>CM054124.1:35168502-35768502 GCA_028751855.1 Ambrosia trifida
ATGTTGTGGATTTTTATATATCTGATTTCCAGTCGGGATTGAGGGCGTTAGTTAAGACTGGTTATGGGGCCCGCGTGACTCCATACGTTGAGGAATCGGCTGTTATTGATATTAATGCATCCAACAAAGACGCGTCACCACAATTTACAAGATGGCTGGCTGATAGAAACCTATCTAGTGATGATCGAATGATGCGACTCAAAGAAGGGTATTCTTTGCAACCTTTTAATTATATGCTTTGTTTGTCGTCCCTTGTTGAGCAAGTAACCGCGCGATTTGTCTGCTTAAATAATTTTTCTTACGTTGATGCTTCTGCTTCGTTGTAAATGAAAACGTAGGTACATTAAAGAGGGCAGCAGTGTGAGTGTGATGGGCGTTGTCCAAAGGAATGATAATGTGTTGATGATTGTTCCTCCACCCGAGCCGGTTCCAACTGGATGCCAATGGACTACATGTATGCTTCCCGCAAGCCTAGATGGCATCATTTTGAGATGCGACGACTCATCAAATCCTGATGTCATTCCCGTGTAGCGTTTTGCTACTTGGTAAGTCAAAGTTTGACCAAAATATGATAGGTGTATAGTTTCGGTTTGGTTTTGTTTTGATTTTAACATCCCTTGATCTTGTTTGGGAGTGTGTGTGATTATGGAGTCGTTTTTTTGTTGGAAACTTGATACTTATAAAGGTGGTCACAATTTTCCTTGTTTTTTTTTTTTTTATATTTTTTTGTTGAGTAATGTTTAAAGAATTTGAGATTTTTATGGTATTATATGTTTTGTGAGTAGTATTTTTATGCAAATTATGTATAAATTTATTGTAAATTTAAGACTTATCGTTGCATGAGGTTTCGGTATGAACAATTTTTTTAGATGACTGTGAGGTTGATAAAGGGCAGAAATGACTTAGCCGAGTTTAAAACAGCAGAACGGTTTGAGGTAATATTTCTGTTGGTATCGCAAATGATCATTAACGAGGTCTTATACACTCGTAACTCATATCATGACGGGTCGTAAATGGTGAAAACCTGTAGAAATCATAACGGGTGTAAGTAGTGCTATATCCGGTAACCATAGGTTATAATGGGTTCCAAGGGTCATATGGGTCATCATTGGTATAACTAAGGTCATAACCATGTTTGTATGGTCAATTGGTCATATTAGATCTCAATACTTATTATGACCCGAGATGGGTCATTTATAAGTCATAGAAGTCACTTAATGGTTAAGAGGTAATCTTAAGGGGTTGTTTGGTAGCCTCTTAATAAGACTCTTAACCATTCAGCGCTGAATGATTCAGCATTCAGCGTGTTTGTTTCAGCTTCTGAATGGAATGGTTAAGTCTGAATCATTAAGATTTGAGATGTTGCTGAACCATTAAGCACTGAACTAGGCTGAACCTTAATAACGCTCTCATACTAATGTGGGACAACAAACTAACCATTAAGAGGGCAAACTTAATGATTCAGCGCTTAACCATTCAGACCTCTTAATGATTCAACACTTAATCAACCAAACAGCCCCCAAGTCTGAATGATTAAGAGGCAACCATTAATATGTTACATCTTAACCATTCATACTTTAGATTACATCTTAACCATTGTCCATTAGACTATGAACTATTTAGATGTAGTCTCTTAATGACCATTCAGAGTCTACCAAACAGCCTCTATGTTATAGAAGTCATAAGAGTGTAAAAGTCATAAAATGGTATATTGCATCATTGTGTGTGTTATAAGTTTACCTATATACTATCCTATGATCTGCAGGAACTAATACGACGCGCTATGACCCATCATGATTATAAATAACATGATGAATCCTTTTCCATTACGACTAGTTGTGACATACGATCCATTATGTAACACATTATGATCGGTGTGTGACACGCTATTAGGATAAGTTGCCATCAACAGTCATGAAAACCTTTTTAAGCTAAAACTATCGGCCAACTTTCGACTACTTTGCTAATTTCACAATAAATCAACTTGATTTAAAGAACTGTAATTGATTGATCCATGATCAATAGAACTAATACAATGAACATGTTGTATGGGCCTTAATAATAACTATAAATAGATTATGGCTAAAGGCTTTGTGAAGATAACTGCACCTTAGTGCTAATTATAAGTTGCATACATAAATAATTATGTTAATGTCTAGCCCAATAATAAGCCCTGTAAGTCTGTAACAAATCACAATGAACCCGTATATTTCGAACAAGAGACCTAAACCGAAATTACATCTTTAACTCCCTTCAGCCAATGGACCTAAATCGATCTAGCTTGTGAGTTTTAAGTTGTATTATACGCCAGTTGAATTGGGTTTGTTCGGGTTTTAACCGAAATTGATACGAATTGAATTTGATTTTTTCGGACACATTAGGACACTGCCGAATTCGGATATCGATTCGGGACTAATTTTTTTTTTAAATCCGAACAAGTCGATTAAATCGTTAACCGAACCAACGAATTTGGTAAAGAAAAGACAGGTGGGCATAAGGAGTTCTGGTGGTGGAATGAGGAAGTACAAGCCAAAATAAAAAATAAACAAGCGAGTTTTAGGGATCTTTTGAGATGCACGAGCGACGTGGAATGGGTGAGATTGAGAGAGATATACAAAAAGTCCAAGAAAGAGGCGAAGAAAGCAGTGACAAAAGCAAAGAACACAACCTATAAGAAGATGTATGAGCGCCTAGAAACAAAGGAAGGAGAGCGTGATCTGTTTAAGATAGCCAAAGTTATGGAGCGTAGGAGAAGAGATCTAGGGTTAATAAAGTTTATAAAGGGGGAGGATGGACGTGTGTTAGTCAAGGGACATGACATTAAGCTGAGATGGCAAACGTACTTCCACAAACTTTTCAATGGTGAAGGTGCATACCAAGACGAAAGCGATATCCTGATTACGCAGAGACTGCGACATTAAGCTGAGATGGCAAACGTACTTCCACAAACTTTTCAATGGTGAAGGTGCATACCAAGACGAAAGCGATATCCCGATTACGCAGAGACTGCGAGGAAACAACTATTATTGTAGGCGTATCACACAAGGGGAGGTGAAATCAGCACTCAGGAAGATGGAAAGGGCTAAGGCAGTTGGCCCAGACAACATACCAATTGAGGCGTGAAAGTGTTTAGGAGATGAAGGAGTCCATTGGCTAACAAACTTGTTCAATCGTATTTATGAATCTGGAAAAATGCCAGACCAGTGGAGGAGAAGTATTATAGTGCCTTTATATAAGAACAAAGGAGACGCCCAAAGTTGTGGGAGCTATAGAGGAATTAAGTTGTTAGGGCATACTATGAAATTATGGGATAGGGTAAACCAATTTGGGTTTATGCCAGGGAGGTCTACTACAGAAGCGATACACATTCTAAGGAGATTGATGGAAAAATATAGAGAGAAAAAGTGGGATCTACATATGGTTTTCATTGACTTAGAAAAGGCATGCAATAGTGTACCTCATAGGCTGATTTGGGAAAGTCTAGAGCGAAGAGGAGTTCCTAGGAAGTATTTAGACTTAATAAGGGATATGTATGTTAGGACGGAGACTTGTGTTCGATCGCCGGTAGGGGATACTGATTTTTTTCCTATGGAGGTAGGACTCCACTAAGGGTCTGGTTTAAGCCCTTTCCTTTTTGCTGTTATCCTAGATGAGTTGTCAAAGATGATTCAAGAGACGGTTCCGTGGTGTTTACTTTTTGTGGATGATATTGTGTTAGTTGCAGAGAGAAAACAGAGATTAAATAATAAGTTAGAGGACTGGCGAGTAGCTCTAGAGGGTAAAGGTTTTAAGATTAGTCGATCTAAGACCGAGTATTTGTATCGTGATTTCAGTGGCGTAGAGAATGATGATGACACCCAAATTACCATTTAAGGTCAAGTGGTTCCGTAGGTGACTAAGTTCAAGTATTTAGGATCGTTTATACAAAGGGATGGGGAGATCGACAGTGATGTAGTACACCGCATCAAGGCTGGATGGTGTAAGTGGAGAGCAGCCACTGGGTATTGTGTGATAGGAGGTTTCCTGTAAATTTAAAGGAGGAATTTCATAGGGTAGCAATTAGACTTGCTAAGTTATATGGGACGGATTGTTAGGCCATCAAGAAAACACATGCACATAAGATGGACGTAGCAGAGATGAGGATGTTAAGGTGGATGTGTGGGCACACAAGATTAGACAGGATAAGAAATGAGGTTCTTAGAGAAAGGTTGGGAGTAGCTAGTATATCCGATAAGATAAAGGAGGGGAGATTGAGGTGGTTTGGGCATGTGAAGAGGAGACAGATGACGGAGCCAGTTAGGGCGGTAGAAAACCTCACTGTGGAGGGAAGGAGGGGTAGGGGTAGGCCCAGGTTGACGTAGGATGAGAGGATTAGGAAAGATTTACAAGAGTTACACCTCTCTGAGGACATGGTCCAGGATAGAAGCTTGTGGAGACATAGGATTAAAGTGAAAGACTGTTAGGATAGGTTCATATGAGTTGATAGATGTGTCATAGGAAATAAAATTTGCTTACACTTTTTTTGTTGATCTTTACATGTGATTGTCTCCTTGTGCTTTATAGGTTTTTTATAGGCTATTTCTAGTGGTATATCTTTTCCATTTTTACCATGTATTCTTTACACCATCTCGGTGATATTGATAGTTTAAATTATTATTATTATTATTTTATTTATTTATCTATTTTTTATTTTATTTATTTATTATTTTTATTTATTTATTTATTTTTATCTTAACTTTAACTTTCTTTATTAAAACGAAATACGAAAGTTACATCACAATAGAAGGTAGACGGGCAACAAGCTGCGTCGCCGCCCCTTTCTGAATTGCGAACCCTAGTCTACTAAAGAGAAATCCTTGCCCCCTGGACATGAACTATTGGTGTAGACGACCCTGGTCAAGAAACGAATAGCTTCTGGCGCTAGGGAGCCAAAGGTATCAAAGGCCAAGGGGATAAAGACATGTTGGTTCTCTGCACAAGCTTTAGCATGCTTATATACTTTCTTCGATTTCGCCTTTCTCGATGCTTGCCCAGCTACAAACCCTGTTTCCCTTAACCCAACCAAAGGAGATACCCCTGTGAGGTCCACGCAAGCATGTTTCCCCCTCTCTCAACCAAAGACAAGCAGATCCGCTGGTCGCAGGGTGGATCTCCCTTTCGCAGGGTCTGTGAGAAAATTTATAGGGGCATCCTTTTTGGCAGAAATCCCAACTCTTCTCAGGATGTCCCACAAAACGTCCCTCACCCAGTCATGCCGGTATTTGAAACCAGGGAGCTCTTTGCAATGAATTGCATGCTCCCCATATTTATCCATGCAAGCTTTACGACAGATGGGACATGTTTTATCTTCCGGGTACATAGGGATCTGTCACACCCTCAAAATCCACTTGCGGAGTTTTACCGCGAGGCGCATGACAAACCAGGATCCAAACCAACGATCACAATAAACAAGTCTAAATGAATATAATGCAATTTCAAAACATAGTTTAAAATTCCCGTTTACAGCGGAAGCTTATTCAAAACAGTATCTCAAAAGTAAACCAATTGTTCAACATATGAAAACCATGCGACTCTAACTAGACGCCGTGCAGACGCGTGCGCCCTAGTTCCATTGTGCTACCTTAGCGACCTGAGAAAACATGTAAAAGTTTACGTCAGCACAAAAATGCTGGTGAGTTTACAGGTTTTGTATCCAAGTACCAAGTCCACCTGTCCATACTATAACAAATCGAAAACCAGTGTACGCTAGCTAGGCGTATGTTTTGTTACTACCACGATTGGAAAACCATTACTAACTCGAATACCAGATGTTGTGCCCGAAAAGTACCAATTGTTCCTGTTGTTCCTGTTTGAGACAATATGCACTCGCCCGGCCCTCCAAGCCGACGAGCGGGGTTGGTCACTCCCAATAGCGCTATTCACATTTCCCCGTTGTGCAAACCCGCACATTCATGGTTCCCCCCGGGACTTCCAAAGATCGTGTAGTACACAATAGAACCCATAGTATGACAGTAGTTACCAAATAATCGTTTTAACACATGTTTTCTCCCCCGAAAGTATAAAACCAGTTTAAAAGAGGGGCCGTAAACTCACCTTAACGTGCAAGCAAAGAATCCGAACAGCAAACAATATATGCTACCGACACCCTAATAACAGTGTCGCTCAGTGAGTATAGGCGTAATATCATTACCCATATAACTCGTTTGTCCAAGGCGTTTTAAATGTTCAAAAGTGTGTATGCGACGCCTAGTGATTCTACATGCAATAGTAAACCCTACGGACCCGTTGGTGAATACGTTGGTTACAATTTGTTTCTACATTCCGTATGTGTCTCAGACAAGTGTACTTCAGTTACATGTCAATTCCATACCACCTAAGACCTCAATTAATCACAGAAGCACATAATACACAATCTGTGTTTTCAGGACAGATTGTGCGCCATCAAAACGAATTTATTTAAAATAGCAATTCAGTGAGTTAACCTCCCAAATTTTTACTGAATTTTCTTTGGGATTCACTCGACAATACTTATTTTTGTTTTGTCTTAATTCCAAACACAAAAATTATGAAAATTCGTACAACACAGCTATGTCCAGAAAATCTCCTCAACAGGTCAGTTTAGTAGGAAAATTCTTAAAAATTTTGTATTCATCCAAACGAGATGAATCCACTTGGAAAAGCTCTATTTTTCCAGTATTGACCTACTGTAAAAAATTTCATAACCCAACTCCTTGTAAATCTCAAGTTATGACCATTTAAAGTTAGCCCAATTTACAAATCCGAAAATCTGATATAACCCCTAACCAATTAAAATTCCAAAAACGACTCAAACGATGTCCAAATTCGATGGTTTTACCCATTATGAAAAGCTAAGACCTTGTACGTTACAATCATGCAAAGAATCGATCAAACCAATTATTTTCAAGCCACGAAACAGACCCTACAAGTCGACATTCAGAATCTGTCCAGATTCTAATCGTGCAATATTATCAATTATATCAAACCCTAGTTGCATATTATCAATCAATAACACCTAATAATCATCATACAACTTTCCTAATACCTATTCCCATCAGATCCTATTATCAAACATGTCAAGATCAAAGCTTTTAGGATCAAAACACCAATAACTTGCGCAACAAGCATCCTATGATGTTACTACGCGTTTATTAATAGGTTTAATCCGTTTAATCTTCAAAAAGACTCATGTTTTAATGTTTATTAAACCCATTCAGACCTGGACAAACTTGTTATATGATTTTTTTTACAATAAAACATAAAGTAAAAAGCGTAAGAAATCATGAGTTATACCCTTAGCTCTTCAAATCAATCAATCGCGCGCCTTGGAGCCTCCCAATTGATGATCTTGAGCCTTAGCAGGAGTTTTTGGAGTGAAATATTCGTGTGGGGCAGTAAGGGGGCGATTAGGGTTGAGTATGGGGGTTGCATGGGAGTTAAGGATGTTTAAATATGAGTTTGAGGCGGTTTAAACCCGTCAGGTAGCATCGAGCGGCCGCTCGGAGCCTGTGAGCGGCCGCTCACAGGTCCGAGGCGCGCGCTTTTGCTTCGTTTCGCCTCCCGACGCGTTATCCATCGACGTTTTCGTTATCGCGGACCGTAACAAGTGTAACCCCATGCGTTAAGACCCTAATCAACCTCACGCTCCACTTTTTATAATTTTTATTAACGTGTTCGGTTTAGGTTCACATAATCACGTATGGTTTTCACATAAGTTTGTCAGATATCACCGAGACACATAAGTTTGTTATTCACCAACGTCCGAGGTTCACTAATCATGAAATCACATGTTAACTCACACAAGGAGTCAGAACCCGACCCACACAAGGAGTCAAAGCATCTCATAACCCGAGATAATGCTCGTATGTCCTATCTAGCTATCTAGATAACCCTCGTTAAGTATAATATACGCGTGACTCGCTAAGGTAGACTTTAATCTAGACCACGTTGTTAACCAGAATTTGCCGGGTGTCACATCATCCCCACGTTAAAAGAATTTTCGTCCCGAAAATTGCACAAGTACCAAAAGGAATAACGAAGGAAACAACAAAAGATAGAAACCAAAAATAGAAACCAAAAAGAGAGATTTACCCGAGTTGTCACATCATCCCCACGTTAAAAGGAATCTCGCCTCGAGATTCATTCAGCTGCAGAAGAGACATATCTCGACTCGAACGCTTCCTTAGGAAAGAGATGAGGATACTTAGACTTCATCTGATCCTCCCGTTCCCAAGTGTACTCTGGTCCCCGGTTCGAGTTCCACCGAACCTTAACGATACGAATCTTGCTGTGACGTAGGCTACGAATCTTGTAATCCAGAATCTCCACAGGTTCTTCCACAATCCGAAGACGATCATCAACCTTGATCTCTTCCAGTGGAACGATGAGAGACTCGTCAGCCAGACACTTCTTCAAGTTTGACACGTGGAAGACGTTATGTACGTTACCGAGTTCCATCGGTAAATCAAGACGATATGCCACCGGTCCAATCCATTCCAGGATCGTAAATGGTCCGACATACCGTGGGTTGAGTTTGCCACGCTTCCCAAAGCGTATGACGCCCTTCCACGGTGAGACTTTTAGAAGTACTTTGTCATTAACTTGGAATTCCAATGGTTTGCGACGCTGATCGGCATAGCTCTTTTGCCGGTCCCGTGCCGCCGCCAATCGGTTGCGAATCTGCACGATCTTTTCCGAAGTTTCGTACACTAGCTCAGGCCCAGTGAGTTGACTCTCACCCACTTCAGCCCAACAAAGAGGAGAACGGCATTTCCGTCCGTACAGTGCCTCGAACGGAGCCGCCTTGATGCTCGTGTGATAACTATTGTTGTACGAAAATTCTACTAACGGTAGATGAGCTTCCCAACCCTTGCCAAAATCGATCACACATGCCCGCAGCATGTCTTCTAAAGTTTAAATCGTGCGCTCACTTTGACCGTCAGTCTGTGGATGGTAAACTGTACTCATGTCTAGTTGGGTACCCAAAGCCTTGTGCGAAGACTTCCAGAAGTGAGAAGTAAAATGGGAGTCACGATCCGAGATAATAGAAACTGGCACCCCGTGCTTAGAAACAACTTCCTTCAAATAAAGACGAGCCAAACGATCCATGGTGTCGGTCTCCTTAATAGCGAGAAAATGGGCTGATTTCGTCAACCGATCGACAATCACCCATATCTTGTCATTCCCGCTTGGTGATTTAGGAAGTTGAGTGACAAAATCCATGGTAATCCATTCCCATTTCCATTCCGGAATTTCAGGTTGTTGCAAGAGACCCGACGGTTTCTGGTATTCCACCTTGACCTTAGCACAGGTCAAGCATTTGCTCACGTATGAGGCTATATCCGACCTCATGTTTGGCCACCAGTAAAGCACCTTCAGATCTTGGTACATTTTATCCGAACCAGGATGAATAGAATACCGGGACTTATGAGCCTCATCTAAGACAAGCTCCCGAAGTCCCCCGAATAAAGGAACCCATATGCGTTCTGTGAAGTAGTGCAGACCATCAGGCCTTCGCTCGAGGTGCTTGTCGGCACCGTGCATAGTTTCAGCTTTAAGGTTTTCCTCCTTCAAAGCTTCTAACTGAGCAGAACGGAGTTGATCAGGTAGAGATGAATGAATGGTGAGCTGCAACGCCCGAATGCGACGAGGTTTAGTTGATTCCTTCCTGCTCAAGGCGTCTGCTACAACATTCGCCTTTCCAGGATGGTACTTAATGGCACAATCATAGTCGTTCAGGAGTTTAATCCAACGGCGCCGCCGTATGTTCAAATGTTGTTGGTCGAAAATATGTTGGAGACTCTTGTGATCGGTGTAGATGGTGCATTTGGTACCGTACAAGTAATGTCTCCAAATTTTCAACGCGAATACCACGGCACCCAACTCCAAGTCATGGGTGGTGTAGTTCTTCTCGTGCACCTTGAGTTGACGAGAAGCATACGCAATCACTTTCTCGCGTTGCATCAACACGCAACCGAGACCATGAATAGAAGCATCACAGTAAACAACGAAATCATCAGGGCCTTCAGGTAAGGACAAAATAGGAGCAGAACAAAGTTTAGACTTCAGTTCTTGAAATGCCGACTCTTGTGGTTCACCCCAGTCGAATTTCCTATCCTTCTGAGTAAGAGTGGTCAGGGGTTGAGCGATCTTCGAGAACCCCTGAATGAAACGACGATAGTAGCCCGCAAGGCCTAGGAATTGCCGCCCCTCAGTTGGCGTCTTTGGTGCTCCCCAGTCCTTGATCGCTTCGATCTTAGCTGGATCGACATGAATTCCTAGTTCATTAACCACATGTCCTAGGAACTGAACTTCGCGTAACCAAAAGTCACACTTTGAGAACTTAGCGTAAAGTTTTTCCCGTCGCAAGAGTTCCAAAACCAAACGTAGGTGTTCCTCGTGTTCGGTCTTGTTCTTAGAGTAGATCAGAATGTCATCAATAAACACAATGACGAACTTGTCCAGATATGGTTTGCAAACGCGGTTCATCAAGTCCATGAAAACCGCCGGTGCGTTTGTGAGACCGAAAGGCATGACCAAGAATTCGAAATGGCCATAACGTGTACGAAAGGCAGTCTTTGCAACGTCAGCTTCCCTTACGCGCAACTGGTGGTAACCGGACCTCAAGTCAATCTTGGAATAATAACTAGAACCCTGGAGCTGGTCGAATAGATCATCAATACGTGGAAGAGGATAACGGTTCTTGACGGTCAATTTGTTCAGTTCTCTGTAGTCTACACACAATCGGAAACTTCCATCCTTCTTCTTGACGAATAGAATCGGGGCTCCCCAAGGGGAAGAACTTGGTCTGATGAAACCCTTGTCCAAGAGTTCCTGTAACTGACTAGACAATTCCTGCATCTCGGGAGGTGCAAGACGGTAGGGGGCCCGAGCAATAGGAGCAACCCCTGGTACAAGATCAATACTGAACTCGACTTGACGATGTGGAGGAAGACCAGATAAGTCATCGGGAAAAACATCAGGAAACTCGCGTACAACTGGAATATCGTCGATCTTCTTCTCATCACCAGAGGAAACAGATAAAAGCGCCAAAACGGCTGGATAACCCTTTTGAAGACAGTTAAGGGCTTTCATGCTAGAGATGATGTTTAGCGGAACACCACCCTTGATACCGTACACAGAAAGGAATTCTCCATCAGGGAGAGGAATCCGAATAACCTTATCGTAACAGACAATCTCCACGCGATACAAAGACAACCAATCCATGCCTACCACAACGTCAAAACTACCCAAAGGTACCGGCATAAGGTCGATGGGGAACGATAAACCCGACAACTCTAATTGGCACTCCCGAAGGACACTAGTAGCTTCAATCTTTTTACCGTCAGCCAGCTCAATAATATACTTAGTCTCTAATGGTACGGGTACTACATCAAGCAGTCGACTAACTCCCATGGATACAAAACTCTTGTCGGCACCGGAATCAAATAATACACTAACAGAACGATTATTGAGAAGGAACGTACCGGTGACTGTGTCAGGGTCCTGTCTAGCCTCAGCGGCTCCAATGACGAAGGCACGTGCATTTCTGCCGCCGCCCCCGTTGTTCCTGTTACCGTTGTTCCCGCCCTGCTTCAGTTTTGGGCAACCCTTCTTGTAATGCCCAGTCTCACCACAGTTGTAACATCCTTGTCTTCCCGTAGTCCCTTGAGTAGTAGGAGCTGAGTTAGTAGTCGGGGCCTGGGTCGATGGAAGTGTAACCCGACAATCTTTAGCAAAATGCCCAATTCGCTGGCAGCGATGACAACGGTTACTGTCGCAGTTCCCTTGATGATGACGTCCACACTTGTTACATTTGGGCAGTTTCCCCGCATAACCACCCTGCTTGTTACCCGAAGAAGAAGAAGAAGAACCCCCATTATCAAACCTCTTACCCTGCTGTGTTGGCCCAGATCCTTTCCCGTCATTTTCCCACTTGCGCTTGTTATTCTCTGGAGCCTTAACAGTCGAACCCTTAGCAGGCAAAATACCCTCATTCACCTTTAAGTTGGTCATCCTATGAGCCGATCGAACCACCTCTGCGTATGTAGGATGATTTCCCGCAGCCACTAACCCTGCGATTTCTGGTACTAATCCCGAGACATAGTGTTCAATCCTCCTGTACTCTGGCACATGCAGATCGGGACACAGCACTGCCAACTCATTCCGCCTCACAGTATACTTTTCAATTTCAGACCCAGTCATCTTGAGGTTCCACACCTCGTGCTCTAGCTTCTGCACCTCTTCCCTCGGACAGTATTCACGCTTCAGCAGCTGCACAAAATTCTCCCAAGGCATAGCATACGCCTCCCCAATACCCATATTCTGGGTGATGTTATTCCACCAGGTCAGAGCAACATCCTGGAATAACGCAGCAGCATACTTAACCCGATCTTCTGGGAGACAGTTACACATCAGAAACACTGACTCCACTTTTTCCAACCACCTGAGTAAGCTCACCGCACCCTCAGTGCCAGAGAACTCCTGGGGCTTACAGTCCCGAAACATCTTGTAGGTACACATGGGTGGGGGTGGGTTAACAGGACCACCTGAAATGAAACGCATGAGAAACCACGAAGAATGTAAACAAGGTTCACCAATGAGGCAAGGAATATGGATGAATCAACTTACCACCACCGTTGTGCCCTAACTGAAAGGCAGCTTGTAGCAAGTTGTTCAGGTCCTCCTGTGATAGGTTAACACCTCCACGACCACCAGCACCACCGCGACCACCACCACGTCCACCATTGCGACCACCTCCACGTCCTCCTCGTACTCCAGACATGATTCTGGCAGAAAGAACGAGAAAATTTAGTTTCGCAGATAAAGATAACCACTAATGTTCACAAGATCAAAGCTAGATCCAATCCAGGACTATCCCTTCAAACCCAGAGCTCACCAGGGCTTCCATGCATTTCGGTTTATGATTTTGTGTGCACCCAAAATGATAAACCGCTCTACATGGTCCTCCAAGTGTTCTCCTAGTTCAAAGTTCAAATCACCGAACATAGACTCTTAGCTATACACCGTAATACTACGGTAGTTTATGGCAAGTGTTTCTATTGGAGTAGGAAAGGGAGATGTCCGAGCCTTGGACAAATCTCAAGAGTATACGAGTTACTCCAATATACTACACTGCCTAGAAAGCAAGTAACCCGACCTAAGATAGAACGGATGATGTAACGTAGAAAGACCAAATGATTTAGAGACACCCCGACAAGACCATACGTAAACCACCATAATGTTTAGTACCATGTGATCGTCTAGTGTGTGCGACTCGGCTATAGACTAGACTCTACATGCAGTCCTAGTTCACTATAACCATTGGCTCTGATACCAATCTGTCACACCCTCAAAATCCACTTGCGGAGTTTTACCGCGAGGCGCATGACAAACCAGGATCCAAACCAACGATCACAATAAACAAGTCTAAATGAATATAATGCAATTTCAAAACATAGTTTAAAATTCCCGTTTACAGCGGAAGCTTATTCAAAACAGTATCTCAAAAGTAAACCAATTGTTCAACATATGAAAACCATGCGACTCTAACTAGACGCCGTGCAGACGCGTGCGCCCTAGTTCCATTGTGCTACCTTAGCGACCTGAGAAAACATGTAAAAGTTTACGTCAGCACAAAAATGCTGGTGAGTTTACAGGTTTTGTATCCAAGTACCAAGTCCACCTGTCCATACTATAACAAATCGAAAACCAGTGTACGCTAGCTAGGCGTATGTTTTGTTACTACCACGATTGGAAAACCATTACTAACTCGAATACCAGATGTTGTGCCCGAAAAGTACCAATTGTTCCTGTTGTTCCTGTTTGAGACAATATGCACTCGCCCGGCCCTCCAAGCCGACGAGCGGGGTTGGTCACTCCCAATAGCGCTATTCACATTTCCCCGTTGTGCAAACCCGCACATTCATGGTTCCCCCCGGGACTTCCAAAGATCGTGTAGTACACAATAGAACCCATAGTATGACAGTAGTTACCAAATAATCGTTTTAACACATGTTTTCTCCCCCGAAAGTATAAAACCAGTTTAAAAGAGGGGCCGTAAACTCACCTTAACGTGCAAGCAAAGAATCCGAACAGCAAACAATATATGCTACCGACACCCTAATAACAGTGTCGCTCAGTGAGTATAGGCGTAATATCATTACCCATATAACTCGTTTGTCCAAGGCGTTTTAAATGTTCAAAAGTGTGTATGCGACGCCTAGTGATTCTACATGCAATAGTAAACCCTACGGACCCGTTGGTGAATACGTTGGTTACAATTTGTTTCTACATTCCGTATGTGTCTCAGACAAGTGTACTTCAGTTACATGTCAATTCCATACCACCTAAGACCTCAATTAATCACAGAAGCACATAATACACAATCTGTGTTTTCAGGACAGATTGTGCGCCATCAAAACGAATTTATTTAAAATAGCAATTCAGTGAGTTAACCTCCCAAATTTTTACTGAATTTTCTTTGGGATTCACTCGACAATACTTATTTTTGTTTTGTCTTAATTCCAAACACAAAAATTATGAAAATTCGTACAACACAGCTATGTCCAGAAAATCTCCTCAACAGGTCAGTTTAGTAGGAAAATTCTTAAAAATTTTGTATTCATCCAAACGAGATGAATCCACTTGGAAAAGCTCTATTTTTCCAGTATTGACCTACTGTAAAAAATTTCATAACCCAACTCCTTGTAAATCTCAAGTTATGACCATTTAAAGTTAGCCCAATTTACAAATCCGAAAATCTGATATAACCCCTAACCAATTAAAATTCCAAAAACGACTCAAACGATGTCCAAATTCGATGGTTTTACCCATTATGAAAAGCTAAGACCTTGTACGTTACAATCATGCAAAGAATCGATCAAACCAATTATTTTCAAGCCACGAAACAGACCCTACAAGTCGACATTCAGAATCTGTCCAGATTCTAATCGTGCAATATTATCAATTATATCAAACCCTAGTTGCATATTATCAATCAATAACACCTAATAATCATCATACAACTTTCCTAATACCTATTCCCATCAGATCCTATTATCAAACATGTCAAGATCAAAGCTTTTAGGATCAAAACACCAATAACTTGCGCAACAAGCATCCTATGATGTTACTACGCGTTTATTAATAGGTTTAATCCGTTTAATCTTCAAAAAGACTCATGTTTTAATGTTTATTAAACCCATTCAGACCTGGAAAAACTTGTTATATGATTTTTTTTACAATAAAACATAAAGTAAAAAGCGTAAGAAATCATGAGTTATACCCTTAGCTCTTCAAATCAATCAATCGCGCGCCTTGGAGCCTCCCAATTGATGATCTTGAGCCTTAGCAGGAGTTTTTGGAGTGAAATATTCGTGTGGGGCAGTAAGGGGGCGATTAGGGTTGAGTATGGGGGTTGCATGGGAGTTAAGGATGTTTAAATATGAGTTTGAGGCGGTTTAAACCCGTCAGGTAGCATCGAGCGGCCGCTCGGAGCCTGTGAGCGGCCGCTCACAGGTCCGAGGCGCGCGCTTTTGCTTCGTTTCGCCTCCCGACGCGTTATCCATCGACGTTTTCGTTATCGCGGACCGTAACAAGTGTAACCCCATGCGTTAAGACCCTAATCAACCTCACGCTCCACTTTTTATAATTTTTATTAACGTGTTCGGTTTAGGTTCACATAATCACGTATGGTTTTCACATAAGTTTGTCAGATATCACCGAGACACATAAGTTTGTTATTCACCAACGTCCGAGGTTCACTAATCATGAAATCACATGTTAACTCACACAAGGAGTCAGAACCCGACCCACACAAGGAGTCAAAGCATCTCATAACCCGAGATAATGCTCGTATGTCCTATCTAGCTATCTAGATAACCCTCGTTAAGTATAATATACGCGTGACTCGCTAAGGTAGACTTTAATCTAGACCACGTTGTTAACCAGAATTTGCCGGGTGTCACAGGATCATTAACCGGTACTAGATTATAGACCTGTATTCCAATACGGACATGCATTGACCCAAACCCTCAATCGGGATAACGGTCAAAAAATCCTGAGCATGAGGACCCTTCAGGCATTCAATCACCGCCATCTGGCGGGAGGACAACTCAGAAACTTCTCCCAGACTCTAAGTAGTTTTGCTAAACAAAGCATTCGCCAAAGTTTTTTGTGGCATTGAAGGGGCGGTGTCCTTATTAGAAAAACCGCCAATATCAAAGTCCGGGAGATATACATTTAAGCGTTCGAGCGCCTGTTGATAGTCCGGGTCTAGCCCGATGACCCCACTGTTTCGAAGGATATGATCCTGAAGTTTCCTAGACTGTGCTCTAGACGCCACAAAGGCATAGACGCCAACATCTCGAGCTGAAAGGAGGCCCAGACCACCTAAACGCATCGGCAAGGATGCCAATCGCCACTGGAGGTCCCCGAAGAAGTGGCCACCACACACAACTATATATTCAATAGCCTCCAGGAGGCCATCATCAAAAAGGGAGACCGCATCCACCATCAAGTGGGGTTGACAAGTTCGCAACCCAAAAAGTAACTTAGCGACCCCATGCATGACCTAAGCAGGAGGAGTTAACTTTGGGGATCCCTAAGTCGGGGCAGGAATTTCATAAGGTCATCCGTAACCGTGGCCCGCTACCCTGCCAGCTCCCCAATAAAGATAGGATCTCGGCTAACAGCCTCACCAAGGAGCTTAACCCCCCTCTCTGGTCTACCAATCCCTCTCGGGAAAAGCTCTTCCTGAACTTTCAGCCCGTCACACGTCGGCCAAAAGACCTCTGTTATCTTAATATTGAGGTGAAGTCCCAGAGATGGCCCATGCACGTTGATAATGTCTAAAGCCTTAGCAACCTCAGCTGTGTTGCCTATAATCGTCCCATCATCCAAATACCAAGCATGAAACGGGAGGTTACAGTGTTCCTGAACCCTCATGATAAGGGGGTGTAAGGCAATATCAAAGAGAAGGGGCCCCAAAGGATCTCCTTACTGCACTCCGGTAGTAGCCCCAATACAATCATTGCCCACATACAGCCTAGCAGGCTGGGCGTAAAGGAACTGGACCAACGGATAAATAGACGGGCACCACTGGTGAACCTCTCGGAGAAAGGCTGTGCGGTCAACCATGTTAGGTAGGGGTGTTCAAATTCGGATAATCTGAATTTCGGATATCCGAATTTCAGATAATCCGAAACTTAAAAAAATAATAAAAAAATAAAAAAAAATAAAAAAAAACGTTCTTTTTTATGTCTAAAATGTGAACCTGTTAAAAAAAATCGAAGTTAGAAAAACGAAATTGGAACAAAAAAATGTAAAAAAAAGTTACCGTTTGGTGGACGGGGGCTGTGGAGGTCGGAGACGAGGTGGACGGGGGCTGTTATAGAGAAGAGAAAAGGGAGCGATTGCTATGGATTGGAAGAGTATGGACTTTGGGTTAGAAGGATTAGGGATTTAGGATTGTGTATTGTGTTATGTAGTGTATATAAATATAAAATATTATATATTTTTATATATATTTTTTAATATTCGGATTCGGATAATCCGATTATCCGAAAATTTTCAAAATCAGGATCCGAATCCGAATCCGAAATTTCGGATTATCCGATTTTCGGATATCCGAAAATCGGATTATCCAAAATTTCGGATAATTCGGATTCGGATTATCGGATTTTTCGGATTCGGATTCGGATTCGGATTTTTTTGAACACCCCTAGTTGAAGGCATTGGAGAAGTCTACTGTAAGCAGATCCAAGGAACCATCCGCATGAAAAGAGTCGAGGAACCAATTGTCACTATGAAGCACCGCCTCTGCCCCATTTGGTACCCCTACTCCAAACTGAAAGTCCCTTAGGTACTGGGCAATGTCTTTCCCAACCTTCTTCATTGCCACCTTAGAAACCAACCTTCGCCAAATTCCCCCCACAGCAATGGGTCGAATTCCATTATCGGGCTTCAATAAGGGAGTGAGGGAGCCGAGGCAACAAACTCGGTAAGTGTCTTAGGGCAGGCGCCCCCAAGCCATAAGTTGACGACTTCAGTAATGGCCGTGAGCAAACCCGAGGAAGTCACCGAGCCTTCGCCACCAATAGCATCCAACAGGTGTTGGGCCCGTATCCCAGCCCTGCCGCAACACGTCCCTTTAGGGAAAGATCAGATACATCTGAGCACACAATCCACATCTACAGATAGAGTGGGTTGGGCGATAGGGTTAGAAGGGAAGGTTGGAGGCGGCACCACTGGATGCTTATCAATTAGGGCTTTCATGGTCGATTCACGTAGAGGGGCAACCCCACTAGAGCACAAAACCTTAACTGCTGCGGTGAAATTCCCATCCCTGGCTTTTCGAAGACATTGCTTAACATTAGGTTCCCTTTCATTATCCTCGTTCCTTCTGACTTTTCCCCTAGGTACCACAACCTCCCTCACGCTATCCAAGAGGGAAGATGTGACAACAGTCAACGATCCAGGTCAACATCCGTACGCATTTCATTTATTACTGTAATTTTATGTGCATATCTAGACATTTTTGCACAACTATACCCCCCAGTCTAGTGAAGCATGAGTTATTCAGAAAACTCAACAAAAACCAAATGTTTATGCATACAACACCCGGACAATCACCAAACAAATCCTCAATGAGGTTATCACACTCTAACATATGGTAAATTCCTCACTAACACATGTAAGCAAATCATAAAAACTACCATGTGTTAACATCTAATAAACATGTGTTCATGGATTCAACAAGTTGTGAAACTAATACATGTTAATCTCGTCATCGAACCTCTTAACATAGTTAGGAAAGGTTTTTATCAAATATACCCCATGACAACTTGAGTTACAATCCAATAATCCTAGTCCCTTAATGTTAGAGGCCGACCACACTCCATTTGATCGCCTATGTACATGACCAATCGACCACTATACTCACAAGTTATATCCAATTCCATAACAATGACATCTTAAACAATCCACAAACTATACATCCAGTACATACACATATACACACACGAATACATATAGATATGTAGAGATTGTTTTGTCTTGCTATTACACCAAAATAGAAACTTACACCTTTGTACCACACACAAGTTCAAAGGGGAAAAACCTTGCCTCGTTTGTATAATCAAGCCTTGTAATCATGCTCAATTTTCAAAGCCACCTTTCCCTTTGTCTATGCCCACGGCCGATAACAAGCAAACAAGGACACATGATCACCATTTCACACAATTAGGCCTTCACCATACCTATAACTACCTTCTAGACCGTGATACTTGCCAAAAATGAGAGATCTTGGTGACAACAAATCGGCAGAAGTCTATATCAACATTCACCTCTAGTCCTTATCACACATATGGTTATATCTTGCACCTAAATGGAATTAACCACCAATCCTTTTCAAGACCCCAAGAAACTACCCTTACCCTTTTAACCTGTGACACCCATCGGCCAACACATCAAGAAAGGGACAAGATAGAGAAGCTTCTAATACATCACTATCACTAGGATTTAGTCACCTCTTTTTGTCCTAACTCTTGGCCGAAACATGACAAGGAGGGAAGCTCACACCTTGTTGTCAACTTACACCAATATGACTATAAAACAAACCTTCTTAATTCACCTTGTTAAATCAACCTTTACTCTTTGTAACCTCTTACACATTCTCGACTAAGGACAAGAAGGGAAGGCATGACACTAACTTGTATGGAATTAGACATAGGACAAGAATGATGCTCCACTTCCAAGAATGAAAGCATACCCCTTTTTAACTCCTAACTAGCGGCCAAAGATAAGGAAAGGGACAAGGGATACATGTGTTGTCAACATTAACATTCTTTTGAACACCTATGCTTTTGATCGATCCATAACTAGGAGACTCACTTGCCACCTTTGTTCATGTCCATTTCCTACTTGATCCACTATAAAAGGAGGATAGGAATCACTCACAATTGCCACACCAAAACTCTACAAACCTCTCACAAACTCTCGGGTATCTCCAAGCCTAGCCAAAGACTATCAAGCTCTCAATAATCGAGGGAGGCAACTACAAGCCTTTATAAGCACCAAACACCCCTTGGTAAGTTCTCTAGACCTTTGTACTTCGTTTCCCTCTGCCCATTCGTGTTACCCGACCCCTATCCGACCCTTAGTCCACACCAAACAAACACTCACACACACAAGGTATTAACACATCTCATTATGTTTGTATATAGTCAAATAGAGTAGGATCACATTGTCTACAAACCCCTTTGTTGAATACTGATCGGTCCTCATGTTTTAAGGATGACTTGAGCAATGTTTTAAATCAAAACTAATGTGATTAACCAACTAATGGATCGGCTTTCATAATCCAACCACACTTATATATGTTCAACAATAAAGGTTTAACAAGAAAGGAACTATAATCAGTTTCTACCCTTGACACACTTAAACACATTACATAGTTTTGATTGCACTTAAACCGGTCTAAAACAACTCATTTTGGACCCATATACGATCGGTTTCACGACCTACATAATGCATTTGTTTCAGCTACCATGCTTTAACACATGTTAATATGGGCCGAAACATGTGTTAAGGTTATTTTGATAACAAAAAGGGCTTACACCTATGTTAAACACACGTTTTATCCCACATATTAAGTCGGGAACAATCTATAACCCATGTCTAGCATATGGGACCCATGTTACAACAAAACGCTCGAGATTTCCGGAACAATATGTTCCACAAATACATCTAGAAACATCACGTACACATAAACATGGCCCACATACACTAAGAAACTAGGTCCACAAATGTCGGGTAAACAACTTGTATGATGAACAACGAGAACTTGCAATTTACCATGCTCTTAATAATCATAGGGCAAACAGTGTCAGAACAGTAGCTATCTCACATTTAATCCTTCACTAGACCACAAGTGACATTATCAGGTGAGTTTTCACGGCCCCATTTTACTATTTTACATTTCGGGCGATAAAAATGCTTCAACCCTAGTATCATTTACAAGTGTGTGTGTGTGTGTGTGTGTATTCTATTGTGACTGCCATGTGGAACATGAGACATTTGGTTCATGAGCTCATTAGTCCTCGTACAACATTTACTGTAACCATTAGCTATCAAAGGCCATGGAACACTTTAATAGATCTATTGGGTTGACACCCCCACTCTTGGTTAGTCGCTCTAACGAGTCACATACAAAAGAGTGTTATTATTCAACTATACATAAATTGTCTTTAGTGTACAATGCGCGAGGCACCACAGTCAAGAGGTTTGGTTATGGGACTCATGGTTTGCACAGAAATCATTCGCTTAGCTAGCCTATGATTGGTCATACACGAATTACACGATTGTTTTACTTGTTACACTCAAATCTGTGAACTCACCAACAATATTGTTGACAAATATTTCATGCATGTTTTTCAGGTAACTGATGGAGGGCAACATGGATTTGAGAGAGGGGTCCAAGCATGCACTGGGTGGTATCATCATGGGTTGGATTTTTACTATTCCGTAATATTGTGGTTTATGGTTGTTCAGACAATGCACTAGTCTCCAGACAATGTTTCTCAACTTTAATTAAGTTTTATGATAATAATCATCCTTTGGTGATATCTTTAAATAAATTTATGTGTGTTGCTTGTACCTTGTGCTTGAAAACCTTTCGAGGTCGCATCCCCGTGTTTCCGCCTTGGCGGGGTGTGACAGAAGAGACCAAGACTGCAAACCCAGACCCATCTTTCCATACTGCTAGCGCTTGCATAATCTACTACATTGTAGAGATTTCCTGTTCCCAGATCTTCGCTCTTGCCTGGAGGACGGTCTGACCACCCTCAGGGTTAACCGCAGAAGCAATAGCAATTGGACCCAATTGTCAACTGAGCCTGGCGACGTCTCCACTTTGCGTAAGGCACCTGTTAACACTTGAGCGAACATCAAACGACAACTGGGGGGAATGCTTTTAACAGTTTGAATAGGGAGGGAAAAACACGCTCAAGGAGGGAAACATCCCCAACCATCCCAGTTGGGTGACATGGGTTTGCGTCGACTACCCCTTGACATGGTTTCCGTGTCCCAACAATGAAATCTTTGACATCTCCCGAGACCATGGCGAACGATACAACCTCATCATCATGCTTGCACCCCTTACTGAGAGCATGCATCACCATGCACCTCCCACATAACCATTTATCTCCTGCCCTGAGAACTTCTCCAACATCTAAAAAAAGGTCCAGATCCTTCGAGATATCCTCCTTCATAGATAGCGTTCGGTTTTATGTCTTGAGGTGAGTGCTTTGCATGTGTCCAAGAAGGCGAAAAATCCTCCAGACCCCGGTTTACCATCTTTACAATCATGAAAATGTTTAAAGGGGCATGCCCTTAAACCACTAATAGAGCCCTCCACAGAACCTCCCGACTTGACATTCCGGGCTTTCCTGGCAGGAGCCATGTGCGAATGTTAACCTCCGAACTCGAGATGGGTTTGGGGGGGGGGGGGGGGAAGAAACCAGCAAACAAAAACCATTTACTAGACAATGAGGGTAGCAACCACAGGTTGCCCACCCTCTAAGCGAAACCCCACACAACTCCCTACTCCATTTATTATTATTATTATTATTATTATTATTATTATTATTATTATTATTATTACTCTAATGAAAATGAATGTACAATATTATATTATTATAATTCTCATCATAGATTATTATTATTATTATTATTATTATTATTATTATTATTATTATTATTATTATTATTATTAAAAGGTAGGGAAAGAGGTGAGGGGCAAAAGGCAAAGAAGAAAAGAAAAGGGAAAAGGTTGAAGGTTGTAACGCGTAGGAGTTGCCACGCATAGGATGGGGAGAATTTGAAAAATTATAACCGTTGGGAGTGGGAGTTGACGGGACGGTGGTGAGTAGGAGGTGACGGGAAGGTGGTGAGCAGTAGGTGACCGGAAGGTGGGGAGGAGGAGGAGGTGGACGGAGAAGGAGGAGGAGGTGGGAAGGAGGCGGTGGTCGAAGAACGGGAAGGTAATGGAAAGCTGAATGGGGAAGGTGGGGAAGGTAAAGGAAAGCTGAAAACAGTCGGAGACGTGTCGTCGGTGTGGAGGAGGAGGTGGTCGGAGAAGAAGGAGGTGGGAGGAGGAGGTGGTCGGAGAAGGAGGAGGTGGGAGGAGGAGGTGGTAGTCTAAGATGAAAAGTAGAGAATATTTATTTATTTAGAGTAAACTGCCATTTTCGTCCTTGAGGTTTGGCACTTTTTGCTAGTTTCATCCAAAAGTTTGTTTTTTCTCAACTGGATCCACTAGTTTTAAAATTCTTGCTAGTTTCGTCCAAGTGCCTAACTCCGTTAGTCAATCTCAGTTAACTGAGGGGCAAAGTTGTCAATTCAAATATTATCTGTATTATAATAATAATATTGATCATTAGTTAGTTTAACCATAGAAGTTAACAACTTAACTTAATCATGGTTACTTTCCCCTCATCATCTACCTCTTGACCTTTTTTTAATATCAAATCAAACTTCATTAATATTCATAGACAACGATCATTTGTCCACAAAACAACCGAAACCACAAACCCAACAACAGATCTAATTACTAAGCTTAACCAACACACTACCCACACAACATATTCATCAAACCCTAAGCCCTTTCACCACGAATCCTCCTAGCAAGCTGCATATCCTTCGGCATAATTGTAACCCTCTTCGCATGAATCGCACACAAATTAGTATCCTCAAACAACCCAACCAAGTAAGCCTCAGCAGCCTCTTCTTCTTTGCTTTCTCTATCAACGAAACCACGTCAGCCACTACAAATAAAACACCCGCCGATGTTGTTTGTGGCGGCGAGTGTGACACGGTGGCGGCGAGTGTGACACGTCTCTCTTCCCTTCATTTGATTTGATTTGTTAGCCCCATCACCGGGTACATTTGATATGATGGTGAAGGTGAAGGCTACCGGTGATGGTTGATGATTGTTGACAGCAAACAGAGGAGTGTTATCAGGGAAGACGAGGACTTACCGGAAGAATGGTTGCCGGCGCCGGTCACCGGACCGAGGATCTTTGGTCAGAATATGTCGACGCACACACAATTAGTGTGTGTGTTGTGCGTGTGTTCTGTAGAAACAAAGAAGGTGGGGGAGGGTTTATAAAGGAGGGACAGATTAAGGGATGTTTGGATGCGGGTGTAGGAACTAGTTAGAGGGGTGTTTGGTGACAAGTTTAATAGCAGGAATAAAAGGTGTTTGGCTGCAATAAAATGACAAAACTGCCCCTTATTTAACTGGGTTCAACTAACGGAGTTTATGAGTTGGACGAAACCAGCAAGAATTTTAAAACTAGTGGATCCAGTTGAGAAAAAATAAACTTTTGGATGAAACTGGTAAAAAATGCCAAACCTCGAGGACGAAAATGGCAGTTTACTCATTTATTTATTTATTATTATTATTATTATTATTATTATTATTATTATTATTATTATTTTTGAGTCGAGGGTCTATTTGGAAGCAGCATCTCTATTCTTAGAGATAAAGGTAAGGTATGTCTACATCTCACCCTTCTCAGACCCTACCAATAGTTCACTATTTGTTAGATTTCACTGGGTATGGTTGTTGTTGTTGTTTGGATTTATTTTCTGTATCATATAGTAAATTTAATAGATTTACAGAAAGTTGTATTTGATTAATTAAATTTATTAAAATGAGTTGAATCAACCCTATATATAGACACTGTTATAGGTGTGCACGATTCCGTTTCGTTTCGTTTGGTTATTAGCCTAAATCGAAACTAAAGTCGCCGGTTAATCAATTTTATTAACCGATTCATATTCGGCTAGGGGTGTAAATGACACGTAGCGGCTCGAGAGCTACCCGGGATCGGCTCGGTAAAAAGCCCGAACGAGCCGAGCCTTAACGAGCCTGAGCTCGAGCCCGAGCCTGAAATATGGCTCGTTTAGTTATCGAGCCCGAGCTCGAGCCCTAGATACAAAGCTCGATTGGGCTCGCGAGCCTAAACGAGCCCAAACATAATTTTAAGTTATTTATATATCTTTTATAATTTATTGCCCACATCTCCAAAGCCTAAGTCCTTATTTCATAGGCTCATTTAATAACACTCGCGAGCCGAGCTTTTGCGATCTCGAGCCGAGCCGAGCCGAGCTCGAGCTTTTGATTTTGCTAGCGATCCGAGCTCGAGCTCAAGATTGTAGGCTCGAACCGAGCCGAGCTCGAGCCCAAGCTTCATAAAACCATAACGAGCTGAGCTCGAGCCCAGTCAGGCTCAGGCTCGGCTCGTTTACACCCCATTATCTACTTTTAGTTTATTTCGGTTAATAACCAAAACCAAACTTAGGTTAAAATTTTTCTTAGAAATACATGAAACGGAGATGCAAGTATACATGAAATTGATGTATAAATGCATGAAATGGAGATATAAAAGTTAGAAATGTCTAAAAATATGAATTGTTTAGTTTGGTTAGCCAAGGGTGTAGAAAAAAATCGATAACTAATTTTCAGTTAATTTGGTTGTTTTGTTTTTTTTTTTTCCGGTTTTGGTTAACCTATCAGTTATTTCACTTCCCTAGACAATGTTAATAAAGTAACATACCAAAATTTTTATTTAAAAAAACTATAGCAATATTATACTCAAATTAAAGAAAAAAAATGTTTGTTTTTTTAGAGTTAATAGCCATTTTCGTCCCTGAGGTTTGGGCCAGTTTGCCACTCCAGTACAAAAGTTTATTTTTTTTGCAATTCCTTCCCTGAGGTTTGGATTTTGTTGCCAAATTCGTCCTTTTCACTAACCCAGTTAAAAAAGGTCGTTAGTGTCAGGGGTATTTTTGTCTTTTTACCTATAATTTAAAATTTTAATAAAAAATCTTACCCCACCCCCACTCCTATATCTATCTGTCTCTTTCATTCACTCTCTCTCTCTCTCTCTTTCACTCTCTCTCTCTCTCTCTCTCTCTCTTTCACTCTCTTTCTCTCTCTCTATCTCTTTCACACACTCTCTCTCTGTATATATCTCTCTGAAACCCATTTTCAAGTAAACGCTCAACGGACCATTCGGCATATAATCATAAACAAGCAACCTATGCAACTCTTCAGAGCAAAACCCCCTTAATCTAACAAGATTAACATGTTGAATATTACCAATTGTACATACTCGAAACTCCTTTTCACCACCACCAGGTCGTTCCATTCGCTTCACTGCAACCATCGTTGAATCCACATTCCCACTAAACACCGCCCCAAACCCGCCATGTCCCAGCTGATCCGAAAACCCATTAGTAGCAGCATGAAGCTCTAATCCGAAAACCCTTGTCGGGTTTATGGGTTATGTGGGAACTTAGGGTTTTGTAATGCTAGATCAGTGTTGAACCCGTGTAAATGTTTCGATGGATTTCGACCGTTGGATCGAGACGGATGGGACGGTGGCGATTATTCGGGTGGATGTGTAAAAGATAGTGATGTGGAGGAGTGTGGAAAGGATAGGTTTTAGGAGATTGGAGATGTTACATTTGATAAAGACAAGGTTGAGATGTTTTCAGTTGGTAGAGATGAGTGTGAAGGGAAGTGTTTGAGTAATTGTTCTTGCGTTGCTTTGTCGTATAATCCGGAGACGAATGCGTGTAAGAATTACTTTGGGGAGGTTTTGAATTTGGGGAATTCGAGTTCGGATTTGGGGATAGTTCAGGATTTGTTGAGTGTTAGGGTGCCAGAGAGATAGAGGGGTGGGGGTGGGGTAAGATTTTTTATTAAAATTTTAAATTATATGTAAAAAGACAAAAATACCCCTGACACTAACGACCTTTTTTAACTGGGTTAGTGAAAAGGACGAATTTGGCAACAAAATCCAAACCTCAAGGAAGGAATTGCAAAAAAATAAACTTTTGTACTGGAGTGGCAAACTGGCCCAAACCTCAGGGACGAAAATGGCTATTAACTCGTTTTTTTATGGTGTACTTTTTTAAAAACAATGTTAACGTATAAAATACGAGTGTTTTAAAATCGTGAAGTAGTTGATTTAAAATAAGGGGGCCGAATGTAGTATCATTTAAATGAATTAAAATTGAGTAAAGTTGAGGAGGGTAAAGGTGTATGTATCATCTAAAAGACATATTTACCCTTAAAAGATAGTTTTTTTTTTTTTTTTTTTTTTTTTTTTGTGTAAAGTAAACTTCATTCAAAACACGCCAAAAGCGGTCCTCAAAACAAGGACCCCCCCCCCCCCCCCCGGGCCAAACCAATAACTACATCAAATCCAAAGGATAGTTACACCATTTTTTTTCCAATCGCTACTTTTTAATCTAGCTCTATGGCGCATCCAAAAAAAACGAAGTTGATTTGATACTTTCCAAAACTTCAACTGGACGCCGGGACTTGGCTTTGAAAATGCAAGTCATTCCTTTCCATCCAAATTAACCAGAAAGTCGAGAAGAAGATGCCTCTAAGAACATACTTTTCCGACTTCGAATGAGTTTGGGACTTGGCAATATTCAAGATATCTTGTACATCAAAATCATAGAAAGGTCCTAAACGACACCACGAACCAACCCTACTCCATATTTCTTAAAAGAAGTTACACCCACTGGATAAATGCATTGCCGATTCTTGGGCCGATTGGCATAAAACACACGAATCCTCCTGTATAGGAACCCCTCGCTTAGCCAGCTCCACTCGAGTGGGAAGACGGTCACGTAGTGGTCGCCACACCAAAATCTTGCATTTTAAGGGGACCCAACCTTTCCATTTTATAGTAGGAAAACATACCGGGTGATAAGCCTCGTATAGAAGCTTCTTCGCAGAGCTAATAGAGAACATCCCACTAGAGTCCGCCTTCCAACTCCAAATGTCTTCGCCCCCTATCCACTGAAATTCATAAATATCTTCCAACAATTGAAACAACTCTACAATAGCCTCCGGCGACAAAGGTTCCGATCTCCACTCCCAAGTAATGATTTTGGTGCCGTTTTCCACCTTCAGCCGGTTACAAACTGGAGCCCATTTATTCGTTTCCAACCTAAACAAAGACGGATAAATAAGACCATGAGGAAGCTCTCGCAACCAAGTATCTCTCCAAAAAGAAATGAACGCCCCATTGCCGACAGATCCAGCAAAGTAGCTCTGCAAGGAGCGTCCAGAAGGCAGCCTTTTCTCCCCGGTTTTACAATGTTTTTCCAACAACCACTAGCCATAGACGAATAAGGCAGGAAAGACCAAGTTCTAGCAGAACCGTTGCATTCCAAAATGATGTTTTTCCACATGCTATTGCCTTCCTTTTTTAAATCGCCATATCCACTTTAGAAGTAAAGCATCATTCACAACTTGTAACTTCGACACCCCCAAACCCACCATTCTTTTTAGAAGTGGTTATAACATCCCAAGCTACCCACGAAATTTTCCTATCCACATTAGATCCCGCCCATAAAAAAACATCTCATGATGGATTCGATATTATCAATCACCTTTTTTGGGGCTTTGTAAAGAAAAAGATAATAAAGAGGCAAGCTTTCAAGAACACTTTTGATAAGGATAAGACGACCACCAATAGATAGACATCTCGCTTTCCATGAAACAAGTCTACGCTTTATGACTTCAACAACCGGGTTCCAGTTCTTGACTCTAGACATGTTAGCGGCCACTTGAATACCAAGATACACAAAAGGGAAAACTCCCCGACGACAACCCAATACTTCCATCATTTCATCCACCTCACAATCTTCAGTACCAACCCCAAATAAATTGGATTTAAATATGTTTATTCGAAGGCCCGGGCATAAGTGAAAAATGCGGAGAACTCGTGCTCTACTTTGGAGGTTCTCCCTAGACCACTCCCCCAAAATTAAAGCATCGTCCGCATATAATAAATGCGTGATATCCCCTTCATTATCCGCGAACTGAATACCCTTGAATTCTTTAATCTCTTTGGCCTTCTTTAGCAGGCACGGCAAAGCCTCCATAACAATAAGAAACATAAAAGGCGAAATGGGATCACCTTGTCGCAGCCCATTTTCGCATTTGAAGTCGAAAGTTGGAGAGCCATTGACAAATGTGCATTATTTCTTGTATCTTAAATAACCATATTTATACTTTTTAAAATTGAAGAAGTCCTTGTGAAATTGATGTATTGCAAAATACATCGGTTATTTGTACATATTTTGAGTCGTTATCGAGTCAGTGTGTGTCGTTTATATATAATTTTCGATTTCTATTTAGTATTTTATGTGTCACAGGAATCCGGATGGCAAAAGAGGCAAATTTATGCATAAACGGTGCTTTACGAAGTCCCGGATGAGTCACAAATGGAAAGAGAAGATAAAAATAAACAAAATTGGAAAAATTAGCCCGTCGTGTCACGCGACAGACTCCCCAGCACCCCGTCGTGTCACGCGGCGCTATGCAGATTCACTTTGAGGGCGTCGCGTGACGCGACCACTTACCCAGGACCCCGTCGTGCTACGCGATGGCCACCAGGAAGCCCAAAATTGTGTTTTTCAAGCCCAAATCGGATTTTAAAACCCTATAACGAAATTTTAAGCTTCATTCTACACTTTTGGACGAAAAAGAGCGGCTTGGGAGCACTTGGAGGTGAGAGAAAGGCGAAGGGTCAAGATTTTGAGCATTGGGATTGAGAGATTCGGGTTTTAATCATTCGGTTTCTTCATTCCTTTGTTCTTTTGAATTGCAAACTATGTTTCATGATCTTAGAATTGATTTTATTCTTATTTTGAACATGTTTATTGGCTAGACTTTCATTACTACTTAGGTTATGATGAATACTCATGATTGAATGAACGTTTTTTATGGTTTTTTGGAACTTTGACTATGGGTTGATGATTTAGTAAAGACTTTGATTATTTTTGATCTGGTGTAGATGCGTACTTAGTTTTGTTCAATTGATAATTATTTACTCCACATGCGTTTTTGTGAATGTCTTTCATGTATGAATGCGTGTTAGGTTGTGGACTTTGTGTTAGCAACTAGTTTATGGTAAATTGCTAGTGTTTTCCATAGGAGTGATTTTTGTTGATTGAGTAGTTCTAAGTATTCTTCCAATTCCAATAGCTGTAAGGTGCGGGATTGTCGATATTTCTAGGGTGTTAAATTGCTAGATTTAGATGCTTTGTAAGAAGATCTTCCTAGTTTCCTTACCGCTACTTGCGTATCGAGTCAGGTCAAGTTTTCTATAGTTACCCCTTGCACCCTTAGTGTAGTGAGGCTTTCGCGCTGTAAGGTAGACTGTCTAGCGGGTACTTTATCATCAGAGTAGGTAAGCCTGTAAGGGTAACCTCTCAATCGGTAGTTTAACGGCTTATAGGTAACCTTAGGTTTCTCCTTGAGAAGGGTCGAGGGTCCTCTAGTTTATCCTGTAAGTTTAGTATCTAAAGATCCCGGTTCCATAGCTAGTTCCATAACCATAAAAGTTCATCAGTCATGAGTAGGATTCTAACCTAGGTAGTATTCTCACCATCATTTGAATTTGGTTCAGCTTGGTTTACGTCTTAAGTTCAGTTTAGTTTATTTAGTTAATCTTTATTTTTCTTGAATTTAGTTTTTAGTAAAATCCCCCTCTAAAATAATAAATAGTTTTATTTCAATTTTAGATAAGTTTTCGAGTCTAGTTACCGTTTTCCATTAGAGTCATGTGGGTTCGATATCCGGACTTACTTTAGCTTTACTAGAGTCGATAGGTTCACTTGCCTGTCAGTAGTTTAGTTTTAGAGAGTCTAGAGTATTACTAGGTGTCTAGTTTTAGGTTTAATTTAGTTATTTTTATTAAACTACTTTTAGCACATCAAGTTTTTGGCGCCGTTGCCGGGGACTCTTGGCGATTGCGTTTACTAGCTTTGATTACACTTATCTGCCATATCTGTGCTACTTGTGTTTTGTTTTGAGTCTGTCTTTTTGTAAAATGAGTCGTAGGAGTCTAATTTTATGTGTCTTTTGTTTCTTTTGAGTCTGTAAATATGTGTGAGATTTGTGGAGGACCCCATTTTACTATTTTATGTCCACAATATGAGGGATCCTCTGCACATTATTGTGCTAATTCCTTTGTGCAGCCGCAGCCATATTATTCACAGGGGTGTCCTACATATTATTATGATGACTCGTATCAGCAGCCACATTTTAATCAGTATCCTGATCAATTTTCTGGAAGCAATTCTTGTGAGAATAGTGGTAATGATTGGAGTAAAATTGAGAGTCTGTTGACATTATTAGTTGCGAAAGATGCCAATACCCAGAAAATGTTAGCAGAGCACGACACCATCCCAATCGTATCAGCAGCCACATTTTAATCAGTATCCTGATCAATTTTCTGGAAGCAATTCTTGTGAGAATAGTGGTAATGATTGGAGTAAAATTGAGAGTCTGTTGACATTATTAGTTGCGAAAGATGCCAATACCCAGAAAATGTTAGCAGAGCACGACACCATCCTGAAAAACCGACAGGCTGCTATTCTAGATCTTCAACGAACAGTAGAAGACATTGCTAGAAGGTTAAAAGAAGAAGAAATAGAAAAGGTTCAGCAAGAGCAGCTGCCGAAAGTCGGTTATACATATGATAAGGAGGGCAACTACCTTGGGTACATGAACGCTCGAGGGGAGTTGTTTCCAACGTTTCTAGAAGAAGGGAAAGAGCCAATCATGGAATACGCAGATGAGTCAGATGAAGAGATCATCCCAATCACGGAGACGAAAATGGACGTTGAAGTCCCACCTCCGGTGCCACAGGTTACTATATATGATTTTGGGAGTGACTCTGATGAAGAGGACAACGAAGAAGAATGGGCGGCGTATCAGAGGTCGTTAGTGCAGAGGGAAGTGACTGAAGAAGAAGTGGAATTGGGAGATTCCATTGATATGATGTTTGGTGTAGAGGAAGACAATGAGGTTAGTGAAACGTTGTTGTCTGAAGAGGATGAGTTTTTAGATCTAGAGTTAGATGGTTTACCTGTTTTTGAAGAAGTAGGGGAGTCTGATCCCGATGGAGATATGGCATACCTGGATGCCCTACTTGAAGGTGAACCGACAGACATGACTGAACCTGCACCAGATGAAAGAAATAAGTGTGGGGATCATCCTATGGAAATGGTGGCAGAAGAAGCGCACCATAGCTGGCCCGTGGTAATAGATGGAACTTCAAAATCAACAACACCACGGGAGAGGGCAAGGAAGAGAAAAAGAAATGACCGGAACCGAAAGAAGATCAAAGGATGGCACGATTTGGAGAAGAAGAAGCCAGTGAAAGTCAAACACGATCAGTCTTCTTGCTATATGCCACGTATCCGGTTCATTCCAGGTAAGTTTAAATTCTGGTGGTTTGACCCATTAAAAATGCTTAAATTATTTTTCACTCCCACCAATAAATCTTCAATTTTTAATAAGAACCGGGTGGAATTAAACGGGTTAGATCGGGTCCAGATAAAAGAGAAGCCCCCTAATTAAGTTTAAGTGTGGGGAGGCTCTGTAGAGTTTGTAAACTTATTTTTATATTTTTTTTCTAGCTGTTCATTTTTTTTATTTGTGGCCCGTCTTTCGATAGTTGTTCATAGGTTTTTATCTTTCTATTTTATTTTTGTTTTTGTGTCTTTGAGTCTGTTTGCAGGTTTTCGTGTTTGCTTGGGTGGAGGAAATTTCACCCAAAAAAAAAATAAATAAATAATAAATAGTCTTTCTGTGAAAAAAGTCTTTTCACGTAATGTGAAGAGTCTGGGCTGACCTGTTCGCCTTATGCGACCAGCTATTACCCCGGAAAGTTATATTTTTCTTCGCTTGCGGCGCGTGTTGTGATCACCAGTGTCCTTCACGTTGAGCGAGAACCATATTTTTTTTTCTTATACCCATTTGGTTCTACCACCATTCACCGCCATTTTTCCAAGCAGGTACGTCTTCTTGTTTGTTGTTATATTTTGAGTGTAAGTTAGTTGTTTGAGTCTTTTTATTTTTGTATGGTTCGGTATTATGCTTGGGTTTTGTTTGTTTCGTTTTGCGCAGGTTTGGATTGCACCACCCGTACTCAATCTCCATTCGGGTGATTCCGGAGCTGTTATTATTTATCAAGGCAAACCCAGAGTTTATCATTGTGTCAGAGCCGATCGCGACCAAAATGCTATACGATCGAGCTGGATTGGACTAGAGTTTTTGGAGCTTACGCGTTAATAAACCAGCTAAGTCCTTTCCAAAATGCCCTTGTCTTTTTATTTTTGTATTTTATTTTTGTATTCGGAATTTATTTTTTGTTCTGAGTCGTTTTCAATTCCTACATTGAGGGCAATGTAGAGTTTAAGTGTGGGGATGGGAAACTGTCGTCTAGTCTGTATATAGGGTCGTTTTGAGTCCAAAAAAAAAAAAAAAAAATTTAAAAAAATTTAAAAAAAAAAAAAGTCCCTGATTTTGAAGTTTGCATTATATAAAATATGGAAAATGATAGGTAAAGTTAGGTGTCCGGTTTTCAAATAGTATGTATAATAAGAGATTAAAATTGATTGAAAGCGTGTCTGATTTGGGATATGTGGGTAGGCTCGGCCGGTAGAAAGGTTTCCTTTGAAAAGTAATAAATTAATTATGTTAGGCTATCTTGTGGGTTCTCATCTAGGAGAAACGGGGAGACCGAAACCGCCAAAAATAGTATAAGAAGCACCGTTATAAGTTTAAAACCGTCAGAATTTCTAATCACTTAAAAAAAAAAATAGAAATCAAAGCAAAAATACTGAAGCTTAAGGTGCCTGGTCACTGGGATAGCGACTTGGATTGGCCACACCCTCTGAGTTAAGTATGCTGAGATTGAAAAAAAAAAATGCTGAAGCTTAAGGTGCCTGGCCACTGGGATAGCGACTTGGATTGGTCACACCCTCTGAGTTAAGTATGATGAAAAAAAAAGTGATTTTAAATTCTCTTGGTTTTCTACATAAGACGGTTGGGAAATGGTCAATTGGTCGTTCCTTTAGCTTCATAAGCTTGAGGCGGAATTAGGAGGAACTGTGGCTTCCTTTGAGTGAGACCCTAGATAGACTAATCAACGTGAACTTAACGTAAATAAAAAGGGGCTTGGAAACCGGTTTGGGTTTAAGAGGATCAGTATACCTACAATCGCAATCAACACGTTAGTAGATTATTAATTAAGTAACCTATGTTTTGAAACCGGATATAAACCTAACTGTGATTCCATAGCATAATTCTTTTTCAGGGACGAAAAAACATAAGTGTGGGGATGTTTGATGTATTGCAAAATACATCGGTTATTTGTACATATTTTGAGTCGTTATCGAGTCAGTGTGTGTCGTTTATATATATTTTTCGATTTCTATTTAGTATTTTATGTGTCACAGGAATCCGGATGGCAAAAGAGGCAAATTTATGCATAAACGGTGCTTTACGAGGTCCCGGATGAGTCACAAATGGAAAGAGAAGATAAAAATAAACAAAATTGGAAAAATTAGCCCGTCGTGTCACGCGACAGACTCCCCAGCACCCCGTCGTGTCACGCGGCGCTATGCAGATTCACTTTGAGGGCATCGCGTGACGCGATCACTTACCCAGGACCCCGTCGTGCTACGCGATGGCCACCAGGAAGCCCAAAATTGTGTTTTTCAAGCCCAAATCGGATTTTAAAACCCTATAACGAAATTTTAAGCTTCATTCTACACTTTTGGACGAAAAAGAGCTGCTTGGGAGCACTTGGAGGTGAGAGAAAGGCGAAGGGTCAAGATTTTGAGCATTGGGATTGTGAGATTCGGGTTTTAATCATTCGGTTTCTTCATTCCTTTGTTCTTTTGAATTGCAAACTATGTTTCATGATCTTAGAATTGATTTTATTCTTATTTTGAACATGTTTATTGGCTAGACTTTCATTACTACTTAGGTTATGATGAATACTCATGATTGAATGAACGTTTTTTTATGGTTTTTTGGAACTTTGACTATGGGTTGATGATTTAGTAAAGACTTTGATTATTTTTGATCTGGTGTAGATGCGTACTTAGTTTTGTTCAATTGATAATTATTTACTCCACATGCGTTTTTGTGAATGTCTTTCATGTATGAATGCGTGTTAGGTTGTGGACTTTGTGTTAGCAACTAGTTTATGGTAAATTGCTAGTGTTTTCCATAGGAGTGATTTTTGTTGATTGAGTAGTTCTAAGTATTCTTCCAATTCCAATAGCTGTAAGGTGCGGGATTGTCGATATTTCTAGGGTGTTAAATTGCTAGATTTAGATGCTTTGTAAGAAGATCTTCCTAGTTTCCTTACCGCTACTTGCGTATCGAGTCAGGTCAAGTTTTCTATAGTTACCCCTTGCACCCTTAGTGTAGTGAGGCTTTCGCGCTGTAAGGTAGACTGTCTAGCGGGTACTTTATCATCAGAGTAGGTAAGCCTGTAAGGGTAACCTCTCAATCGGTAGTTTAACGGCTTATAGGTAACCTTAGGTTTCTCCTTGAGAAGGGTCGAGGGTCCTCTAGTTTATCCTGTAAGTTTAGTATCTAAAGATCCCGGTTCCATAGCTAGTTCCATAACCATAAAAGTTCATCAGTCATGAGTAGGATTCTAACCTAGGTAGTATTCTCACCATCATTTGAATTTGGTTCAGCTTGGTTTACGTCTTAAGTTCAGTTTAGTTTATTTAGTTAATCTTTATTTTTCTTGAATTTAGTTTTTAGTAAAATCCCCCTCTAAAATAATAAATAGTTTTATTTCAATTTTAGATAAGTTTTCGAGTCTAGTTACCGTTTTCCATTAGAGTCATGTGGGTTCGATATCCGGACTTACTTTAGCTTTACTAGAGTCGATAGGTTCACTTGCCTGTCAGTAGTTTAGTTTTAGAGAGTCTAGAGTATTACTATGTGTCTAGTTTTAGGTTTAATTTAGTTATTTTTATTAAACTACTTTTAGCACATCAGAAATATATTAGTAATAGTAATAGCAATAGTGTAATTATCTATAATTTAAAAGTCAATGATGTTGTAGCCCAGTGGTTACAACAGAGGTGGGAAGGTTTTCCCCTATGGGGTTCGTGCCCAAAAGGTACCCGGTTCGAGTTCATCCGTCCATCGAAAAAAATATACTAAATAGGTTTGAAAGGGACCGGCGTGTGGGAATGGATTCAAACTTGAGAAGAAAAAGGTTTCAAGTTAAAGGGTTTCTACTAATCTACACCCGATAAAAAAAAATTATAATTTAAAATTTGATTTTTTAATTTATTTTCTTTAGAGAAAACTACCGACACTTGTTGCCATAAATAAAGTTTAAAAGTGAGTTAATTGCCAATTTAGTCCCTGAGGTTTGTTAAAAATTGTCACTTTCATCCAAATCTTTTTTTGTTACATCTGTGTCCCTGAGGTTTCATTTTTTAGCCATTTTAGTCAACAGCACTAACTCAGTTAACAAAAACCCAGTTAAGTCAAGGGCATTTTTGTCCATACACACCAAACTTTTTCCTTTTGCCATTTTCATCCAAAACCCCTTTTTAAATTTATTTTGATTTTCTTTTAGATATTATATTATAACACCCCGCCGTAACACGGGTCTCGTTAACGGGTCGGGTCATACCCGACCACCCGATTATAAAATAATAATAAAAATAAAGTCTATTATTGCAGCCAAACGCCCTTTTTCCGCTATTAAACTCGCTGCCAAACATCCTCTTATCTGATGTTAAACCCGTTACCAAACACCTTTTATCAACTACTATCCTAGTTCCCAAACACCCTTTAATTTGGATCACCTATAAAAGCCCTCATCTTTTTGTGATTCTCTGCACATCAAACGTACACACACACACACACACACACACACACACACACACACACTTGTGTGTGTTGAGAACTCCTCACCAACCGATGACCTTCACCTGCCGCCGCCGGTGTCCTCCTTCTCCGGTAAGTCCTTCACCATCCCGATAACTCCTCTGCTGTTTTCTGTTAATGATCAGAACCGGCAACCACCATAACCCCTCCTCCTAATCCTCATCGAACCATCATCATCCTTGCACCATCTTGATTATAATCGGTAACCAATCATCGGACCACCCCTTTTTGTTTATGATAATAGTCCGGTAAAACCATCCCTCTGTTTCTAGCCTAAATTATCAACCGAAACCCAATAACCACCTTCAGCTTTGTAACCGGACAGTCACCAGAGTTATGGTGACTGTCTTGGGTTCCTTGTCTCATTCAATGATACCGATAATATTTCCTTTGGTTTCTGTTTGGAATTGTACCCGGTAACCCTCAAGTTGAACTCCAAACCGTGACCCTGTTCTCATGTTTGGGTTATGACCCGACCCGTTAACGAGACCCGTGTTACGGCAGGGTGTTACAATATAATATCTAAAAGAAAATCAAAATAAATTTAAAAAGGGTTTTGGATGAAAATGGCAAAAAGGAAAAAGTTTGGTGTGTATGGACAAAAATGCCCTTGACTTAACTGGGTTTTTGTTAACTGAGTTAGTGCTGATGACTAAAATGGCAAAAAAATGAAACGTCAGGGACACAAATGTAACAAAAAAAAGATTTGGATGAAAGTGACAATTTTTGACAAACCTCAGAGACTAAATTGACAATTAACTCTTTAAAAGTTTTATATTTTCATTTAATATTGTCAGAATTCAGTCAAATATTTACTAAGAAAAGGTGATCTTTTAAGTTGTCAAGATTGAAACAAAATCATAATGACAATACTATTGCAGTGCGGTGAAAGATGTATTAGTGAGCAATGATAGAAGATTCAGAAAATTCTGTGTTTGATTCTTGAGTCAGACGGCAGGACAGTCCCTGAAAATTCATGTGCACGGGCCGAGCCGTGAATTATATGTCCTTTAACCTTAGGTCTTAACGAAGTAAATAACGTAAACTGTTTTTTTTTAAAACGACGATTAAAGTAATATCAAATTAGTAAATCAATTCTTCACAATATATTTTTCCAACAATATGTTTTCGATAGTATCATCGCCAATTCACAAAGGTTTTTTTTTTTTTTTTTTTTTTTTTTTTTTTTTTTTTTTTTAACATAAGTTGAATAAGGTTTCATGAGTATTGGTTAATAGACTAATGGTTAAATTACCTAAGTGTACTAATAGCCTAATAGGCTTGAGTTTTAGACTTTGGAGTTATAACAGGCCTATTACAAACTAACAAATTTTTCTCACTCTTTTAAGGTTTCACATTTAACCCACCCTTATATAGTAACAAATGCAGATTGTTTTTTGACGGGAGCACAAATCAAGTAAATTAACAAAGTGAAATTTAATAAAAATGTGAAAATTCTGGTAAAAGCATTTGAAAACTAAATTATTATCTACTGCAGTTTGTACTATATTTTAAAACTAAATTAAATCATTTGAAAAGAAGTTGTGTACTATCGAGAAAATGACATTGACCAACTATTTAGACTTTTTTATTAGATTTTACTTAAGTACCCTTCATCTTCTTCACACATCTTTAATATCACTTGTAGGTTCTTAACAGTCACACAAATCGAAAGTATTTTTAATGAACACAGTCTAACCATACTTAATGTGCCCCTCTAGAAATTGGGCCCGGGTCGGGAGTCCTCCCCGCACCCCCTCATAACCGGCCCTACCAGACGGGTTTTACCGGTATTTTTATCGTCGTGCCTATGGGCGGGGTGGGTTACCGGGTTTTCTCCGGAATTGATGTTTGACAACTCGAGTTACTCTCATAGTACTCAATTTGTTTGGTGAGTGCCCCAATAGTGCTTGGGTTGATTTGTTAGTCGTAAAAAAAAAAAAAAAAAAAAATCAAAACAACAAATATTGTTTTATTGGGACTGGTGGCCTTTTTTAAATTTGTTGGATCGGTGGCCTAATAAAAGAAGCAAAATTTCTAAAAACACTTAAATTTGAAAGGTCATTGACTGAAATATCACAAGAACTAAAAATAAAAATTTGAGGTTAAAAAAACATTGTTTTTGTTTAACGTGAAACTCAAAATTTATATTTTCAACATTTGTAACTCGATGCATAACTTTTGGATGATTGTCTGTTTCAATATTTAACGGGTACAATTTTATTCAACAGTTATATTTGCAACATTATTTAATTATAACAACTGTTTAAAAAGGATATGAATATGAATAGTCATATTTTACGTCTCGATTTTTTTTCCTACTTTTATTTTAACATAAAATATTATCATAATTTTTCATCTATTTAATTTAATTATTTTAAGGTTTATCCAATTTTAAAGGTCATAGCTTTCCCATGTCATTCCTTTTTGGATAAGGTATTTGAAGAACCTACATAAAAGGGTCAACTTAAAATGCTTTTGTTTGCCCTTGAAAGTCTAGCCCTACCTTTCGTACCTTTATTTGGATTTAATTACACCCTTAATATACGTGGGTTATTCATTTTTTTTTATTATTATGGTAATATTGCTGGTAACGGAGAGGGCTGTTGTGTAAATTCATCGGCATTACACGTGAACCAGTAGGAGAAGAATGTTGTATCTATGAAAGGGACGTACGCTACAGTAAAAGCGTCTCCCGGAAATGTTATATATAATAATATCAAACTTTTATAAATTGTTTCATTATTAGTACAAAAAAAAAAAAAAAAAAACACAATGAATCACAAAATATAACACAATAAGTTAAAAAACATAACACAATACCTAGGAAAAAAATACACAATGAACAAACATATGACACAATGTTGAAAATTAAAAAAAAAAAAAAAGATACAATGTAACATTAAATACACAATGATACAACACAAATTCTTAAAACTACAAGCTAAAAATTCAAAAAAAAAAATAAAATAAAATCATAGTCCTAAAAACTAAGATCGTATGGTTCGATGAGACGGTTCCACTGCCGATTGAATTAATTCAATCGGTCTCCGTTTGATACGCTTCCTACGACTTCTTATTTATTTATTTACTTACTTTGAATTTGATCCTAACCCTAGTACATGTAGTGTACTAATGGCAAAACTATTTGTAAAATTAATTACACTCTTAGTACATTTGGTATACCAATGGTGAAATAATTACTAAAATTTAGTACAAACAGTGTAATGTTCAATAAATAAGCATAAAAATGACAAAATTATATAATTTACATGTACTAACCATATAATTAATTATACACGTTATTAGAAGAACATACTAACCATGTCATCTCTTTTGGAAAGGGATTTGAAGAACATACGTTAAAGGGTCTTGTTACAATGCTTTTGTTTACCCTTAAAATTGCAGCCCTACCTTTTGCAGCTTTTATTCATGTATAAGAACTCATTTTTTGAATAGTTATAGAAATTTTGTTAATAAAAAAAAATTATATCAAATATGGCGTTTATGCTAACGTTAGATATGCCATTAACCGATATTAGTATCATTTTAGCATATGTTTGGAAGAAGTTGTTCTGTTATGTTTAGGGTATTTTGTTAGAATTGTGCTAAGTTATAATTTTAAAATAAAATGTCTAAAAATATTTCTACTTTATTATTTTCCAACATATGGCTTATGCATTAATTATTTTCTTATCTTCTCGTTTTTTTAACAATGTCTTTTGATTGGCTTAATCAATAAAATTGCACCTACTACATGACACAACCTTCTTTCACACCACCAACATTTTAGATGTATACACTTTCAAATCGTTACTTAAGTTAGGTTAGATGTTTGATGAAGAGATGGGGTTAAAAAAAGAAGAAGAAAATTTAGGTTAAGTTGGATGCTTACATGTGCTTTACAAATTTAGTTTTTAAAGCAAATTACACGGATGGTTATATGGTAAGTTACTATTTCACTTTTCACCTTAACTATTATGGTATTCGTCATTTGCTCTAAGTTGTTTACTCGTATGTCTCTCTTTTTATCACTGGAATGGATGTTTATTGAGAATCTTGATAAAATTATATAAAGTTACCTTTTATCCTAGTACTATTTTTGAATGACCAAACTTTTACTAAAACGATACACACCGAATATCGAAAAAACCAAAGAAGCTAGTAAACACAAAAACAACCTTAACTCAAAACAACTTATATGACCTTGAACCACAAACCTAATTTGATCGAAAAAACCAAAGAAAAAAATCACAACCTCACATTTAGAGGGTGTTTGTGATTGCGTATTGAATCTGATTTTTAGATTATTGCGTTTTGAAAATGTAGATAATCAGTTTTTAGTGTTTGGGATTGCGTTTTGAAAACGCAGATAATCAGTTTTCTAGGCTACCAAAACGCAATAATCTATAAGCAGCTCCACCCCTGCTTTTTTAAAACGCATAATCTGTTTTGAATAATTAATCCCAAACACCCCCTTAGAGACATCAGAGACACATGGAAAACAAAAACCACTCGAAAGGAAACAAGAAAGGAGGCCTAAATCGAACTAAACTACCATGGACCGACTCGAAAGTGTGTTGCACTATACCATGTAACATTATGACATTCCCGTATATTTTTCCTTTTTATTTCGTATCTAACTTCCTATTATTAAAAAAATTCCATTATCATTTATTGCTGTTTTAAAAAGAATACAAAATCATATTCAAAAGTTCATTTTTTTATATAAAAAAAATATGATTTATTAAAAGTTGTTTTTATAAACAAAATTATTATTTAATTACATATGGAATTATTCAAGTAAAACACATATTTATTTATTTAATTAAATTTATTTGATTTATAAAAATATCAGATTTTATTTAATTTATATAAAGTTTTAAAATGAAAACAACTTGAGCTTAAAAATGAACACACCCATTAAACTTTTAAGAGAAAGTATATGGTACACAGTTTCTTAACATAAGAAGTGTAAGAAGCCACTAGAACTTGCCACATGTCAATCTAACCTAACTACAGTTAAACCACCATTAAACCTATTTTCTTCTTCCCTGATCTAAACTTTTCAGAACATAAACCTAATCCATCCTCCTTTGATACAAACGTAATCGATCGAGATCTGACACCACCACCACCACCACCACCACCACCACCACCACCACCACCACCACCACCACCACCACCACCTACTGTTTCCAAGTCATCCATCCCAAATTGATGTATTATAACCTTATTACACTTTTTTTTACTCTCGAGGTCAAAGTAGCTAACTACCTTTTGCATCAACATGAACCCCCCTCAACTTCGATCCTTGCATATCACTGCATCTTAAATTCATGGTTCTCATGTTACAGATTTGAGGCTGGAACACTTGCGATTGAGTTAAAGATAGATCCAATTGAGTTAAAGAAGCGGAAATTAGTTGCATAGTAGCAGATAGATCTTACAATTTGATTTGATTGATTGATGGTAACAAGGAACGTGAATCCAACAACTTGAAGTTATTCAATGAGTGCTTCCAAACTTTTTAATGAGTGCTTCTAAATTTTCAGTGAGTGCTTCCAAACTTTTTAATGAGTGCTTCTAAATGTTCAGTGAGTCTTTCCAAACTTTTTAATGAGTGCTTCTAAATTTTCAGTGAGTGCTTCCAAACTTTTTAATGAGTGCTTCTAAATTTTCAGTGAGTGCTTCCAAACTTTTTAATGAGTGCTTCTAAATGTTCAGTGAGTCTTTCCAAACTTTTTAATGAGTGCTTCCAAATTTTCAATGAGTGCTTTCAAACTTTTTAATAAGTGCTTCGAAACTTTTTAATGAGTGCTTCGAAATTTTCAGTGAGTGCTTCCAAACTTTTTAATGAGTGCTTCTAATTTTCAGTGAGTGCTTCCAAACTTTTTAATGAGTGCTTCTAAATGTTCAGTGAGTGCTTCCAAACTTTTTAATGAGTGCTTCTAAATTTTCAGTGAGTGCTTCCAAACTTTTTAATGAGTGCTTCTAAATGTTCAGTGAGTGCTTCCAAGCTTTTTAATGAGTGCTTCTAAATGTTCAGTGAGTGCTTCCAAACTTTTTAATGAGTGCGTTTAAATTTTGTAAGTGCGTTTAAATTTTGTACAATGAGTTCGTCCAAATTTTCAACGAGTGCGTCCAAATTTTCAATGAGTGCTTCCAAACTTTTTAATGAGTGCTTCTAAATTTTCAGTGAGTGCTTCCAAACTTTTTAATGAGTGCTTCTAAATGTTCAGTGAGTCTTTCCAAACTTTTTAATGAGTGCTTCTAAATTTTCAGTGAGTGCTTCCAAACTTTTTAATGAGTGCTTCTAAATGTTCAGGGAGTGCTTCCAAACTTTTTAATGAGTGTGTTTAAATTTTGTAAGTGCGTTTAAATTTTGTACAATGAGTGCGTTTAAATTTTGTTAGTGCGTTTAAAAGGCTCTCTGTTTTCACCAACTTCATCTTCTTCCTCTACAACTTTTTTTAACCCAATTTTTATGTTTAATCATACTTATTGAAACAAAATCGAAAGTATTTGACAACTATTATGAGCGTTTATTCATAATTATATGTTTTTTCATATGATTAAATCGTTCTAGTTTAAATCTCTGTTTTTATGATTTTTTTCGTTTTTCGTTCATTGTAATCGAATGTTTTTTTTTGTTATTTTGATTGTGTAATCATTCAGATTGGTTTAATCGATTTCAATTGTTGAAATATTTTGTTTCGATTGATTTTTGTTGTTACGATTTGAAAAAAAAATTAGACGGTTTTTCATAATTTACCCTTGGTTAGTTTAGCCCATGTATGGTTAGGGTTTTTAATCTGCATCAAGCAATCTTGTTAATCTAATAGCTGAGATTGCTTCGTACGCTTCTTACATTAAGAAGCTTTGTACGTTAACCTCTCCCAACTTTTAACCAAACCTAACAACCCATACCAAAATCCAACTTGTCTGGCACATCACACTCACACCAACCGAAAGCCAAAACGATCCCCCACTTTACTCGGATCCCATTCCAGACCCGGTCCAGACCTAGATCATTTTCCCCATCACCGACACCTTAACGCTGTGTTCCCGAGTTCATTTAAGATGGAAAAGGAAAGGAAAGGGAGGGAAAGAAAAAAAATTGTGGGTGTTCCTGAGGGTTTTTTTTTTTTTTTTTTATGAAGGAAAGGAAAGGAAAATGAAGGAAATGTGTGTTCCCAAGTTTTTTGTTTTTGTTTTTGTTTTTTTTTTTTGAAAGGAAAAGAAGGGAAAAGAAGAGAAAATAAGGTAAAATCCTATCCTTCCAATTTGAAAGGAAATGAAAGGAAAGAAAAGAGAAGGAAAAAAGAGGAAAGGAAAGGAAAAGAAAAGGAGGGAGATACCATCCTTTCTTTTCTTTTCCCTTGTTAAGAGAACTCGGGAACATAGCGTAAATCAAAGCGTGCATTTTTTTGACATCAAAACATGCCAATCAACCCACTAAGATGTTATTCACTTTCTATTTAACAAGGATCCGATTTTAACTCATAGTTTTCAGCTAATTGATCTTCTTTTTTAAAAATCGTTTTCTAACATTCCAAATAAAATTTCAATCTCAATCAGACAGTGTTGTTTCATATAAATTGTGTTACAAACATGAAACGATATCAGAATACTCAAGAACTTTTATTAATCAACAAAGAGAATCAACGAATATTACAGAATCTAAACTCTCAAAGAATCAGGACTACAATCTCTCACAATACAAAACAATCTCTCTAAACCAATCAACAAAACCTATAAAGATGTGACAACCGTCACCCTCGTCTTTTAGCAAGTTGTCAATTTTAGTCCTTTGCCTATTTTAACGTTTCACCTCAAGTCCTCTTCAAATATTATTTAATTATTTATTAAAATTTTCTTTAAAATGGTGTACGGATACATTTTGTATACGCACGCGTTGACATATAAAACGTACTACAATCATCATGTTATCTTATAAGAGTTCTATTTTTAATTTAAAAAGTTAAATTTAAAAGTTTTATAGTTAGTTTAGCCAACTTGGTTAAGTTTTTGTAAAGAAAAGTTAACCAAAAACATATAGATATAACTAAGTTAAACCTGAAACTTTTAAAAATCTGAAAGTTTAAAAATCCTTTTTCCTTCCCTCTGTTGCCCTCGCGTTTTTCCGGCCGAAGATTTCGGCGACCGAAGCTCGTCTCCGGTGAGCTTGGAATCTCACCATTAATGCGTTTTTTCGTTTCTTTTGGCACCATTAAGTTATCTCCATCATAACCGACTTGATCCTTCAAGTTAATTTACGTTTTAATCAAGTTTTATTGGGTTTTAATCTTGTAACCGATCAGACTTAAAGACACTTTCAAAACGCTCGTTCTACTCGTCCTCAATATATATTGAACTCGCCATTTTTTTCCTGCATTCATACCCATTCGAAACCCACATAAAATTTGTTCTAATCATGCCTCAGAAAGCTCCAATCGGCCATGTTTATGTGCGGGCTTTAAACCATCATTCACAGCCATGATACGCGTTGTGAGTCCATATTTCTTGTGCCATTTTGTTAGTTAGATCCTCCTTTACAAAAGCCCCTTAGTTATGTTCAGTAATCGTTGTTGATTCAGATTATTGAATTTGAAGGGTAGGGTTAGGGTTCTTGGTTAGGATTTAGGGAAGAAGATGATGGTTGGTTTATTTGTTAAAAATATTTTGTTTCATCAAAATTAACAAACATATGTCTTGGTCTAGTGGTTGAAAGTGTTTGTTGTTGGCCAATGAACCCGGGTTCGAGTCCATGAACCCACGGTTCTGCCATTTTCGTTTTTTTATCTTATTTATTCATTATTTTTATTATATATATGTTCAAAACTTCTAATATTCATAATAAATTCATTTTTGATCCAAAAATTATAAAAAATTTTCATCATCGCAAACCTTAATCCAATCAATCCTTTCATGCAATCATCATTCCAATCATTCATTGAAGATCCTATGATGAAGATGAGCGGCTAAACACTTTTGTAACCACCTCTAGGTGCACGGTTCATTTGTGAAACCTTTAAACTTGTTTGATTTGGTACTTTGGATTATTTTTCATTCACTTAAAGAATATTTGTGGTTTTAATCATTTAAACAATTTAAATGTATTTCAATTGCTTATCTTTTTATCATTTGCATTCGGTTTTCTTGCATCATGAGCAGTTTGATTATTGGGAGGGTAATTGATGCACGTGAGTTGGTAATTTTTTTAACATTAATTGTACTTTCATTTCCGGACAAAGAAAATTACATCAAGATAACGGACAAGCGGGCAACAAGCTGCGCCGCCACCCCTTTCTGAATTGTACAAGTTATTATTAAAAACTTGTGTTCGATTATCACCTGAATTGAAACCGTTTAACAAAGACATGTCTATGTGGTATCCTATCATTTAACCAGGTTTAGGTGAACCATTGAACCGGAAACTCGGAGGGGGTTACTTCTTTATTATTATTGTTCACAACTTTTTAAATCCGTTTTCTAAAATTCAATTCTAGAAAACAAAGTAATTAGATATTAGTTTAATAGTTCAATTTACAAAGCTACTCCTTCCACCAATTCCTTGTGGAGACAACTCAACTTTCATATACTACTATTTTCTTATAGTTTTGATTGACCAAACGACATCGATCATATTGCATTGTATTTTTAATTGTTGTGTTGTATTATATCGTATTCTATCGTATTCTATCGTATCATGTTGTATTAATCGTATTGTATCCTATTGTATCATATCGTATCATATCGTATCATATCGTATCGTATCGTATCGTATCATATCGTATCGTATCGTATCGTATCATATCGTATCGTATCATATTATATTGTAATTTAACACACGCTATAAATTGTCTCATAAAACAAGTATAAAAAGTTAGATAATCTACACATTTACAAATACCATTTGCTAATTGATCTCTAGTTATTGAGGTACAATCTCATAAAAAATGGCACAAACTTCTTTGAAGATGGTGTTGATAGTCGCTTTATTTCTTGCCGTGTATGGTATAATCTTTACCTATTAACCCCTCTTATATATTTAAAAGTTTACTACTTTATTTCTAACGGTATATATATTTTAGGCCTGCAGATATCATTTGTTTTTGGTGTGGAAGGATCGCTAGTAAGTGATCGAAATGAACTTAAGAACATAGGTGTTTTATCGAAATGTAAATGTAATACAAACATTGATTGTTATCGTTGTTGTGACGATGGGGTGTGTTTTTTCGGTCTTTGTCGTTGTGTTGATAAATCAATTTGAATAAAAGAAAGTTTGAACAACTATGACTTAACGTTATGCGAGTTAAGCATTTCAATAGTTGGAATCGCCTACTTAGAATTAGACCATTTATACCAAGCTTAGAAAACAAAAATCATTCAAAACAACAAAGCTAGAACTTACAATTGGGCTCACATATAACGTCTTGTAAGGAAAGGTAATGGCATCTAACCAATAAAGCATAGATTTCGTCCATCATCAACACCATGATGTTTGCAAATATACATAGTTCTAGCCTCCTTATCCTTTCTAGTGTCTAACTAAAACAAAGTCAAATCCCACCAAGGTGTTGTCGAGTGTCGTCTTTGTATGGTTTGCTTGAATGTTATTTTATTGTGTCCTTGTGTCGGGGTTCAACAATCCACATATAGCTGAGTCGAGTATCTGAACCCCATTGCGACGCCTCCACTCGAACTGGCCCACACACCACCTAACTCTAACCCATGTGCCGCCTCCACATCCCGTTTCAAGCCAGTTTTCCAATAAAGTGTTGATTCGCGCGTTTCCCAATGTCGGTGTTTCATGTTCGTGTCAACTAGCGTGACATTGTCAAATCCTAAGTAGGGTCTTTCGGATTTTAGTCAATGGTATAAAACCCTAAACACCATATGGTTGGATTAATTTATTTGTTTCAACAAATGGTAACTGGATTACTGAGGGATATATTCGGATTCAAAGCTTTTGTGTACATGCTTCTGCTAGTCGATTAATATTAGATATTAATAAACATAAAATTGGATATCAACACAACGAAAAAGACCAAAAAACACACCCTATTGTCACAACAATACTAACGGCCAATATTTGTTTTACATTTACATTTCCTTAAAACATCATTGTTCTTAAATTCATTTCAATCACTTACTAGGGATCCTTCCTCATAGAAAAAAAACAAAAAACAAATGATATCTGCAGGCCTAAAATATATACACCGTTAGCAATAAAGTTGTAAACTGTAAGACCCAACCCGATAAACAGGTAATTAAACGATAACTTACATGGCAACGAACTTAGTTTGGAAGTTTAGATTAAAAAATGTTGCATACATATACTAATATCAAAATCCAAAATCAAGTTTCATCAGTTCTTGTTTAATATTCGCGGAAGCGATCGAGTCTCGAGCGTTCAGTTCTTGATTTATGATGTGATCATCTTCCGACTTCAAATTCTTCTTACCTAAGAGTTTTACAAGATATTTAACCCATTAAAAATATATAGGATTGAATAGGATTTGAAGGAAATGATAAAAAATATAAAAATTGGGTCTTGATGCTCGTCACGCAGCGTGAAGGTCCGTTGCATAGCGCGACAGGGTATTTTTCCCAGCCTTTTGCATCTTCTGTTGCATTACATGCCTTAGCCAAATTTCCAACGCTTTCAAGATTTCTCACCCATTTTTGTCTAAGTTAAGGTCCCTACACTTAGGAACTATTCTCATATCCTATTTCCAATTCCAAACCTTTGCCCGAAACCAAATTCATCCTCAAATTACACTTTGGTTCGGTTAAGAAATGTTTTTACCCAAATTGACCCGTTAAGGCTCATAGAGGTTAAAATCATTAAATTTTATAATTCCCAAGTTCGTGGTTGTGATTCGCACACGACTAATCAAGCCTCAACTTGATAAGGTGTTTACTCGCCAAGTCACTTCGCCGTCGTGGCGATGCCTCGTGTCCATGGTCACATGTGCCACATCTCTTGGTCTTACTCGCGCGGCCCATGTGACTCGCGACACGACTTATTTTCAAGGTTTTTCACGCCTATGGGGAATTACAATAGAACATCGATTCCTACGACACTTCATTGGTATAAATCTAAGATATGCATATATTTAAAAGTCATAGTTATGACTTACCTTAGTTCGCGCCCCTTTTCGCTTATAGACTAGCTTGAGATTGATAACATAGAGTCTACGAATATACTTAAGAAATTAACAAAATCGATATCGGCATAATGTTGACCCTCGGCTTAGGTCCTTGACTAACTAGTGTATTACCCATTTGACCCGTTAGCATAATTTGGGATATTGACAACCTTCATCTAAGGTCGTTTTCTATGAATTATGAATCTCATTTAGGCTTCTTTTATGACACTGTAATGTCTAGATCCCAAATGTATATAACAAGTTATAACTAAGCATATGAACGTACTAGGAATATATTAAGATTTAAGACATCGAGTGACTTACCTTTGTGCATGCTCCTACCCACGCATTTTCTTCAATTTTAGGCCTCCTGAAGCCTCTCTTTTTACTACCTAATAGATTGTTATCCACCTAGATTGTTAGGATCATAATTAACAATATGGTTACACATGATCAATCAACCTTTTACTAGTTGTTACCATGTTCAACACATTTATCGAGTTTTAGTCCAAATTCATTCATTTGGACATTTTAGCAAACACTTGGCAGGCATGAATTATTAAGACTATAATTTTGGGTGTTTTTATGAGCCATTTGTCTATCAATCAAGTATTCAGCCTTGATTCATCATAAGATGACAATTTGACAGCCCAAGTTCACATTCTTAGTTTTAAAACAATGATTTTTTTAGCTTATGAGCACACATGTTGCTCATACCCATCAATACCCACCAAGTTACCTTAGGGATTTCAACCCATTTGATAAACTAGCATGAATTTAACAAAGACTTGTTGGGATTAAGGTTTCCTTGCACTAGAGACACCTTCCACAACACCTAATTCGACTTTTATGTAAACCCTAGATTATCAACCTTGCCATGAAAGCCATAATACATCAAATATGATGAATCAAAAGTTACCTACTTATTACACAAGGTTAGTAGGCCCGATTTCTTGCTATCCCAAGCAAAAGTACCTTGAATTGAACTTGATTCAAGCTTGTTTATGAGTTTTTAGGGTTTGGTTTGTAAGAGGGTGTTTGGATTATGAGTTATGAGTAGGGAAAACACATTCCCTGTATTTTATTCAAGCCTGTAAAGCCAAGTTTAAGGTTTTTGTAGGTTTAGTCCCTCCATTTTTGTCAAGTATTTTCTAGTTAAAAGCCTCGCGTGCTTATATTATCATAAAATACAGTTTAGAAATTTTGGGGTGTTACATAAACTTTTAAATATATTAGAGGGATTAAGAGTAGGGATGGCAATGGGTCGGGTTTGGGACGGGTTTAGGTAATCCCAACCCCATACCCGATTATGTATGTTTGTCCCAAACCCGACCCAAAACCCGTCGGGTTTGTGTCGGGTAATTACCCATCGGGTATCGGGTATACCCGCGGGTTTCGGGTAAACCCATTAATTTTTAAAACTTACTCATTGAGTATATCCGACCAAAAACCCGACTAGCATCTATTAGGTAACTATTAACCAATTACATTTACCGTTATTAAATATATATGTAAATGATTACAATGTATAAAAATAAAATACTTAAGTCATATAAAACAATCAAAGACATAGATAACAAATAGTATACCTTTTTGGTAATTTTAGCACAAGATGACAATGTAGATGGACAATTAGACATACATATTTAAAAAAGATATATTAGAAATTATATTGGGTATCTAATCGGGTTAACGGGTATACTTTATCGGGTAATCGGGTCGGGTAAACGGGTATATCATCAAATCCCAAACCCGTCCCAAACCCGCGAAAAAAATAAAAACTAATCCCATACCCGGACCCATACCCGATTACCTGACCCCAAACCCGTCCCAAATGTGTCGGGTTTCGGGTTTACTCATCGGGTTCGGGTTTGATTGCCATCCATAATTAAGAGGTTAAGATTATGCCATAAACCGAAAGAAATAAAACAACTATGAACATCATCTTCAAATAAGTTTGTGCCGTTTTTTATGAGACTGTAACTCAATAAGTAGAAATCACTAAGGAAATGGTATTTGTAAATGTTGGGCGATTTAGTGTGGAGGCCCGATCAAGGGAGGGTTGTTGACCCTAGTTTTGGGTCGGTCCACATGTTTTCACTTAGCAGTAAAATTAGGTTTAATTTTCGTAGGCCCTAATTATCTTTGTGTGGGGTTGGACCTAACTTGGGGATTATGTTTCCTAATACATATCATTGTACATACAATTCCTCATAACACCTAGATAATAAAGAAACCCTAGTTGCAACACAATGGACATATATCAGCCGACCAAACCACTTTAAATCTTTGTATTTGTTAATTGCTTTCATGTGTGTGTTCAGCTTCGTTTGTGTGTTCGAACCTAACAACTTGTATCAGAGATTTGGCTCTTGACTGTGATCGCACGAAAAACTATTTAGATACAGCCCAACCGTCGTCGCCGTTAGGGTATTGACATTCCTGATTTTTCAAAATATGTTACCAACCCAGATCTAATTCTGAGTTAGCCGATTATAGATCTATTTTGCAGAATAACCATTTGGCTGAATCAGAGAGACCGACTACCGAAACCTAGAACCAGAGTCAGTCGTGTTTGTCCGGTTTCATTGTTTTGGTTTTTATCTCAGTTTTTGATAATCAAGTTCGTATTCCGCTCCTATAGAATAGGTTGATTTGCTATATTTTTCTCTATCTGTTCAGATCCAGTTTTTTTTTTTCTTTTTTTTTTTCATTTAGCCATTGCAATGGTTGGAGACAGAAAGGTCACGATAGCGAAGTTTAAAAATGAGTGGCTTTATAAAGGTAAATAATAAGATACACATTAGTATAGATGTTACATGGCACGAACTTGCATAGATTAGAAGTTTTGTAGACAATACGCGTATTTGGGACATTTATTCCGACTATATTTTTTTATGTATTGTTATTGAATCGCAAGTAGAAATTGAAATGCAACCATAAAGTGACATGTTTATTTATATGAAACTAGTCTTTATTCCGGAAGCGTCCCGGATTGAAATATCTGATATGATATAATAAAATATATTATTATTATTATTTTAAACCAATCTCTGTCATAAGTTATCATATTTAAATATAAAAAAAACGAATCTCTGCGTCGGGGTATAAATCTAGTGCCATTACAAATGAATTCGGAAGTTTGTAATCGATCATTCTAAAAAGAACTAACATGAAATAAGAAAAAAAAGTTAATTATTGAAATATCGAACGCATTAGTCTAAGGGTTATGTGATGCGTTAAAAAATTCATGGGTATATGATCGGGTATATAGTTCGGGTATTTGGGTATGTTGTTTCGGGTAATCGGGTCGGGTATCACCTAATCCCAGACTCGACCCAAACCCACAATTTTTTTTAAACTAATCCCAAACCCGACACAATACCTGTCTGGTTACAAAAAATAGTCATTTTTTCTCCGTTTTTATATAGCACTATGGTACTCGTTGGAAAGATAATAAAACGCTCGTTAATTTGGTGTAATTTTTTTTTAAAAAAAAATCTCATATATAAAAGATATTAACGTTTAAAAGTTATGGGAGGAAACATGAGAGAAAAAATAGTAAAGTTTTAATATTTAGATTTAGTAGATTATGTATTTAATAGATTAGGTTAAAGATAATAATAGATTAGGTTAAATCATATTTATTCCTTTTTTTAATTGGTTTGCACTTGCCGCATCACGTCCTATGTGACATCTCTTAAAGGAGAAATTGCATAAGAGTATGACATGTAGGATTAATCCCTTTGCAATATATATATATATATATATATATATATATATATATATATATATATATATATATATATAGGGGGAGGATAAATTGAAAACTCACTCGAGTTAAAAAACTAAGAAAACCCTTGTAAAAACCATCTAAAATTTTGTAATTTTTTTTGAAAAAAATACACAAGGTAACATACATGTTTTTAAGCGTTTTGGGCCAAAAAAATAAAAAAAGCGCCGAACGAATATTTTTAAAAAAAATAAACAACGCAAACTTTGTAACAGCGCTGTTAACATATGTTTTCTGCTTTTTAACATATGTTACAGCGCTGTTAACATATGTTTTCTGCCTTTTAACATATGTTAACATCGCTGTTACAAAGTTTGCGTTGTTTATTTTTTTTAAAAACATTCGTTCGGCGCTTTTTTAATTTTTTTGGCCCAAAACACTTAAAAACATGTATGTGACCTTGTGTATTTTTTTCAAAAAAAATTACAAAATTTTAGATGGTTTTTACAAGGGTTTTCTTAGTTTTCTTAACTCAAGGGGGTTTTCAGTTTATAATTTCCCTATATATATATATATATATATATATATATATATATATATATATATATATATATATATATATATATATATATATATATATATATAGATTATTCTAAATTAATCAGATTTAGCCTTTTTTTTCAGAACAATAACTTTCATCTAAACTAATTAGACGTGCATAGAATTTCTTCAAGAGAAAAAAAACTGTTTCAAGTTTTTCTGATAATTTAAATCCCTGCTTAGTTACTGATTTGACAATTACGTTATGTTTGCACCTTTGAATTTTGTCCTAAAATTTTATGTTTGTATACTTCTCTATCCATAGCACTCGACAACACTCTTACACTCATCTAAAAGTTTGTATAAATTTATAATTCTTTACATAAAAAACACAATTGTTTTCAAAAGTTCACACTTTATTTTTTTTATATTAAAAAATGAATTCAAGAATTAGGAAATTTAAAATTTTAATCATTTTCCATATAATAACTCTCGAATTATAAATTTAAAATGAAACCAAAAAATACATAACAAAAGAGATTGGGCGTTTTTGTATTTTGTAATTAGAAGCCAATGAATATAAACAAGGGAACGTAGGCAATGCATCTGCCACACACCTAAGACCTCTTTTCACCCTATGAAAACAAATCCTTTTCTTTGGGTCCTTCCACCAATAAACCATTATCCACGTCAGCATGGAAATCTGAATTATCCAATCGCAACCTGCCATGTCAGCAGATAAGAGTTATTTGTTTTTGCCAATTATTGTACTACGGTGTACAACCCAATTCCAACAAATTTTCCTTTTTTAAGGAATCAATTCATCAATTTATAAAAAAAAAAATTGTAGGCTATTTATAAATTTCTTAAATTTTACTAATATAAACGTTTTATAAAAAAAGGTATTTTTAGTCAAAATTATATCAAATATAAGTATTGAAGTTTTAATTAAAGTTTATACTAAGTATAAAAAAAAATATATATCAAATATAAGTATTGAAGTTTTAATTAAAGTTTATACTAAGTAAATTATCGTTGTGGATTGCACATACTTGTCGAATGAGCTTTAAAGCGAATAATAAAAGATTTATGAAAATGTAAAATTTGCCTGTTCTCGTATAAATATTATATGTAATACTAAAATAAGCTAACTAGATAATATTTCATGTTGGGCAAGATTATAATTATATATGCATATGGATAAAATAACTAATAATAATTTTAAGCTTAAAAACTCTCATTGGCCGAGCTTGATTTCAAGCTCAGCCTGCTAATAGCCCTACCTAGCACAGTTGTAATAATCTAGGTTTCGGTGTTTGCCATTAATCCAGTGTTGGCAATGTATGTTTTCATCACACTAACGAAAGATAGAAGCTTTATTCATGTGTTTCATGATGGAACATTGAAACCATAACTACTATTATATTTGCTTATCATTATATCTTCATTAGTGATTTTAGTTTTATATGAAATATATACATCACTTAAAAAGTCGTATTATTAAATATGAAAGCTAATTTATACCCTATTTAAATTATTTTACACATAATAAATATATAATATAATAAACACACATAAGATGCAATATATAAATATATATATATATATATATATATATATTATAAGGGGTACAATTGATTTTTTAAATATCTTTACATAAATATACATATTACATATTTATATTTATAATATTCATAAAATGACACTTTATCATCTTCATATGTGTTAAAATATTTAATTATTCTGCTATAAAGTGTTGTTGGTTGGTATGGGTGACATACTTAGAAATCTATCCAAAAGGGATATATTTTTCTTTATCATCTTTGCATATGCCCATGATTGGGATTAGATACCACAGTTTCTTGCTATAATAATACCCTTGGATTTTACTTGATTTTTATGTAAAGTAATGAAAGAACAATTTCACTATGATTTTACTTTCCCAACAAAGTGAGACAAAATTTTAAACCAAGTGTCATTTGATATTTTATTGTGTAAAAAAATATCTACTTTAGAATATCTGTTGTGGCTAGAGGTGAGCAATGGCTCTATCCTCTCATATTTAGCCACGTAAGCGTCCAGTTAGCAGGGTGATAAAGCTCTGGTTTACTAGCCTGATGGTGTTGTGGCTAGAGGTGAGCAGCAGTTTTATCCAGTTTTTATTTATTTTTTATTTTTTTAAACTTTGTTATTTTAAATTTATAATAATTAAATTTGTAACTCAAATTAAATAATAAACGTAAATTTTTCATTAATAAAAAAATTAAAAACACATACAATAATAAAAAAAATTACTTAAAAGAAATAAACTACTCTTCCTCGTCGATGGGGTGTTCTTGTTCCATTTTGTATTCCTTCACGAGATGCGCTTGTTCTAGTTAAAGTATCTTTCGACGAGACATTGGTATGTTGCTAAAGTCTCTCGCTAAAAAGTCCATGTCCCTCATTCGAACTTTACGAACTTTAGCTTTGGCCGTCATCTCCATTGTCGTCCTTATTTTGGTTATTTCCCCCGAGTACTCCGCATCGACTTTGTTAACAGGTTGTTTAGCCTTTGTTTTGTCCCTTCCAACGGGTCGACCAAGGGGAGACGGGAGAAGACCCTCATCATTGTTTAGGTCAACCCCCACGTGAGCATCCGAGCTCGTAGAGGAGATGTACCCACCCGATGAAGACGTCTTGGCTCGCTTTGATGATGAGCCGCCGCCTTCGCTCATGTCTTCAACAGAAATTAGCTCCACCCATTTGGAGCAATTATGTAGGATTCTCCACAAATAGTCCTCTTTCCATTCGTTACAAGTAAATTGATACACGTCAAGATCACTTGACCCGCTCACTCGCACTCGATCAGCGTTCCTGTTATGATTAAAAAAAATAATCGGCTACATAAGGAAATAAATTAATGTTAAAAAATCAAATATGTATATTTAAAAAAAATATATAATTAAAAAAAAAACATACCCGCTTTTCGGTCCTCCGATACTTCAACCCAAGCCCGACAAAGGGCTATTTTCTCGTCTTTGGTCCAAGGGGTCACTTGGCGCCTTGGTCGAATATCTTGGTCGGGTGATTCACCGCCCCTTCCACCACCCCTTGCACCACTTCGACCGACCGTCCGTTCTCGACCACCACCTCTAGTACCACCTCGGCCACCACCTCTTCCACCTCGCCTTTGAGTTGTTGGTGGTTGTGTATCCGGGACTAATTTCGGTGAAAGTGAAAGCGGCGGCATTTGGCTTAGGTTAACTTCGATTTCGTTCATTGGACTAACATCACACTCTTCTTCATCAAAAAAGTCCATTGCGGGTTGATAGCAATTTTGTTATTGTGAGTCCATTTTTTGTTTGCTTGATTTTTGAAGTGTAGCTTGATTGAATATTGTATTTGATTTGTTTGGTGAATAAAATATAGTTTTTTTTTTTTGTATTTAAATAGGACAACTAGCCGTTGGTTAACGGCTAGTTGACTGCCAACGGCTATATTGACCTCGCTAACAAACGCGAGCCCACTAACAGCTAGTAGCTCGCGCCAGCTCTCGCTCAAGCATGTTATGGATCCAGCTAGCCACGTGGAATGTTTTGTGGCTCGCGGCTAAGCGTTCACGGGCCACAACGGATATTCTTAGCTATGATTTTTTGGTTTATTTGGAGTGTAAAATACTATTTTATGAAGTTGACTATTTAATTAACAAAAATAACTATTTAATTGACAAAAATAGAATAAATATAAATAATAATTATACATGAGCATTGGCAATCTCTAAATCAAAACGTGATCAATAAGTGTGAAATCAGTGTTCGTCAAAAGTACCATAACCACCATGAAACACCCTCTTTAGGGGTAGGAGGAGAGGCACTACCCTACGATACCCTAACATTTTTTTTGTTTTTATTTATTTAAACAAATAAACTATACATTACAACAAATAAATAAAACTAAATTAAGGTCCAATTTTAGTAAAACATCTAATAATACATGAAATAAATGCATAATTAAAATTTAATTATTACTGCTCCTCATCATCATCCGCATCGAGGTATGGTATATCTAGAGATGCAAGGTGTTCCACAAGATCAAATCAAAGTCGAAAATACATAATTTCATTTCGTATATCCTTAAGAACATTCTCGTCAAAGTTTGGCTTGACCGTTGGATCCATTATGTGGATCGGGGATATCATGCTTCTATCATCCTTTAAGATCATATTGTGCAACAACATGCACACATATACAATTTGTGACACCTGGTAAATGTGAGACGTTATCCGTACATGAGATTAAACATACATTATACTAATTACATGCATTAGAGACTTAATTTCTATAAATTAAGTCACCGTAAGTCTAGCAAAGCCCAAATATAAGCAGTGTTTTGCATTTAGACGTCTTGTTCGTCATTATGTTGCGTAGCAATAAAACTTTGTCCTAAATACGTTGGTGATTATCCGGAAACATAAAATCTTACCCAAGATTGTTACAATGTTAATTCAATGTTTATAGAAGACAATTAAGGGCATAAGAATGAGAATTAGGGTTTGGAAACCCTAATTAAGTGTGTAACATGTCTAAATGTTAGGAATCAATCGCTGACCCTAAATAGACATCCGTGGAACCCTAACCACTCAGAATTACCTTAAATAAGGACTAATTACATTGATTTTCTTTGTCTAGACCTTAATCTAGCTTAATTAAGCCTTAATCACCCGCTGATCACCCAATGATCTTAAAACCCCCAACTAACCTACAATTAAGCCTAATCAAATGCAAAGCCTTGGCCCCAAATGGTTAAAACCGTGAGCTCTCAACGGGGCTTTCCTCTTGAGATTTCACCCTTGTTCTCTAAGGAATAGGCCTTGAATGAAATGCTTAACATGCCCCTCACTTTACCCTTTAATTACCACAAGACCTAGGGAGGTTATAAAGGATTTTTATGGCCTTTTTGAAGAGAATACAGCCCTTAGAACCTGCTTCCAATTTTGAACAGCAGCAAACACCCCTAAACTCACCATAATCTTCCACCTAAACACCCCAAAGTCACTCAATAATAGCCTAAATTAAGAGGTTTTAAGCTACGGAGGGATGGCTTAGAGCTTAATCATGATCTTAGACCTCAAAACCTAGCTTAAACCCCCCACTAAACCATGGTTAATTTAGCTTTAGCTTTAAGCTAGTGGTAAGACACTTTAATCCTTGTTTTAATGCTAAAAAGTGTCTTGTTTATGCAAATTGTTGCACCTACGTGAGATGTATCTTAATAATGGCTTACCTAAGATTTTTAACATGGATTAGAGGTGATTAAAATGGTGGTTTGTTGAGCAGAAAAGGTGTAACACCCCAACCGATGGCGGAAACATCGGGATGTCAAATATTGATGATTGTTCAGTAGCTCATGGTGAATAATAAATTTCATTAAATAATTTAAATAAGTTACATACAATTGTTCTAAGAATTTGTACATCAAATTAAATAAAACTATGCAAACATCTTCAAGCATCAATTCAAATCTTCAAGCAAGTAGAACCTGAAACATGTTAAGTTGAAAATATTTTGGGTCAACAAAAGTTGGTGAGAATTACATAGGTTTTGATAATCGAATGAAATTGTTGTGCAATTCATGTGTCATGGCAATCTAGTCCATATGTGAAAACATACTAGAAGTAAATCGAGTGCATAATCAACCATTGTGACTGTTGTATTGTGGTACATCCCATACGCTCATGGTTCACTCGTTTATATTGCAGTAACAAACACCCACGCAACCTTTGTAGGAGGCACGTATCCGGGTGGGATTGTCAGTCCAATAGATCTATCAATGTATACCGTTTGGCTGATGAATGTTTATGCTAGAATTGTGCTTACCCTAGTCATGTTCAAGACATAATACAACATAGAAAATACACATAGACACATTGATGATTGAATTGCATAAATAATGTTGTAACATGTTTCACCCCAAAAATGGTGATAAATAGAAAAGGGGCTATGTAAAACTCACCTTAGCAAAATGTTATGTCTCGTAAAAAAATAGAATAATGTGTTGTGAATGTATGCGAGGCGAATCCCAAAGACTCAACAACGTAGCTAGTCCAAATTGAAGAAAACGAAAAAGAAAGAATATCAAGCTTCCAATTCGCCAATTACAAGAGCTTATAATCAAAGCTTCAATTGTAGAAGTAATAGACTATAGAAGAAAGGTATGAGGGAAAGTTTAATCGGATTGAAACAATCGATTTAGAGGTGCAAAGTATGATGGGTCATAGGTGGGTTTTTATACTAGTTTTGCAGTCAATTAGCCATTAAAATTGGTCAACACCATAAAGTAAGGTTTTATGTTGAATTGACTATTTGACTAAGACTTTGACCGTTTGACTAAGACTTTGACTATTTGACTCAAGGCTTTATTTAAAAAAAAAAATCTTCTTTGTGAAAAAAAAAAGAATTTAGAATCATATTATTATTATTATTATTTATATACATTTATGTATGTATATAAGTTGTGAGTTAGGATAAATAAAGACTTAGGCACATTTGTATAATATTAATGATAAAGGTGTAATAAAAAAATATATATATATATATATATATAAGGGCTTTTTATGTATTAAAATTTTGGGGAAAATTTTGCGATGTTACAGTCTCCCCTACTTTTAGGAACTTCGTCCCGAAGTTAAAAGAAAAACACCAGGTATACAATTGGTCGACTACCGAAAACCTTGATAAAATTTCTCACTACCTTAACGTACCTGTAAATTCATGATTACGTTCCAGACCGTAATTATCAATTTACCTTACATTAGGGTTTTGCGTCCTTTTATGACTCTACCGATTGTTGAGCAGGTTCGATAGTCTCCACCAGTCGTTGAGCAGGTTGTAGGGCCTCTCCCGACTGTTGGAAAGACATGACGACCTCTACCAATCGTTGAGTAGGTTGTTTGGTAGTCAACTAATTGTTGTACAAGTAAGCAAGTATGATTATAGATATAGCAATTAGTTCACATTCAAACAAGCATGCACTCAGATGTTATGATAATACTTGAATTTATTACTTGAATCAAAAAGTGTCAATACATAGAATTAAAAAGTAGACATCATTCAAATAGTGGGGTTTGCTGTTAAGTAGCTGGAGGGTCTTGATCTCGATTTAGTTTAAGGCATCGGTTACGGAAATGATTTGGGTTTCCACATTCATAGCATTTACCATAGTTGTATTTACCAGGACGATTAAGATTAGCAACCTGAGCAGGGTTGGTTGGTTGGTGTTAGGGTTTGGGGACTCACGACATGTGTTGACCAGATGGCCATACCTACCACAATTGGTGCACAGGCGACACACTGAAACAGTGGGGTGATGTCGTTTGCATGTGTTACACAATGGAAAGTTTCTTGTATAGGGTTTCTTGTTAGAAGCTTGTGTAGTGAGGTTTACATTAGGATCCCTGGTCTTGCGCTTCTGGTTCTCGGTAGTTACCGCGGCCACAATACTTGTTTTCTCGCCTTTCCGAACTAAGGTCCCGTTCTTTATGTGATTTCCATCGCCATTTCCATTTCCATTGCCGTTCCCATTCATTGGGATGACTTGAGCCAACAAGTTAGAAACCAGAGTTGTGATTTGTTGCGCCATTTGTTGGGAAATAATCGCAGCCAGTTGGGCATCAACACCTTTGTTGTTTTTGTTGTTGTTGTGGTTGGTGTTGTGGTTGTTGTTACTTTCCTCTTGGTTTTCACCACTGTTATTGCGAGTGCTGCGATGTGGAGACATGATCTGTAAGGGACACAATGAAGGTTCAATGTGGCATGAAATGAATGAGGTGATATAAGGAATGTAATCATTTATCCATTAATTAAAACGAATAAACGAAAACGTTGACGTATCAAAGATTCCAGATTCCAACAACATAGTGAAGACATGCTTTAGCCTATAAGTGAACACTCATCCCGAGAATTCCCAGGTAGGCATCCGGGGTCCCTCGTCTGATTGGGATATATGCGCAATGCCAGCCTAGACAGAAGACTCAGAATACAGGCGTTCACCCTTCCAGATTGCACGTGTTCGTTATTAAAATCTAGAACTTCGACGAGATCTCAAGGTGGTTCAGGTTAAACCTGAGGGTTTTGCCTTATTAGTCTAAGAGTGGATCCAGTGATGGAGAGCAACCTTCTCGTAGGGATAAGAAGTAGGAGGGAGATAGAGAATAGCAAGTAAAAGAAGCAAGTACTGGTTAAATCCTATGGTTATAGACTAGATTATTTTTCTAATAACCTAATTCCCTATAACCATGGCTCTGATACCAATCTGTAACACCCCAACCGATGGCGGAAACATCGGGATGTCACGTATTGATGATTGTTCAGTAGCTCATGGTGAATAATAAATTTCATTAAATAATTTAAATAAGTTACATACAATTGTTCTAAGAATTTGTACATCAAATTAAATAAAACTATGCAAACATCTTCAAGCATCAATTCAAATCTTCAAGCAAGTAGAACCTGAAACATGTTAAGTTGAAAATATTTTGGGTCAACAAAAGTTGGTGAGAATTACATAGGTTTTGATAATCGAATGAAATTGTTGTGCAATTCATGTGTCATGGCAATCTAGTCCATATGTGAAAACATACTAGAAGTAAATCGAGTGCATAATCAACCATTGTGACTGTTGTATTGTGGTACATCCCATACGCTCATGGTTCACTCGTTTATATTGCAGTAACAAACACCCACGCAACCTTTGTAGGAGGCACGTATCCGGGTGGGATTGTCAGTCCAATAGATCTATCAATGTATACCGTTTGGCTGATGAATGTTTATGCTAGAATTGTGCTTACCCTAGTCATGTTCAAGACATAATGCAACATAGAAAATACACATAGACACATTGATGATTGAATTTCATAAATAATGTTGTAACATGTTTCACCCCAAAAATGGTGATAAATAGAAAAGGGGCTATGTAAAACTCACCTTAGCAAAATGTTATGTCTCGTAAAAAAAATAGAATAATGTGTTGTGAATGTATGCGAGGCGAATCCCAAAGACTCAACAACGTAGCTAGTCCAAATTGAAGAAAACGAAAAAGAAAGAATATCAAGCTTCCAATTCGCCAATTACAAGAGCTTATAATCAAAGCTTCAATTGTAGAAGTAATAGACTATAGAAGAAAGGTATGAGGGAAAGTTTAATCGGATTGAAACAATCGATTTAGAGGTGCAAAGTATGATGGGTCATAGGTGGGTTTTTATACTAGTTTTGGAGTCAATTAGCCATTAAAATTGGTCAACACCATAAAGTAAGGTTTTATGTTGAATTGACTATTTGACTAAGACTTTGACTGTTTGACTAAGACTTTGACTAGGACTTTGACTATTTGACTCAAGGCTTTATTTTTAAAAAAAAAAATCTTGTATGTGAAAAAAAAAAGAATTTAGAATCATATTATTATTATTATTATTATTATTATTATTATTATTATTATTATTTATATACATTTATGTATGTATATAAGTTGTGAGTTAGGATAAATAAAGACTTATGCACATTTGTATAATATTAATGATAAAGGTGTAATAAATATATATATATATATAAGGGCTTTTTATGTATTAAAATTTTGGGGAAAATTTTGCGATGTTACAAAAGGGTCGTGGGTGATGGGGGTGGGGTGTGCTTGTTGTTTTGTTGATTAAATGTTACTCATGTAACTTGTATAATGATATGTCCTTCACGGGTAGCTCAGTTGGTGAATGGACCAGGGATCTCTCTTGGAGGTCTCAGGTTCGATTCCCACGAAGGACATAATGAGAAATGATGGATGACTCATGGCCTATGGTCATGAGTTCGAGTCCTGATCTCGCCAGGTTTTATCGGTTTGTTGGAATAAATATACGTGACGTTTGTATATTTATCGATAGCCATTATAATCATTTATATAATGATGATCAATTATTAATATTATCCTAAGCCCAATAACAGACATGTCTTTGATGGACGGACTTGTCATTAGATGGGCCTTATTAGGGTGTCCCCTGTGTGTATAAATAGAGGGATAGAGGTTGATGCTTAGATATAATGACATAACACCATAACCCTAAAGCCTCCGCCTACCTCTCCCTCTCAAACGATCACCATGTGATCATTAGCCATCATTACTGTACACACTAAAGGAAACCCAATCAAGATGATGGTATCTTCCATTACTGAGGTTCCTGAATTGTTAAGCATATCAGGTACACATAATTAATTCTTATGTTTATACCTTATGTTCTTATTAATATAATCAACATGTGGTATCAGAGCTATGTTGATTATATCAATTCTAATTCGATTTAGAATCAAATAATGTTTCTGTGATAATATTGCAAATCACGAAAAAATTGTGGCTAATATTGATCTCACGAAAAATAATAATAATAATAATTGATTTCATGTTTTGATTTGGCCACTGTTGCAAATCACTTAATTTAGTGACAATAAATCGAAGCAATTTTGATTTAATAAATCGAAACTTCAAATGGGAAAATTGATTGAATCCATATATGATGTCCACGTTTTTTTTTATTATCTGTGCCAAACCTTAACAATTCAATAATAGATTTATTGAATTCTAAACTTTATTTTGGTGAAATTTTATTAATGATTTATGTTCTATTATCGAATTCGCTCCATAAATTTAATCGGAGATAACTACGGATTCATGAGATAAAGATCATATTTTTTATGTTAATTTTTTTTCGAAGAAAACCAAAAATTATTATGTTTTTGGCTCAAAATTGGATTGAAATTCTGTTACCGATAATTTAGGACATAACTTTATCTTCAAGGAATTTACGAAATCGGTTATGATTAAGTTAAAGATTTCGAAATCTTATGATATCTTTGGAGATAGTCATTATTTAAATTTGGAAATAGATATTATGTAAATCCCTAAAATTTTGAACCAATTTATTATTATAATTATCTGTTTTCGATATTAATAATAAGTTTTCGGTTTTAAGGTTAACGAGATTAGTTCTCGGATTATTAGTTAAGTTTCGGATAATGGTCCTCGGTGTATAAATTCTCGGTTTTAAAGATTTCGATCAGGTTCACGGACAGGAGTTCTCGGTCAAGGTCTTCATCTTCGAAAACCATAATGTTTTCGAGAACCCATAATGTTTCCAAGAACCCATCTTATTTATCGAGAACTATCATGTATTCGAGAACCATTATTTTTCAAGAACTATTAAAGAATCCGAGAACTGTTAAAGTTATCCGAAAACATAAGTTATTCGAGTACTCATAATATATTCGAGAACTCATCAGTATATCGAGAACTAATTCTGATATTCGAGAACTCATCATGACATTCGAGAACTCATTATGATATCTGAGAACTCATTAAGTCTTCGAGTACTCATTATTTATTCGAGATCTCATAAGTCTTCCGGGAACTCATCATTTTCGAGAACTCATTAAGTCTTCGAGAACTCATAATTTCGAGAACCCCTTATGTTATTCGATATCTCATAAGTTTTTCGGGAACTCATTATTTTTCCGAGAACCCCTTATGCTATTCGAGAACTCATATAATTTTTTTTTGAGAACTCAATTCTTTGAGAACCCATTATTTCGAGAACTCATAAGCTAATTCGAGAACTCTTTATTTTTTGGGATCTCTAAGAAAATTACAGTTTTGATAAAACCTAATGTATCAAGTTTATTCAAAACATTATAAAACCTTGCTTAACTTGCAATAACATTTTGAGGTGTCACTTCTGCCCAAAGGTGATGTGTCACATTAGTTCGTTATAAAGATCTCGTTAAGCATTGTAGCTCGTTCACATAAGTGCCATAAGGTTTCACTTCTGCCCAAAGGTGATGTGTAACAGATTATGTTGGTGAACTGAGCGTATTGCATTAGAACTTTGAGTGTCTCACTTCTGCCCAAAGGTGATGTGTTACATTCACTGTTAGCAACTTAATACTTAAATAAATAGCGTATAGCCAAAGCTAGAGCATGTTATTTAAGTAACTTATGTTGGTGTTATGATATTATCACGTCTTCATTACAAAATTGATCCTCACGATTAATGATCCTTCATTAATATAATGATCATAATCTAAGTATGCCTTATTTCAATACCCATAACTCGAAACTAATCTCACATTCTTCTGTAAATTACTATCTCAACTAAGTAATCCACTCTAATTATCAAAACTAAGAAGAGTTTGCTTAAATTTTGTTCTTATTAAGTTACCTCTTAAGACATGACATTCCAACGCTCTATCTGATAAAGTATTACAGAGTAAAATATGAGCATAATAAGTGGAATATAAAAAAAAATGTCTTTTATGGTAATCAAGAACTCCTTTTACTGATTCCTATCAGGTGAGCTATTAATGATTCTGAAATTCCTAAGACTAATGTATTATCTATGGAATGAAAGAATATAACGAATTCCTAAGAAGCATGAAATAAATAAATCTAACTTTATGGTTAAATGGCATATGTGAATACATCTCAATATTGAATGACATGACCCATAAAGCTAAGGGGTTACACATGAAAATCAATAAATTTCTAGTGCATACTAACTTTTCCATAAGTACGATTAGATGCATCATGAATCAACTATAACACTCAGAAATATCAAAGTAAAATGAGTGTGTTGATAGCAAATTACGTACAGGAAAAGGAACACATTAAACTAGAAAAGTTGATGTTATTCACCTTACTACCATTAAACCTAAAAGAGGAAGAATAATTACCATAGAGAGGATAATTATAAGGTCTGGAAACAAAATACAAGTACTACTTTCAGCTATAAGTTTCTCCAACAGGAAAGTCTTACTAAGCAAAATTGTGCCATTAAGAATAGGCATAAGAAATGAGATTACCCATAAGTAAAGAGAACAGCTGACTAAGATATGTAGTGCCTAATTAAAGATATTTAACTCCACAAATGCTAATGAATTCCAATTAACACATGATGGTTGAGTCTAGTTTTATACGTTTCCTTACCAGAATTCAACAAATACTTAAGATGAGAGTTAGTGGCAAAATTAAGGGTCTATTAACCATTAATAACTGATCTTAGTGTTGAAGCTTTATGATACCTTATGATATTCTTGAGATTACTCAGAATTTAGTATCAATACTAAAAGCTACAATATTTTGATAGTTACAAGGTTTTAATGACCAAACCAAAGCCACTATTAAGTTAACTCTCATATTGTTTGTTGTCATTATCTGAATAGAAACCTTATGAAATAAAACTAGATGATCCAATAACGTTTTCACAACTTTGTTATCATGAAAATGAGAATTTAACAAAGGAAAATGAGACCCATGCAATTCATCCACTAAGACCAAAATTTCATGATAAATCATGACCAGGTCACTAAAGGATGCTTGGCTATCAAATCTCATTCTCAGTGACTTTAAAGCATGTGTTAAATGCCCTAAACATTAAATGGCGAAATGAATAAATGGGTTTCCATCATAAGTCATAACTAATTGACATCAGTGGAGCTTAGATAAATATCTAATTGTATCTATTCCGTTTCCTAAAGACCAAAAGTATTAAAGAAATCAATTCATATATACTAATAATATTCCCTCTAAGTATGTCCTTAAGATTTCTTATGAAATCTGGACGATAAGGGAAATCAAATATAAAATATATGAAATATTCTCGTTCACACGCATCGTTAAAACTTATTATGTGGAGGTACTAAGAGACCTAAAAGATTAGTGGGAGCATTAGATGTCCTACTTATGACTTGCAAAAGTTACAGAGGTGGGGGGAACGAAAATTTGATCTATCCTCAAATTACACCTCTTGCACTGGACAACGCTCTATCACAACTTGTCTCCTTAGCATTTAACGTACTCCTAACAAAGTTTTGTGGATGTCTAAATATGGGCGAACTTAGATTTCTTACTAAAGTAATCCTCATCAAGAGAAACGACAATAAACATCATTATGTTGTTTTCTCTATTAAAATCTATGGATCTTCCAAATGTTAGACCTTAAGCATGCTGAATTCATTAAGATTTCTATGGTAAGTGGGAGCAGTAAAAGTCCTTATTATGACTTTTCGGAAGTACAAGATGCGGGGGAGAGACTCATTAAAATTCGAGACTCATTAAGTTTATCTCCGAATTTAACTTCGATTATTCCTCTTGTACACCTTACTGCACCAACTCTTACACACTTAGAAACTAATGTTGCTCCTTATATACCTGAAAATAAAAACACTTAACTATAATAAACCCAGTGTTCAACTCAGGAGGTCATTTGGGTCTAAAAGCCCATTAACTTCGATGATTATGTAACCTACCTGACTAATACAAAATGGATGTTTGGAAAGTTTACCGATCCTACCTCTTCTAGTTAAATCATTAGTATCAATCAATCTTCTAAATGGAATAAAGCTATTATTAGCAAAATTTAATTCCATAAATTAGAATAACGTTTAGGATTTGGTTGAATAACCTAAAGGTATTCATAATTGAACCAGATCCGAATGGGAACGTTGTAAGATAAGATTGATTGTAAAAGATTATACTCAAGAGGGATTAGATTATCAAAGAATCTTCTTATCTGTATTACAAAAGATTTCTTTGAGGATCATTATCGTCCTAGTAGCTCATAATAACTAAGAGCCACATTAGATGGACATTAAGACAACTTTCCATAACAATGACCTACATGTTCATTAAGCAACCTAAAAGTTCTAAACTGAAGGTTAAGAACACTTAGTCTGTAAGTCAATAAGATCCATGTAAGGGTTAATGCAAGCATAAAATGTGTTGGAATCATAATGAAATTACTCTTCATCAAGAACTAAGTGGATTAAAGAACCTACCTCAAGATGAGTGGGAGCAACTAATGAAAACTTGTCCTTACATATATGACGTTTCTCTTGACAAGTATATGTTACCTAAGTCAAAGCATTGTTCATGCATAATTTTGACATGATGAATATCGGGGATTCCTCTTACGTGATAGGAATCAAAATATACCGAGATAGACCCAACGGGATATTAGTTTCATCCCATAAGTTTTACTTTAACCGGGTCCTTAAGTATGTAACATATAACATTGCTCTCTTTTAGAGGATAATGGGATAAATGAGATTATTACCTTATGCTTCATTAATTAGAAGACTGATGTAAATTTAAGTCTATGCTTGTTTATGATATTGTTCGCATTGCTTGATACTAGACTTGTCTAGATTGATGAAAAGCATCTAATGGAACGTTACAATATCTTTAAGAAACAAGAGACTATAATCTAAAGAAGAAGTGAGAACCTAAAGTGATTGACTACTCTTACTCTAACTTTGTTATATTCAAAGGAAATCAAGTGTCAATTTCGGGGTATATCATAATGTCGGCAGACATAACTATTTTATGGAGGAGTCATAAGGAACTGTAACAACAACCTAAGTTATCATGACATAATGTGATGCTAATCACAACAGAATGGTCATTAAATGTTGTTGCTAAATTTATCAGTTGACTCATAACTTATTAACTCCATATAAATACTAAGTTGAAGACTTACTGTGATAAAGTCAGCTACCATAATTTCTCAAACAGTAACAGTTTGAGAGGAGCTGCATTAGAGTTCGATACGAAATTATTGTTCGCTTATGATTAAGAACAAATAGAGGAAATCAGAATTTTGTATCGAATGCATTCATGATATGCTTATGGATCCAATAACTAAAGGTCTATCACCCATAAGTCTCACTAACGGGCCAACTAAGAGAAAAGGGTATTACTAATGACCATGTACAACTGCATATCGTACTATGAATGACTTATGACTAATGACTAATGATTAATGATTAATTTTCCTCATTATGATTTGTTTGTCTATTAGTATGCTAAGCTAGCATAATGGCATAAAGACAATAATATAACAAATCTACTAAGGGCATAACGTTAATTGATCCTAATGTTAAGTTTTAAATTTGGGTGTAGTATGATTGATGGGGGTCCTAAGTCGAATAAAGACTTAACGGCTGTATTTCTCTGCTACATTTTGGGTTTAGAACTAAAATGAGTATTAATCTCTGCAGACTTACGTAATACTCATAATAAATGATTACTCGGCTAAGTGGGAGAATGTTGGAATAAATATACGTGACGTTTGTATATTTATCGATAGCCATTATAATCATTTATATAATGATGATCAATTATTAATATTATCCTAAGCCCAATAACAGACATGTCTTTGATGGACGGACTTGTCATTAGATGGGCCTTATTAGGGTGTCCCCTGTGTGTATAAATAGAGGGATAGAGGTTGATGTTTAGATATAATGACATAACACCATAACCCTAAAGCCTCCGCCTACCTCTCCCTCTCAAACGATCACCATGTGATCATTAGCCATCATTACTGTACACACTAAAGGGAACCCAATCAAGATGATGGTATCTTCCATTACTGAGGTTCCTGAATGGTTAAGCATATCAGGTACACATAATTAATTCTTATGTTTATACCTTATGTTCTTATTAATATAATCAACACGGTTCACTACTGTCGTGCCTTCGGGCGGGTATGTGGGTTGGGCTTTCCCTGGAAGCGGGCTGTCGGGCGGGCTAGGGGCTTTGTGCGTCCGGGGTGGGCAGAGTTGTGCCCCTGTCTTTGCCACTGGGGGGCCGCGTACGAAGTACCCGGCGTTATTTAGTTGGCCGTTCAAAAAAAAACTTGTATAATGATATAAATGTGATTATTGGTTTGAAATGTGTTTACTGTTGTTAAATTATGCTAATGATGATTAATACGTGTTTACTTGTGAAATTTATGAAAACAAACACGGTTTACGGTTTAGAATTTCACAAAAGCACAAACGAGTTTCTAAGGTGTTTGAGAACTTGGAAATGGAATGGATATGATTTGGTTATGAATCTGACTTTTTATACTAAAATGGGTCACTTTTAGTTGAAAACAAGTTTAAAAGGGTGTTTAACCATGATTAGAATGATCTTACGTGGTTTAAGCATGCTCATGATGCTTATTAAGACCCTAAAATCCTAATCATGCAAATTGGTGTTTTGGAAAGATAGGGATTATGAGGACATGTTAAAACAGCCCCTAAATGTTATTAGAGGTTAATCAAAGTTTTTTATATGGAAAATTGGGATTAACATGTGAAACTACGTGTTTTTGAATGTTTTAATACGTTAAAGGGTGTTTAGAACATGAAGTTGTATGTATTTTTGCCATGGATTGTGATTATGTGTTTCCATTATTAAAAAACATTTATTTTTGCTAAATAAACCTAAGACTTGGCTAAACTGTATGTTTAAAATGGTTATTTTCATACAAAGGCGTTTTTCAAAAGTATGTGTATTTCGATAAAAACCGTCATTTTATGTGAAAAATGGAGATCTTTATAAGAGATACAATTCATAATGTATTTTCTATATTATGAGCTAAAAATATGTATTTTTGAACTATTTGGACACAAAAATGTATTTTGAAATCTTATAGACAAATCGTCGTGTTGGTTTTGAAGATGCGGCGATACACGTCAATTTTGGGAAAATATAATGAGTATATATTTTTCTAGTTACCTTTGTGTTATGTGTATGATGTGCATATATGTGATTGTGTGCAAGATGTGCTAAGTGATCATTGTATGTATGTATACGTGTATGTATGTGTATGGAAACGACTAAGTACATAAACGGTTTTCTTGAAAAACAAGTAACAAGAGTATGTATTATTTTTCTATAAGTGACTAAGTCAAAGGTGTATATATGTTTATGTGTATGATAAATATATATCAACTTAGTCAACGTTCTATGTGTTAATTTGGAGGATGATTTCATAAGGGCAAAGAACTATGTGAAAGGTTAACTTAACTATAAGGATGATATGTGTGTTACACGGGAAACTAAACTTCGTGTCTGGGTAGGACCCCGCGGTATGAATTAACATAACATCAAGAACTTGGTAACATTATTCATAACTAAAACCCGGATAATTAGTCACCAACATAACAACAACTTAAACGTTTTCCATAAACATAAACATCTCCTGTGTATGAGGGAGTCGGGTGCACAACTTGTCGGGTAGACACATCTCTCAGACCTTAGTGTCATATGGTTTGGGACGTATGTAAGTTGAGTTTGTTTCTGGGGCTTATTACTGCTAGCATTTGCATGGATGTCCAGGTGAGTTCATGAACCCCACTTTTTATAGTTTTTGTAAACGTTTTTGAGGTGGAAAGCATGTTTGTTCTCTTTATGCAAAAACAACTAAGTTTTACTAAAGTATAAAGGATTTTGCAAGGTAAGCAAAGTTTATACTCTCAGATTTAGTAAATTTGACTTGTAGAGGTAATGAAATCCTATATCAATTTTGTGCGCATGAGACTTTATGGGTTTGAATTCAAAGAGTCCTCACATTATCACTTTATTGTAGCCATTAGTCTTTAGACTAAGGATTAGTCAAATAGTGTTATTGGGGTTGACACCCCCAACCCATTGATTGGTAGCTCCAATCGACTATGGAGGGGGTGTAATTGATATCCTAGGAGTATTACATCACCATTCAATAGGGTGTAGGAGGCAATACGATGTGTCATGGTTTGGTCATGGGCTTATATCGGCTCATACATCGTTGGTCTTGCAAGGTGATGATTTGATCACTTACATTTCATTAATCTACCATTTGACTTCCTGTACTTATATATTTATCTGTTAAAAGTTTCAGAGTAATGAGTTTTCTAACCATTTTTGGGGAACTTTTCACATTTACATTAAGGGAAGGGTACGTGTGGTAAACGACGTAACATAGGGTTTCCAAGTTAAATTGGAAACATTATACAGAAAATCTTTTTATGTAAGGGCTTTGAGTGGGGCTTACTCCAAGGGGGTGGTAACATAAACAATGTGAATAAATACTTATACTAAACTTTTAGAGGAACATTATAAACATTTTGGGAAATGCCATCCTTAACGTTTTGGGGGAACGTTATACTTAAAAATTTTGGAAAAACGTCATACTCAAACATTTTGGGAAGGTGTCCCTTGTAAATATTTTGGGAATAACTTGTGTTGTTAACATATTCTAATGGCAAGGTGTTCCCAAATGATTCAAGAGCAGTGATCTACTTAAAGGGAACTGGATATAAACTACAACGTTTCTTAGCAAACCATGAACTCATAAACTTTATGTTGACCCATTTTAAACATGTTTTCTCAGGTATCTAGTTTGAGGTTGAAAGGTTCCTTCATGCCATGCTTGCATACTAGGATATCTGACCCGAAAGACTTTAGCTATGACTCCTTAGTGGTAAAACTTGTTCTAAACTTTGTTCGTCATAGTTGTGAAACGATTTGTAAAACTATTGTTTTTAATGTCAACTATCATATTCTTTGGAAACCATTCAAATCACACACCCGTGGTTCCGCCTTGGCGGGATGTGACACAGTTCTCCTAATCTTTCCTGCAGTTGTTGTGACATCCCGCATTTTCGGGTTAACAGTTTAACCTAACTCTAGTTAACTTACACGATAGTTCATGGCATTGCACTCGACTAGGATTATTTAGGTGAGTCGCACAGTACACAGTTATAGGTTAATAACTGCACGGAATGGTAATTCGGAAAATTATCGGACTACGTACATGGTTACAGGTTAATAACTGCATAAATGGTAATTTGGGGAACTATCAGATCGTATACATGAATCTTCAACCCCGAACGTTGGTGAAATAACAAAACAAATAATTGTAGAATAACTTGTTTGACATTATTTGCAATTACGTGTTTATGTGAAACTATGTGTAAATTGTTGTGCGATTATGTTAATTAAACCGAACATGTTATCAAACTCATAACCGATGAACCGATATGATATCTCGGGTCTAAAACATGTGGTTACGCTTTGGTGGGGTCCAAAATAACTATTAAAATGAAGAAAACATGCAATACGTTGAACCGGGCCGCCCGAAACAGACCATATCCATCTGAATGGCCGTTCGGCGGGACCTGGGCGGGGGTAACCAACTTAAATCACTATATAAACGATTTAAGCCCCATCGTTCTCATAAACTCAACCCTAATCGTCCCCTACTGCCCCCATACGAAAAATATAACCCCTAAACATCTCCTAAGGCTCAAGAACATCATTCGGGTGACTTGGAAGGTGTTCGGTTGTGTTATTGAAGAGCTCTAGGTATAATACTTGATATCTTGTGTTTTAATCTTCTCGATGTTTTAAGACACCATAAAAAAAGCTTTTCCAGATCTGATATGTGTTTATAAAGATTAAAACATGAGTTTTCTAAAAGATTAACATGTTAAACATAGGGTTTTAGGATTGTTATTAGATATGCTAGCATGTTATTGTATATTGATGATTGTTAAACATCTAAGGTTTATAGATGAGTATACTTATGATGAATCTTGCATGTTTTGATCATGTTAATTTATGATAGGTCTTGTATGATGCTTATTTTATGTTCTTGATCGATAATATACACCTAGAGTTTGTAAAAGATAAGAATATAACATGTTTAAAAACGGATAGAATACATGTTGCAACTTAAAGGCTCTGTAATATGACCTTAAACTATTTATTTTGAGTTTTTCTTGACATGAACATGTTTTATGTTGTCTTAGCCTTTTGGAATGTATAAGATTGTGCGATTTGGTTATCGTTTGATGTGTTTTTGGAATTTTATACAAACATGGGTCAAAACTGATTTTTGGATTAGTGTTTTGGGTCAACTTTAAACGACCATAACTTGAGTTTTACAACAAGTTAGGTCACAAAATTTGGTTAGTAGATAGGTACATAGATAATTTGGCTTTTCCAAGTGGATTCATCCAGTTTTATTGAATACACGATTTTTGAGAATTTTTCTCGTAAACTGACCTGATCCTGATGTTAATGTTTTCAGAATCTAGCTGTAGGAAATGATTTTTCATAATTTTCCTATAAGGTATTATCACGAAAACAAAATATGGACATGACGAATGGACTCCTAGAAATATTCAGTAAACTTTTGGGAGTCTAATATGTTGTATAAGTATTTTTCATAAAATCGTTTTGATAGCATATAATCTGTCCTAAAAACACAAATTGTGACATATATGTATAAGTGCTTGTTTGAAGGTTTGTATGACTCGGTTATGACTTGAACTTGTATGTACACTTGTATGATATGTATATGACATGTATAACTGATAATAAACATAATGTTCACCAACGGGTTCGTAGGGTTACTTGTGCTTGTAGTTACACTAGGTTTCACCTAAACGTTTTCACATTATTGAACGTCTTGGACAAACGAGTTTTGTGGTGTATGGTGTATACACATGTACTCACGTAGTGGCACATATAATAGGGAGTCGGCAGCACGTCCTTATTACTTGTGGATTTTGGATTTAGCTTTTGCAATCTAAGGTGAGTTCACTACTTTTTCTCAAAAGCATGCATCTTGGGGAGACAACTTACTTAACTTTTCTAGTCCAGGTTTGGGACTACTGTTTTTATCCTGAGTTTTGGAATGGATTGATTCCTGGGAGGAATCAGGTTTTGCTAGTTCACACTTTTTTTCCTTGATGAACTAAACTGCATACTATCACGGAAGTCCTTCACTATATCCCGAATGAGTTGCCGGGTTGGCAAGCGGGTTACTGGTTGATAGCGCTATTAGGTTTGACAAACCTCACACCATGCTGGGAGCCGGGCGTGAACTACGACCTTAGATTTTATCATTGTTGATAGGCAATGATGGGAGGCAAAAACCAACTCACGGGGTGAGTGCGTTGTTTAAATAGCAGTTCGGTACTTCATTGTTTAGTTAACATGAGTGGCCTAGCTACCCTTGGCATACGCTGAACTAGTGGTTCTTGGTTTTGGTTACTGGTTACTGATTACTGGTTTTGGAAACTTAAACTCTTACTTACCTTACTTTGTGAACTCACCAACTTTATGTTGACACACGCTAACATGCTTTTGCAGGTCACTAGGTACGAAGCATGTTAGGGCAGGTATCATTGGCGTCATTGGGTGTTAAACATTAATAAAACTTATTTTGGTTTATTTACATTACTTTGGTTTGGGCGCGGTGTTTTGCACAGGAAGTTTTACTTTGATACTTTCTTTACGCTTCCGCATTACTTGAAACTTATTGGTTAAATATTAAACTTGATTTTTTGAAAACAACCTAATGGTTTGGGCATTTAGAGTCGTTCTTGTAACTAATGGCTATGGGGATCCTCGTGTGTCACGCGCCTTGCAGTGTAAACTCCGCAAAGAAATTTGAGGGTGTGGCAGTTGTCGGCCGCATGGGCCGCCTAAGTATACCCTATTTTCCCTTTAGAATATCGAAAGACTATTTCACATATTTTCTTGCCGACTATTGCGCCTTCGTTAACCTCTTTTCTTTTGGATCGGTTGGACAACAACACGCTTTCAGAAACATTGACCAAGCAGGGTAGATCCTATAGATAAGATAGTACCCTCGTTTGTAAAATCAACCATTTATGTAAAATGAACTGTTAGGCGCAATTTCATTCCGTACAGTGTAACATATTGGAGATTGTAGGAGAACATTAACATCGTGGTTCGATCCGGGTGGACCACAAATTGCATGCCAATACCACAAATCTTTTGAGGCAACCACCTTAAGCATCAGTGTCAGCTATTGGTGATCACATTTCATATATTGGTCTCGTAACTCTGTAGGACATGCTCTCCAAACGAAATGTTTACAATCAATGTTACCAAGCATACCGGGGAAATGATGTTTTTCGTCGTGTAGCTCGTACAAATGCGCGATTTCATGGCTTGCCGGTCTACGTAAGACCTCTTCGTCGTATAAATTAATTATTGCGTTACAAAAATATTGCAGAGATTCACGCGAAATCCATTCTGACATACATAAACACTCACCATACTCACCAGAAGGATTGCCCGTTGCAATTTGTTTAACAGCATATGTGCACTTTTGTAACACCGAAAAAAAACGTATACCTCGCGCCAAGTCCCTCTTGAAACCATACGTATTTTGCTTCAGTATCACCTACTCGTTGTAAAACTAAACGTTTACATAAAAACTAAACGTTTCAACATATGATACCTTTATTTAAACGTTTCTTCGTTGTACTTGGGGTTATCGACGAAATAATCTTGCATTAAAACTTCGTGATCATTTTCACCATCACGTTGCATGTATCTTCCGGTAGATGTTACATTGTCTCGCTCTACGGCTAATGAGACGGTATCCATCATAAATTCTATGCTACCATTCGTTGACATCGAGCGGTGAAATGATTACTCCAATAGAGTCCGCATCGTCATCCATTGTTTTTTTATGATGGCTCACACAATATATTAAATTTTAGCGAGGGCTCACGCATGACGTGCGTTACATGTTTGTCTTCCTGAACGACAACGTCGGATCTATCCATGATATGGAAGCATAATACAACGTTCGTAGGCTTCTTGTTTGTTGGTCGCTTGCGTAGCGATTTTAGTCGTTAGTAATAGCCTCCATTACATGTAATGCTCTAACAACTTGAAAGATATAATTTGGTTTTGAAGCTATACCAATCCTAGTTACACTAGTTTTAAGGTAAAATTATTTTACTTCACTCATTGGAAACAAATAATTAGATAGAAATTGATGTAAAAGAAAGTCAGTCACACAAGAGTGGTCCCCTTCACAGAGATGTGCTTTTAGCTCCCACCCTATATATGTATTTATTTATTTAATTTAACACATAACCTATTAAAAACTTAAATCACATTCAGATTTAAATGGACTCAAGCAAGATTCACATGTTTCACTTGACTAAACTTGCATGTTAAAAATAAAATATAACTTATACCAAAAGTAGTATTTTTTGATATAATAAACCTTATGTAAAAACAATATAGAAATAACATATTAAATATATAATATGATGCATATATACAATCATCAATATAAAAAATAATTACCAATTTCCCAACTCAAGGTTGAAAAATTAATAATAAGCCAGTATTATGCTTTAGATAAGCTTGAACTATAAAAATAAAACTCGAAATGAGCCGAAGATACTCGGTGTGGGGATTGTCTCACACCTATTCATCTTCATTATTATTATTTAAAGTGTCCCGAGTCATCTAGAACATGCACACCCCCCCCCCTTCGGCCCGTCTTCGTCTTGTTCGTCCTTGCGAGAACGTTCGGGACAGACCACTTTTAATGTGTTTTAAATATATGGACCAATGGGAAGGAGTGTTTTAGGTTGTCTTGGCCTGTTAAGGATGGAACACACCGTCCCCTTGGATTGTCCCAAAAAGGACAACCCCATTTGCTTACGTGATAGCTTATGTGGTATGGGGATGACCCATTTGGGTAGTCCCCATACCCAACAGCCTAAATAGATCGAGTTCAAAACAAATTAAGTTCAAGCTTGTTCTCTCTTAAAATAAAAGAATCCAACCTCGGCTCCACTCGTTTACTAATAAAAGTTGCTTAATTCCATTCCAAGGATATGAGTTTTAGAAGTGTTAATTGTAGTCTAAAGTGATAATATGTAGTGCTTAATGTTTTTTTAACGGTAACATTCTTCATTTTTTTGGGATCAGTTGGTCACACCTATTAATCGTAGGCTCGTCACCCCATATCTGGCTAGACTCTATTGTCTTAACCGGGTCCACGCTGGCTTCAGTGTGGGGCTTGGCGTTCAACGAGAACCGTATCTTATCACATCAACAGACGCACCTAGAGCCCAAGTAGGAACAAGTCCCCAGGGTAACCCCATCGACCGGATAAAACTTGTGTTGGCTCGGATTCGAATTTGCGACCTCCAACAAAGCGGGCCTAGTTTTTATCTTCATTGTTCTGACCACTCCACCATAATGAAGGGTCTTATGCTTAATGTTTTAGAGGGTGTTTGGGATTACGTTTTGAATCTGATTTTTAGATTATTACGTTTTGAAAACGCAGATAATCAGTTTTTAGTGTTTGGATTGCGTTTTGAAAATGCAGATAATTAGTTTTTTAGGCTATCAAAACGCAATAATCTATAAGCAGCTCCACCCCTGCTTTTCCAAAACACATAATCTATTTTGAATAATCAATCCCAAACACCCCCTTAGTGTTTAAAATTTTCATCGAACTATCTAGCTAAAAGGACAAATAATTAACAATTTATCATCTTATAATTACAACTTCAAACATAGACCACATAAACATAGACGAAAAGTTATAATCGATTAAGCATTAACTGACCGGCTATGATAGTTTTGTTTTACATAAATTCTCATTTGTGGTTGGTTTAACAACAGCTCACCCATTCTCAACACTCAAACCTTGATTCCTACCAGATGTAATCAATATCTCAAGTGCATATGTCAAACACACAAAATAATAATAATAATAATAATAATAATAATAATAATAATAATAATAATAATAATAATAATAATAATAATAATAATAATAATACTAATAATAATAATAATAATAATAAGAGTTAAATGCCAATTTCGTCCCTGAGGTTTGGGTCAGTTTGTCACTCCAATACAAAAGTTTTTTTTTTTTTTTTTTGCAATTCCTTACCTGAGGTTTGGATTTTTTTGCCAAATTCGTCCTTTTCACTAACCCAGTTAAAAAATCTCGTTAATGTCAGGGGTAGGGTTGTCTTTTTACCTCAGGGACGAATTTGGCATTTAAAATTCAACCTTATCTCAGGGACGAATTTGGCATTTAAAATCTCGTTAAGGTTAGGGGTAGGTCTGACCTGGGTTGACCAGACCTGAAACGCGGCTCGTGACTCGAACCCAGCCCCAAAACAAGACCCGTCCTTTGAACAAACCACCATCGGACCACTACTAACCACCGCTTGGACTCTCACCTGACCCGACATCATCTACCAATGTCCGACTACTATTAAACGACCACCATCTTCGTCACATCTCCATCGTGACCACAACCCAAACCACCCAAAACAAAGCTTTAACCGTAACCACGACCAAATCTGAAGATGAGGTTTCAGTAGTTGATGATGATGATGATGATGATGATGAGGATAAGGCGTTTGAGACAGATAACGGGGAGGAGACTGAAAGCGAACATGAGTTGGAACCGCGGCCAACGATGAGTAAAACGCAGAATCTTGAGGTTTTGAAAGGAGAGAGTTCAGGGAAAGTTGTGAATACTTGGAATGGAGATGGGGTTATGAATCAAGAAAAGAGTAGAAACGAAGGGACACCGGGGTTTACGGTTTATGTGAACCGAAGGCCGACGAGCATGTCGGAGGTTATTAAAGATCTTGAAGCTCAGTTCCAGATCATTTCTGATTCGGCCAACGAGCTTTCGGTTATGTTAGATGCTAACCGGGTTCAGTACTCGTCGACGTCACACAAACTCACAGGTTTGAATTCGGTTTCTCTTTATTAGTTTGTTTGAAGCTTGATAATTGCAGTTTAAGAAGTGGTGTTTGTTTCTTTTTTTATTTAACAGCTATGAAGATTTGAATCCTGTAGCATTGTTGAGGTCTGCATCGTCCTCTCGGTCAAACTCGTCGAGATTCTTGGTGAATTTTTCAAAAGAAGAAGGTTATGCTAGCAGCAGTGATCAGTCGGATGACTCGTGTATGTTCCACAACAGTCATCAAACGACTCTCGACAAACTATACGCGTGGGAGAAGAAACTATATGAGGAAGTGAAGGTATTATACTTTTTTAAACCTGTTTTGACCCGAACCAAAATTATAACTTTTTACCCACCTTCGAAGGTACCAACTGATGTCGTCACAACCAGTTTTCGGGGTTCGAGTCACGAGCCGCGTTTCGGGTCTGGTCAACCCAGGTCAGACCTACCCCTAACCTTAACGAGATTTTAAATTCCAAATTCATCCCTGAGGTAAGGTTGAATTTTAAATGTCAAATTCGTCCCTGAGGTAAAAAGACAACCCTACCCCTGACATTAACGAGATTTTTTAACTGGGTTAGTGAAAAAGACGAATTTGACAAACAAAATCCAAACCTCAGGTAAGGAATTACAAAAAAAAAAACAAAAAAAAAACAAAAAAAAAACAAAAAAAAACTTTTATACTGGAGTGGCAAACTGACCCAAACCTCAGGGACGAAATTGACATTTAACTCTAATAATAATGATTTACTCTTAAGAGGCATAAATAAAGCATTTTATATAATTTGTACATGATTAAAAAGTAGTGTGCAAATATCAAAATTAATTTTGCACAACATAAGTATATGTATATTTTCTAACATATGATGCAAATCTAAAAACATGCAATTTTGATAGTAATAACATTTTTATGGTGTATACATCATTTTACTAACATACCTACGAAAGGCTTTATTACTAAAACTACATTTCTTGATGCAACACAAACCTAATAAATTATCAAATAACATATACTGATGCCAAGATGAACTTAAACCGAATCGAAAACAAAATTCTAACACCCAAGTGAAATCCGAATCCGAATCAAATTCAAAGTTAGTGAAAAAAAAAAAAAAAAAAAAAAAAAACTATGTGTAAGTATGTAACTATGAGGGAATGATTTAGAAGGAGATGAGAGAGAAGATCTTTATTCAAGTTACAAAGAGGAAAAGAGAGGTGGGAATCCTGCCATTTGACAGAACTAAACAACAGATCTCTTCTTCCCTTTTTTATCTCTTCTCCATCTCTCCCGTGACTCTCTCTCTCTCTCTCTTTGTGTATGTATGTGCAAGTTTTGGCCTTTTTTTCATTTGAATTGGATATTTTTTTTTTTGTAAAACAAACTCAAGATAAGTAGAAATCTTGGGATTTGAGCATTCAATCTTTTAAAAAACAAGTATACAACACATACTGACTTACTATATATAGACACCTCTATTGGTGTTCTACACTTCCACTTTCTCAATTAAGCAAACAAACTCTCTAAATCTTTATAAAATAAAATTCTAGAAAACTGTTTCTGGGATTTCTTTTTCTTTTCTTTTCTTATTCTATTCCATTTCTTATTTTTATAAAGAATCCAACTTTTGTTCATACAAAAGTACACACCTTTAGGGGTTTAAGGGTTTTTCTTTTTACCATCAAATTCAACTCATTTCAACAATTTGTTTGATTTTTGGAGTTGGGTTTTCATAATTCTTTGAGATGAATTGAAAACACTCAATCTTGAACCATAAAGCTTCAACCTTTTTGTCAAAATTTCATGAATTTGGTGATGAATTAAGTCTCTTTTTCCATTCATTTCTACTCATTTTCCTCAAATTTCTTTCATTTAAGGAGTTGGGTTTTCCTAATTCTTTGAAATGAATTAATAAAACTCAATCTTGCACCATAAAGTTCCAATCTTTTCCATCCAATTCTACTCATTTTCCATCATTTCAAACCATTTCTTTGATTTAATGAGTTGGGTATTCCTAATTCTTTGAGATAATCTGAAAAAAGATAATCTTGAACCATAAAGTTTCAACCTTTTTTGTCAAATTTAATGAACTTGTGAGTGAATTGAGTTTCTTGAAGTCTAAAAAAATGTCATCATCAATCTTAACTGGTGGTACAGGAAGAGCTTATGGATTTGATATTGAAAATATTGTGAAATCCCCATCAATGACATCTAGTAGAAACTCCCATTCATCTTCTCCATCTTCAACTCTCTCTGAATCAAGCAATTCCCCTAGAGCAATCTCTAATCGAAAACCGCGCACACCGCGAAAAAGACCCAATCAAACTTACAATGAAGCAGCTGTTCTTCTTTCCATAGCTTGTCCCAAAGTGTTCTCCACTAAAAACCTCACAAGCAAGACTAACAATCCTTCCAAATTCACCACTCAAAATGTTAACTCGGTTTATGACCCGCCGGAATTGCTTTTACCATTTCCGGTGATCGAAAACTCTGGGTTCCTTCTCCGGAATCCAATTCCGAAGAAACCCAGTTCGGTTTTCGAGTCAAAAGGGGCGGGTTCTTGCGAGAGTCCGGAGGAATTCGAGTATCAGAATTGCAATTCTGGTTCGAATTCCATGGAAATGTGTGACGGGTTTGGAGAAGCAAACCTTACATCATCAACGGTAAGGTTGTTGCCATATGACCTGGAGGTCACATGTTTTAGTCCTAAAAAAAACTTGGTAACAAGTACATCAGGCCCAAGTTGGCCCAACACCCCCTTAGACCCCACACATGCAGAAGCCTCATGCACCGCGTTTGCCTTTCTAAACAATGAATTTGAAGACGATTTCGATACGGAATCAATGCTAGATGAGGAAATTGAAGAGGGGATTGATAGTATCATGGGGAGCCCAAATTCGACCTCCGAAACCCATGAATCAAAAAATAATTCTTGTTTCAATTCCAATTCCAATTCCAATTCCAATTCCAACACTTGTTATGGGTATCCATTGGGATTGGGATTTGGCGGGAATTTGGAATTTAACTTTGGAATTGGAATGAGGAATGGAATAAGGGCATTGAAGAATGGTGATGATGGGAATTGGTGGAATTTTCCGGCGGTGAACGTTGTGGACGTTTCACCGCCGATGCTGGCGCCAGCTATGGCGCCGGTGAAGGTGAAAAAAAATCCGGTGGAAAAGAAGAAGAAGAGAATAGAGGAATTATTGAAGAGGTCGGAATCGGAATTGGAATTGGAAAAAGAGAATAGGAATCATGGAGAGGAGAATGGGTGCAAATTGTTATTGAAATTAAATTACGACGACGTTTTGAATGCTTGGTCGGATAAAGGGTCGCCGTTGCCGGAGGAATTTTCCGGGTCGGAGTCTACCGACGGTGATATCCATGTAAGTTATTATATTATAATTTTGTTCTAATAAATAATAAAAGTTATTATTTAGAATATTTACATTTCTAATTACAATCCAAACTTTTTTATTTTTTATTTTAAACAATAAACTCACACGTAATCATATCCAATACTTGACTCCTTGTTGATAAGTAGGCTACAAGCTGTTAAATCAATTAAATAATTTGAATATTTTATTGGTTGACAATATTATGTTTTTTGTTTATCAGACAAGATTAGCTCAAATAGACTTATTCTCGGAAAGTGGTGGATTAAGAGAAGCTAGTGTAATGCGTTACAAGGAGAAAAAACGTACACGTTTATTCTCTAAAAAGATTAGATACCAAGTGAGAAAGGTTAATGCTGATAGACGGCCCAGATCCAAGGTATTTATTATTTTACTTTTAAAATTTTTATTTTTTTTTTATTTTGCAAAAAAAATATATATGCTGGTCGGAAGTGGGAGGGTTTACTCCTTAGGGAGGTTCCCGCCCGGGCTTGGTCTCAGGTTCGAGTCCCCCAACTCGCACTAAGGGGTGAGAAATTCAACACCCGCGTTTGGCCTGGATTCGAACTGGGGTTGAGGGGTTGTGCGTCGTTTGAATTTCCCGCTGAAACACACTTTCCAAAAAAAAAAAAAAAAAACATATGTATTTTTTTAAGTATGATATTATACATAAACTACTAACATTAATTTTAGTACGTTTAAGAGTTATTATAAAATCAACTAAAGTACTGTCTTTAATTTCATTTATTTTAATTCATTGTCATCACTGGTCAAAAGCAAGATGAATCATATAAATCTCATTTAATACGTCTATTGACGATAATAAAGTGTTTAATAATACATCTGTAATAAAATAAGAATAATTTATATAAGCATTTACAACCTTTAAAGATTATAGATTATTTTTTTTATTATTATTTTTTTAACTTTGAACTTCATTAAAAAAAGGTGTGCCCTCAAATCAAGGACCGCCTTAAGAACACAAATTTTTTTTAAAGTAAACTTCAATAAAAAAAAAAGACGCACCCTCAAAACGAGGACCGCCTAAACAAAAACTTTACAACATATACAAAGGATAAACAACCCAATCTTTCCAAACAATATCCGTAAAACGAGGCCTATGTTTCAACCATAAGAATGATGAAGATTTAACCTTCGCAACTACTTCAATAACCTTTGGAGAAGACCCGTTAAATATTTTGTCGTTCCTGGCTTTCCAAATCTCCCAACAATTACAAACTATACAATAGATATACAATCCAATCCTTTCAATGAAAACTTTAAATATATTGTCAAATGCTTACTTGTGTTGGTTTTGTAAAATTTGCAGGGGCGATTTGTTAGAAGGTCAAACTCTGAGGATACATAAGTTAATACCTCTTTTGGTCCCAGACCCCTCAATTTTTGAAGATAGCTTATTGTGTCCTTTATCTTTTTCATTTTTACATTTCTAGACTTATAGTTCTTTCTTTTTTGTACAACAATAATTGTGTAGTGTTGTTGAAAAGAGGTGAGGCTAGTTAAAGAAGAGAAATGGATAGGAAGGAGAGGAAATTCAATATATTTTTTTCTTTGTTATTAATAATCATAACTTTTGTTCTTTCACAATAATTATATAGCTTACACCATTTAGTCATAAATTTGTATTCGAATGCATATATTTTAGGCTAAAATATAATATCCATATCCATTTATCTATAAAAAAAAATTGTAAATGATTAACCATTTATGCTGTTACATATTATTCAACTTAAAAGGAATACAAGTTAAACCAACAAAAATGTAATCAAATCCTCATGTGTTTCTTTGACTAAATTGTTTAATTAAAAATTTAATTCTAACATAAAGTGACACACTTAAAAAGATCCAATTTGGCATTTGTTAACTTTGTCTCACTTAATAGAACAAAATTCTAAAGGTTTACTTTTATTCTAAAAGATGATGCATATTGACAAAATGATTGTAGTGTTCTAACATAAACGTATATACAACAGGCCCGTCTTAGGCTCAATGTAGGGTAGGCAATCGATTTGGGCCCATCATTCTTGGAGGCCCAAACTTATTTTCGTTAAAAATTATATATAGACTTTTTTAAAGGGTAATATGTATATAAACCCCATTTCTAAACTTTAGGCCCATTTTTTTTTTTACTTAAACCTAATAATAATTAAACTAAAAAGGTAAGAACAGGTTTACGACGATTATGAGGCTTTATTTCCAAAGCTGAAAGGTTATTTTTTTTCCAAAATTCATGGTATTGTTTTGGTTATTATTATAACAATAATCGGTTTCTTATCTTATTTGTAACTTATTAATTTGGGGCCCATTTTTATTACTCGATCTAGGCCCTTGAGGACCCAAGCGTTTTCAGAGACAGCCCTGATATACAGGGGTGTAAATGATGCGCAACGGCTCAAGTGCTACCTGGGATCAGATCGGTAAAAAACTCTAACGAGCCAAGCCTTAACAAGCCCGAGCTCGAGCTTGAAAAATGACTCGTTTGGTTATCGAGCCCGAGCTCGAGCTTTTCATACAAAGACCCAAATAAAGTTTATATTATTATTATTTTATTTATAGTATACCTACTATTTAACATTGGCGAGCCGAGCCTTAGTTTGTTTAAACTATCGAAGCGAGCTCAAGCCGAGCTTTTAGCTCCTTTAAAATTGTTCTAAATTTTTTTTGAGCCGAGCCAAGCCAAGCTTGAGCTCTTGGGTTTTACATTCGAGTCGAGCCAAAAAAAAAAAAACCCAAGGTACAACATGTTTCAACATAAAAACTCTCATAGTACAAGAGGCGTGCGCCTCAGGGCCAAAAAACGCAGACAAATAAAAAAAATGTGCTTTTTGTGCACTTCATGTAATTTGTCGAAGCGCTTAAACGAAAAACCGACAAGAGGCTGAGCCTTGTTGCGCCTCGCACCTAGGGGCGCCTATTAAAACCAAGATAGCAAAATCTATGTTTGTGTGTTGTAATGTTATTTTGTTTGTGTAAGAACAAACCAAAGAGAAAAAGACTGCTCTTCTGAGTCAACTGGGTTTGATCGAAGTGGATTTCCACATAAACCAATGACACCCTTAATCATCTTCTGATAAGAAAATACTTGTACAACAACTATATATATGATCCATCATTTTTCCCACCTTAATGCTAAATAGTTTAACTCGTATGACAACCAAGGGTGGGGCGACGGCAGCAATGATGGTGGTGTATGTGCAGAATTAAGGCTTCTCCTTGAGGTGTGCAATAGGAACAAAGATTGTGTTACTGTGATCAACAGATGGCACTGTCGTTTTAGCAGCTTTTCGGTTTGGCGTTCTTAAGAGTATTACCTGTTGTAGTTTTTCCAACTTTGTTTTCAAACCACAAAGTTTCTCCATTTGAGCTTCTGCTGCTGCTACTCGATCATCACCTTCACTGGTGTTACCGACGACAAGACCTATTTCTTTGTCTTTATCTTTTTCCGTAGTTTCTTTCAACATTTTCAAGCTTGAATTATTTTCTCCAATATCCACATCACCATCACCCTTAAAAAATGGAAAAATAAATGATTCATTTTTGTTCTGTATGTTCCCATAATAAATAGAGTTTTGAATTGATCCCTCCCTATTTGGGTGGTGTGTGTGTGTGTGTGTGTGTGGGGGGGGGGGGGTTAAGTTCAAATAAGAACCGTTTTTTAGCCATCGGATCTGCTAGTGGGATCTTTGTAATTAACGCAAATACATGTATTCACTGGTGATCACTCGCTGTATTCACAAATACACTACATTAACGCAGTGGCATTTTCGTAATTATCACAGATGCATGTATTTAGCGGTGACATTCGAAAAAAAAAAAAAACTGTATTCAAAATATGTAGTGAATCCCACTGAATGCATTATTAGAACTATAGTATATTCACCGGTGAAAACAAATTAAATGTTGACCTCACGTATTTTCGCGTTAAGTATGAAAATGCCACCGCATAAAAGTAATCTTTAGCAAGCATATTCAACGGCTAAAATGTGGTTCTTATTTGAACCCAAACCTATTAAATAAGATTTTTAAATTGTTCTCTTGTTGAAAACAGGAAATTATAAGAGTCTAGATAATAACTAGAAATAAAAAAATAAAAGAGTAGAGTACCTTGTTAGTTGATGCCGAAAGATGCAACCCTCCATTGTCTTGTAGTTTTGCAGTATTCATTGGTGTCGTGACATTCTTTCTCCTACGAAACTTTTTTGTTCGTCTGTTCACTGGTGTTTCGATCACATTTACAGGCATATTTTGATTATTTTCTAATGGAAATTCGACAGCTTTGTTCTTGACGGGAGCTGATTCAGATTCTTTTGAAACAGAAGGATCATCATTTTGATTTGACATATCCTCTCCTGCCTGCATATTTAGTTATTTACCACAAAATTTAAACATAAATTATAAAACTTTAAGATTCAGAATAGAGGTGGAAAATAGCCACAGTTTGCAGATCAAGAGGGTTAGTGTCGAATGCTTTGTCCAAAAATTACTAAGTGCCACAGATATGATTACAAAATTTATATTATTCTACTTACATAATCTAAAGTCTTTTGAGTCAAACAATTTAGAAGACTTTATGCATCAAGCATACACTTTGGGCAGCCTTCGATCATAAACAAACCCTGAATCAACCCATTTATAAACGAATGGGTTGACACCGCACCTATCTTATAAACAGCAAGGACAGTAGGACACCCATACTACGTGATATTAAAAAAAGAAAATGCTAAACAGATGTAAAGGATACAATTAAAGAACACACTTGTGCTGTGAAATTCGATAGCACGCTTTCACAAGCTATTATCAACATTAACAAGCACAGAAAACTACTCTCATTATGTCAAATTTCAAGTTACCTTTGACTTCAATCAAACCTAAAAGATACTACGTGAAACAAAATGATGTTTCTACAAATTTATAGCCAAGAATAATAGAACGAACACAAATAATCATATAAGTCTCAAAATCATTAATATTTTCATGATAATTTGAATGCTGAAATTTAATGTGTGGATCCGGAACTCGTGTGTAGGAACTGAGACAATAACGGGTTAAAACAGAAGGTGAAAAGAAAAGAGCACAAAGTGGTGTATAAACAAAAATGTTTAACAAAAAAATTCCATCAAATTCTATTTTGGAACAAAGTATAATATATGTAAGTATAAAAATGTCAAAAGAAATATTTGCAAGCATGCAAATAAAAATTTAGAACTGTTGAACTATGGTTCTGAAAGACCATGCAAAGAACAAACTCACCTTTTTACTTTTAAGAGATAGGTGACGTGCATTTCTGAACCACGTATGCACCTGAGAAATGTCACATAACAAATATCATACACCTAAATGAAACTGACCAGATGTTCAATTCGTTGTTCATAATTCATAATTAACCTAAACTCATGTTCATATCTCATAACAAATATCATAACCCAAATTCATAACAAATAACAGGTTGAATTCGCTTCGGGCTACTTTTTGTCTGAACTCTAGAATTCCGTATTAATGAACTTTTGAATTTCCTATTAATGATCAGCATTAAATATAATAACAGAAAACTATGTTAATTGAATAGCAATCTAAACTTTTAAATAAATGATTTAGGAGGTTCAATGTATTAAGAACAGTAGAACACTACGAGCTACTTTTGACCCATTTGACATTTTGACCCATTTCCTTTTAAGCTATTTATACAAACTTTCCCGTTTGACCACCTTAGAATAAAGCGTAGCCCGATTCCTGAATTAACCCAATTAAAAGTAAATGGGCAGAAACTGTCACCCCTAGTCACTGGTTCTAAATCTGAAATTACACTATTGTATGTATTCCAATTTGCCCTCAGAAAAGAATTACCTTCTCAGGGTCAAGACCTAACTCTTTGGAAATGTCTTCTTTAACAGCTCGAGAGGGGAGTTCATTCTTTGCAAAAACAGCGCGAAGCTTCTAATATACAAAAAAGAAATGGCAATAAGAAGTAATAAATACCACTAGCACTGAAAGTAACAACTTCAGTAGAGAAATTGGAGGTGAGCCATGTTCTTTCTCTAACGGATCAAATTGGTAATTTTAAAATATTTAACTAAAAGGAAAACAGGTTAAAATTCGTCCGCATTGTAGTTAAATGCATAAAACCTCTCAAGTTATAACATTGTTTTTGTAATCATATTTAACACATTAGTTATTTATTAAGTTAAAAAATAAATATAAAGGTGTTTGCAGGTTAGCCCAACCCAACACCCGCCAAAAAAAATTCCTCGTAAAACCTTTGACCCAATGTCGAACCTGGCTAACCCATTAATTTTGCCACCTCCAAAAAGAAAAAAAATGGTTGTACCTCAACCGCTTCAACTGGAATCCTGACAACTGATCGTTTATTTTCATTGCACAATAAGTTTGTGTCGATCCTATCAGTTTCAGCAGTATCTTTTACAACTGCTTCCTCAGTTTCACAAAGAGTCATTAGAGTACTGGCTGCATCAGACTCTTTTTCTCTTCGTTTTCTGTTAGTTGGTCCCCAATCCTCATCTTCGCTTACTTGTTCGTTTGCAAGAGCATCTTTCCCGAACATTTCCTGCATAATAAGGCATAAGGAATACTATTTATGTATTCTAACAGCATTCAAATGCATCTACTATAGCCCAAAGAGCAAAGAGGATGGTTTTGGGTTATAGTTTTCTAATGGATCATATGGGTAAACTTCAAAAACTTTGTAAAAAAATAGGTCAAATCAGTCTTAGGTAACCAAAGTATCCTGAAGTGCTTAAAACCACGTAAATTGTTATTAAGAAAGTTGGGTAATTATCTAAATAATAAAGTTTCATAATCATATCTAGTTTATCTATATATTAAAAAAAAAACAATGCTAAATCAACCCAGTACAATTTGATCTGTATAGAACAATTCACCATTCTAACCCGCACCCATTTTCACCCTTACCGTGTTCACCCATTTTTGCCACCTCTAGTAATCCCAAGCATAACGGCGGTCTTTCACCGTTTTAAGTTCCATAACTTTCCAACTTCAAAGAAAAGGATAGAAGAAATATCACACATATTTTGTACTCACATCATAAAGCTTCCTATAATCAACCGACTGACGTTGTCTGCGACCACTCACGAATTCACAGTCAGAACCCGATCCAGAACCAGAACCCAGTCCGATAAAATCAGTGGAGGTGCTTTCGAGACCCGTATTTCTAATTATCTTGCAAGACTCATCATCAATAACTTCATCATCTAGTGACAGTGAACTGTAGCTACTGCTGACGCCATTATCATCAGAAGATTCGCCTTCAGAGCAAACTCTGCTATTGCTGCAACTATTTTCATGTTTTTCAATTCTATCAGGATCATAATCATCATCACCAGAATCATCTGAAGGCCATTCTTCTTGATTGAGTATAGTATCCCCACCATCAGGTAATGTGGCTTCTACCTTAAATATATCCTGTTTCAAACATCATGAGATTTAAGGTTATTTTTAATTGATGAGATTATGGTGCTTTCACCGAATACATTTAAAACAATTCAAAGTAAAAGTGGCCCTGCTGATCCACTTCCTTTCCAACGGATAGATTTGAGTTGTTACTTATCTCAAATACTTGCAAATTAAAAAAATAAAATAAAACCTAGCTATAAAGGGAATGTATCAAATGGAAAGAAAACTAAGGTCTACTTTTAATGCACACAACCACCTAAATCATGTTATGTGAAGCTTTAGACTATTATTTGTAAGAACATTGTTTTCATAATCAAAACTATTAATTACCACATTCATTATTTAAGTTTTTTTAAGTGGACAAAAAAGGGTTTTCAAGTCAACCCAACCAGCCCAGCCTGTTTTGACCTGCAGTTAAAAGGGCACATTGGCATTAAACGGGACTTTTCAAAATACGATATCTCCTTCACGAGGTAGAAAGACTATTCAGCATTGCATGTTTCTGATGTTATAAGGCACATACCTCATAGCATCTATGTTTGGCACTTTGAATTTAAATATATAGAAATGAAGTTCAAAAAGAATTATAAATTATAGTGATGATAAACTTAAGGTGTGAAAGAGGAAGCAACAATATTCCCATAAAAGTTCAAAGAGAACTTTGTCATAAACATCAGAAAACTCTAATAAAATGGACAAAATGTTAATGTTTGAACTTTGATGTCTATATTTAACTAATTTTTTAAATGCTATGATTTTCAATTATTATACGTGATTTTTTTTTAATAATTGGTATGTTGATTAACTTAGCATGCTTTTTACTTTTAATGTTGCCATGTTATCATTTGCATTTGCTTCTACTGAAACTTCAATTGCTCTTGCAATAAATAGGCAAATTGCATGGAAAAGGTGGGTTGAGACAGAAACATCTTTAAGATTTTTGAATTGTACCCCTGGGCAAATGCATCATTAGTAAAGCAGCAGGTCAATGGATTTGAAAAGTTTTATAGAAAAAGGAATAATGGTCAACTATAAATTAGCAAAATAGAATCATATAAATAATTTGTGACAGTGTGACATCCTAAACAAAAAACAACAAAGCGGAAAGGAACAACATGGTGAAATTTTAATACCACCAACCTGCCAATTGCTGTCATGAGGATAACTTGTCCCAAGGTGTGCATTCATCGAGTCTATGATTTCAGTCTTGCAAATGCAATATTTACAAAACCAGCCTTGGTCTCCTGGTGGAACTGATAAAGCATATAAAAAACACTTCAGTTAAGTTTCAGCAAAAAGAAGCAAATTTCCATTACTTGCATATATGGGATATAAAGTAACATTTGAAAAGAGCTTACTGTTTTCAGTTAAAAGGGGAGGGTCTATACACATTTGATGAAACGCACAATTGCAAGTCCCATCACACAATATAATGTCATTATCAAGATATGCCTCCCTCAGTTTACACTTTGCGCAATGTATCTAAATAAAATTAACAAAAAACAAATCACTATTATTGTGATCATGAATTCATGATTAAAATGCCAATAAGCATTTCCCAGAAGTGACTAGACTAAATTATCTGCTAGTCCCTCAAGAAAAGAGATTACAGACCTACTTATTCTAGTACAGAGTCCCACATTAAACAAAATTGTATAATTATTAATGCTTTAACATACAGATGAGAAAATATGCTATATTATTATTCCTGATTTTGACAAGAACAAGAGATCTTTCCAAAAGAGCGATATAAATGCTATATAACTAAGTTGAACTGTAAGGCACATACAAAAAATAGGAAAAGAAAAGAGTTGCTAAATTTGTAACAAATGCAAATAATCTATAAATATAAAATTGCTTTGTTTGACTTCATGTATCATGAAACAGAGTGTATCTATGGTTTGGAGCATATGGCTTAAGACTATGAATGATATTTTTTCTTACTATTTTAGCTACTTCAAATGTTTCCATGGTAATATATTTGTTTTATACAAATATAGAGACTTGTAATTAATTATAGTGGGCATTGGATACATACATCATCATGATGCACAGATCCATCTGGAGCTATTACAGATTCATCAATACATCCATCTGAGCTAAGTAAATCTAGTTGGCGTAAGGCATCACGGAGTCCAAGCTTACAGTTCAGTATCTGCTTCTTGGCTCTTTGAAGTTCTCTTTCTGGCTTAATTTTTTCCCGGCTGAATATAATAACAAGGTGATTTCCAACAAGTGAGAAAATAATCAACTTCTATGCTAATATATATCAACTAAAAAGTTAAACTATCATTGCAACATTTCGTGTGTTTGCTGCCACTAAGAATTTGAGACATGGTTTTAAACGATTTAAGATTAAGAACTGCACTCAGGAATAAGTTATTCATGCATCTTAACCCCGATTACAAATTAAATATATAAATAATTATACGGCCGCCTAGGTTGATAAGCTACATTTTTACCAAATGTGTGTATTGTACTTTGTCAATGCAAATACAGATAAGCGATACAGAAATCTATAACTCTTTCAACAAAGAATTACTTCTTATGCACTTAAATGGCAAGACACAAGTTTTACAAAATCTATTTGATCGGAAATCCTTAAGAGCCAAGTTATGATATGTGATTAAATTCTTTTAGAAGAATCATTATAATAGGTGATTTACATCTTACAGATGAATTAGCCTCGTATGGTCATGCTTTGTGCAAGTCTAATGTTACACATATTAGAACATGAGCATCAGATTGAGTGAAAGAAAGATTTAAAAATGGTAAATACCTTTGACCTTTCCATCCTTCAGTTGAGTATGCATCTAGAAGATTCTGTTCAACCTTCATTTTAATGAGAAGGTACCTTGTCCGCCTTTGCAACTTGGAAACTTCATCAACCTCAACTTTTTCATTTGCCCTTTTTCTCTTTCGAACCCTCTTATGCTTCTCTGAAGAGAAATCCCCCTTTTGATTCTGACAGTTCACTAAAGACGGCTTACTCAAGGATTTGGCTACATTCGTATGTTCAGAGTCTTTGTTTTTGTTGGTTAAAAAGTCAACAATCTTATTCTTAGAAATTTGGGAACTCCGCATGTTCCCATGAGATTTTAATTTTCTTGATCTCTTTGTACATGTCTTCATTGTGATGCTTTTTGAATGTAGCAATTTTCCATTGTTATCCTGCGCCTCTTCCATCCCTGATCCAGTTGTGTTGATTATCTATCAATCAAACTAAGAAACAAGACAAATAATATGGTCAAATGCAAAGTACTAATTCTGAAAGAAATAGACAAACTCAACTCAATCAGCATTGCAGCATGACAATAACAGTTCCACTGATGACAACAAATATGATACCAAATTTTTAGAAGGATATCGACTTTCACGAGGCTTATTAAGACAAAAACATAAGGATATGCCATGAACATACAATTTGAATCACAAATCCACATGGCGTATTACACAAGTAAAACAAGAGACCCTAGACAACTATCAAATCCAGTCAAGTGAACAAAACACTAAGTTGAACTTAAATCAACTATCCAATCAATCATAAGCTACATTCACACATCATTCCTGCCAACTAGTGTGTCTTATTAACGGTGTGTTCCTTAAGGTACAAGCCAAACAGTACAGCACTGCAATCTTCCAATCAACTGACAGATTACAGTGAGAGAAACCATTCAAAAAAAGGCATACGTACAGTAACTTAACACCAAATTAAAGGCAATTTAGGGATTAGCTATCAAATCTTCAGTCAGAAAAAACTTTCTAGGGCAAACAAAGTTAACCAGAACCTGATCATGACTGTCGATTTGTAACAAACAGAAACTAGTCACAATCATTAGTTACATTCACACATTGTTCCTGACAACAAGTGTGCCTTATTAATGGTGCTTTCCTTAAGGTACTATCAAACAACTACAGCATTGCAATCTTCAATCAATTAACAGATCATAGTGCCAACGTCCTCCTCGTGCATTGGCAACCCATGACCTTCCAATGTGGAGGTCGTTGGTTCGAGTCTCACCTTAAGCAAACCTGCTCCAGAATGAAACTCAAAAGATTTTACCATAGTGCGCCTTCAGACAACGGGTTTCCTCTGAAATTGTGGCGGGCCGGGTCACCAGCGCCGTATGCGTTTGCGGGAGTGAGTGGCCTTTTCCCATTGGGTTTACCCAGGCATAGAGGTGCACAAACCGGTTATTTTCCCTAACCAATTCGGTTAACCTAATGTCCTAACCGCTGGTTATTTTCCCATTTTTGCTTTAACCAGTTATTACTTTAAGTGGTTCGCTTATTCACTTTACCAGTTACGTTAATAACCAGTTATTTTAAAAAAAAAAAAAAAACATTTTTGGTTTTTTACTGGTTAACCTGTACATCGGTTAAAAAATCCCTAACTAGTTACAACCTACAGTTAAAAATTTAAATATAACCACTAATCGGTTACTGCTCGATCGGTTATAACCGGTTACGGTTACTTAACCGGTTATTTTGTGCAACTCTACCAAGGCGATCGTGCTTATGTTATTAGTTAAAAAAAATAATAATAAACAGATCATAGTAAGGCTGAGGATTCAAATATTAACAGAGGCACAGGGTAATACTAATTTAATTTAACACCAAATTAAGGATCACCTATTAAATGATCTTCAATAATCTAGGGCAAATAAACTTACACATAACCTAACAGTCATAATCTATGGAAACAGAAAATCAAATAGCATCAATCTATAACAAGCAAAAACTACAAATTGAGAGAGAGAGAGAGAGAGAGAGAGAGAGGGAGGGAGAACCTGATTAATATTATAAGCAAATGCTGACTATAAGCAGACGTAAATAAGTACATCGAGAAACAAATCGAGTATAATGGACGAACGATTCGAGTTCCTGGAAGAAGATATTATTTGTGTACAGGTCGGTCATCAGTCTAGTTGAGTTAAGGTACGTGGTTAAGTTACGCAGTCGCCGGTGAGTGAGTTAGTGAGTCGTCGTCGGAGGTTTGACGAGTCGAGGTGAGTTGAGTGGAGAATCGGTGGGTGGAGGTGAGTTGTAAGGTCGAGTCAATGATTGTTGGGTTAGAAAGAAGTCTGTTTGTTAGTGGGTTTTAAGTTTTAACCAGGAGGTTGACTACTATAGAATTGTGATCGTCACTTCTCAAAAGTCTAATTATAATTTGGGTAAACGGTTAAAATCGTTCTTGTGGTTTAGTCAAAACTGTCATTTGCGTATAAACTTTTGATTTTTTGTCATAATCGTACCGTGATTTCAATTATTTGTCATTCTCGTCCATCGCATTAACAGAATCCAGTTAAGTCATGGGTAAAATCGTCAATTCACGTTTTAAAGTTTTAATTACCGAAATCGTCCCTCCTCTAAAATTAAAAATTAAAGGAAATATAAATATTAATAAAAAAATTCAAGTGGGTCCCACCCCATACCCCACCCAATTCATCTTCTCCCCTCTAACCCACCCACCAACCATCTCTACCTTTCACCACTACCACCCTCAACATCTACAACCACCACTGCAACACCATCACAACCACCATTGACTTTATCTCTTTTCACACCACATATCTTTTCTCCCTTATTGAACAAATGATTTTCACCCCATCATCATCCCTACAAATTTGGGCGAAAACCTTCCTTGTTTTCCATCGTCATTGCCCACCTAAATCACACCTCTCTCGTCTCTTTTCTCTCTTTCTGAACGGCTGTTGGTTCATTTGTTGAGTGTGAGTCAACAAAGTCAACTAAATTCATATATGAGTTCGCAATCATAATCAGAATTAGGATGGGATTTAGAATCAGATGAATCAAAGCTCTCCGATTTCCTTCAAAACTTTTCTCCAATCCCTCTTCATTACAGGCAACCTGAATTTCATTATCATCGATGGGTAATTTGAAGTGATTCCGAAGGATGCAAAAATAATTCATCTTCAGGTCAGTTGTTTCCTTCTCTTTTCCATTTTAATTGGTAAGACGATGAATGAAATATGCATTTTCTAATATATGTATAACAACTACTGTAAATTACGCAGCTGACGTTGGTACTCCCATCATTCATGACAAGATCAAATATGCACTTTCTAATATTGAATATTGCTTGTGGTGCTTGGCTCAGTTCTTGGCACTTGTAACAATCAGGGGTAGACAACTACTTTCAACTTCAAGTCAACCATTTGTTGTCACTCATCTTTCCAACGAGTTGGTCAAGTATAGACTAAATTATGAGAACTATAAATATAATATCGATGACGTGAATAAGTTTCACATTGACCCAGAGCGCATGATAAATGTATATTCAAGGTAATATCTATTCTCTTTTTAATTATGTTTGTGAAAGATGCAAAATTTTGCTTCGTTTTAAATATTTTTCATATCATGCGATGGTGGTTGTGCTGGGGTTGCAGTGGCGGTTGTGGATGTCGAGGGAGATGGGTGGTGGGTGGGTTAGAGGGGATGATATGAATTGTGTGACATCCGTCACCCTCATCCTTTAGCAAGTTGTCAATTATAGTCTTGTTGGATCAGTTTGCTCTTTTTGTTTAGTAAGAACTTGCTATCTTGACACTTAAGTGTTTAGCAAGCCCTTGTATATCAGATTATAAGCACAGCGGAATGTATAAGTTAAAGCAACACTTTTTATACTAAGGAAGAGTTATTACTCTCCCTAGATGATTGAAACTAATAAATGACAAGTATTTATTATGAATCCAAGCAGTAAATGAGAATTAGATACTTAGACAGATTCACAATAAATACTGAAATGGAATAGAACAGTGAGAGTGTTTGAAGGATTTTTCTATTAAAATCAATGTCTAAAATAGAAGGTTGAAGCCTCCTATTTATAGACGTTTACATACATGTATCTTGCCCAAAAAGCAAGTACAGAAACAACAGAAACAAGTTGCAACATTGAAACTAACAAATACAGCTAAAAGTAATAATAAACAATAAACTACTGATGCAAAAGGCGGTGGAAAATATCTGATGCTAAGTGCTGATGAATGACAAACTACTGATGAGTAGTTTGTCTTCAGTACTTCTGAAGTGAACTTGTCTGGTTTGGACTTCAGAACTTCTGATGAAGTTTCTTCTTCAGCACTTCTCATATCTTCTCTTCAGCAATTCTTTGTTTTCTTTTCAGTACTTCTATACTTAGCCAAAATGACAGAAGTGAATTAGACTAAGGTTTCCAAAAGTGGTTTCACCAATCCTCTTTGTCCTAACAATCTCCCCCTGGATTGATGAAGCCAAAACCTTACTAATTCCTTATGTTTTTCTTCTGTCTTGAACAATCTTCCATATCTCTTTGTACATGGTGTTCTTGAGCTGGTTTAACTGACCATCAGATAGAGATCCTCTCTGTGGTTCTAGATGTTGAATTGTGAGCAGGTCTTGTGTTGACAGTTTCTTCAGATCACTGATCTTCTTGTAAGCCCTGTTTGAGAGGTCTCTTCTTGTCAACAATATTGAGTTGTTATCAGTAAGTGACCATCTGATGATAGGTATCTTTGACTTGTTAAAGTCAGAAGAATAGGGAACCAGACTTGTCCCTTGGGTTGATGGTCCTGAGTGTTGGATGCTTTCAGTTTCAGTTAACCTCAGGTGGGAGTCTCTTCCTTGTTGTTGTTGCATATCAGGCATCTGAACAGTTGGGAGATGGTGTTCAGTCACTACCCTGGTATGCATCTTTTCTTTGATGGTCTTTTGTATTTGGTAGGCAAAAGTGGAAGGATCCCTGAATTGTGTTAACAGAGGTTTCTCTTCAATGTCAAAATCTGAATGGACTATTGAACTTCCTTCAAGTAGTACCATTTTGAAGTCAATTTTGACATTGTCCTCTGCCTTCTTTCTCTGAGTAGCAGGTCTTCTTGTTGATACACCAGAAGTTCTAACTACTGATCTTGAAGGATCAGCAGTTTGAAACTTCTCTGGATTTGCAGCCTTGGCAGCCAAGTATTTTCTGTAAGTATCCATTAGTCTTTCTTATTTCCATCAGGATACTGAGGCTTTTGAACCATAGCCCTCTGCTACTAACTCTTCTATTATCTGGGCTCTCTTGGCCTTTCCTTCTTTGCTAGTGGCCAGTTTATCTGCAAGCAGTTGTGCCCTTCTTGTCAGCTCTTGCACAGAGAGTCCTTTGAGTGTATAGGCTTTAGTCTTGCTGTTCTTGGTAATGTAAGACATCAGTTGTTGTCTTTTGTCTTCTTCAGCAACATAGTCTATTTCAGCCTGTCTCTCCAGTTCAGCTTGATAAGCCTGGAGCTTCTCTTCAAACTCTAGATCATCCCTTTGTTCCAGACTTTTCCAAATCTGGTCTTCCTTGGCCTTTTGTTGAACTGCCTTTAACCTCTGCTCAAGAAGTTCAGTTGATTGAGAGATTGGAGCAGGTGTTAGGACAGTCATGGTAGTGGTTGTTGTAGGCCTTGGAGGAGCAGAAGTTGGTTTGATTTGTTCAGTGGATCTGGAAGGTTCAGTGGGTTGAGGTTTGGAAGTGTTAACCTCTGATGGGTTGACAACTGCTGATGGTTTGTCAACTACTGAAGGACTGTCTTCAGTACTTTTTGATTCTTCATCAGAACTTTTGCCATCAGAAGTTTCTTCATTGTGCCTTAGGGATTCTTCAGAGGTTTGGGTCTCATCTTCTTTTTCTGTGGCTTCAATTTCTTCCACTGAGACACCAAACTGTTTGGCCAGTTTTTCTTTCCTGGCTTGATCTTTTTGATCTCTTTCAAGGATGGCCACTCTTGCCCTTATCCTGGCTTGGAATGACTCCTTAGGTTCCCTGATTTTCTCCCCCTTTTTGGATTCATCAAGTTTAAGCTTTGAGGTTGAGGGTTGGGAGAATTGTCCTTGAAGATGAGCAATCTGTTTGCTGTTGAAGTCTATCTTGTTGGACAGATCATTCATCTTTGTCTTGATCACTCCAAATTGATTCTTGATAGACAGCTCCAAGTTAGCTGTGTATGTTTGGAAGTGATTTCTGATGAGAGTGTTCATCATGTGGTACAGGGGACCCTCTGGGCTGCATAGCTGGTTCAGGTCTATGCTTGTTTGCCCAGGGAATTGGGTAGGCATTTGTTGTGAAGGGGGTGTTTTTGGGAGATCCTCATGTTGTACAGAGGATGCCACTCTAGGGGTTTTAGGGATTGAGTGGGCTTTAACCTGTGCAGGGGTGACTGGCTTCTTGAGCCTGGATACCCCTGAAACAGGACCTTCATAAAGTGCCGTCAATTCAGTAGTTTGTGTTTGTGAAACATCATCCAAATTAATGGAATCATCTGAATCCCTGATGTTGCCCTCAATGAGGACTGTCTCAGTTAAATCATGAGCTGAGCCCAACTCAGTTCTCTCATGAACCTCTTGTTCTTGGTTCTGAGGATTTCCTACTTCAGGCATTAAGCCTTCATCAGTAGTTGCCACATCTGAGGTCTTAGCTATGTTACTTCTATCCTCAGATCCACCACTGGGTGGTAACTGAGTAGTAGCAGCCTCAGATGCCCCAAGAGTCTCTAAAATTGGGCTTAAAGACTCTGGTCCACCCTCATCTCTTGGGATAGGGCTAGAGATGTCCACATCCATGTCTGATGTTGTGGTTATGTCCCCTGTTTGTTGTGGTTGTAGGGGACTGACATAATCAGATGGGACCTTCTCTTTTAGCCCAGAGAGAAGTTTGGCAATTTCTATTGCCTCTTGTTCAGAAATTTGAGGGGTTGGTTCAGTAGTTTGGGCAATAGGTGAAATTTGTTGTTCAGCAGTTTCAAAAGAAGAGTGAGTTTCAATAGTTTTTCTAAGTCTTTTTCTTTTGAATAAAATGGTTATGGGTGCTCTTGGTGGGGTTTGAGATGGATGAGACTGAGAGGGTGTTTCAGTCTCACCTATTTGAAGAGCAGACTGCTCATGAGCATGTTCAGGCATCTCAACCTCCTGAACAGCTTTTCTTTTGGGTTGGTGGGTTTTTGTCTTTGTTGGCTTGGGCTTTTTGGCTTTTGGTGGTGTGAGTTTGGAAGATGTGGGCTTCAGGGGGACTTGTTGTTGTTCTCCCTGATCATCTTCTGGCCAGGCAGCCGGTTTGTTATGCCTTGAGTATGCTTGTGATGTTAAAGGATTTAAAGTTGAAATTTTTCCCACAAGCACCTCATTACCCAGTTCCCCTATTATGCATTGCATAATGAACCTTGGGTATAACAAAAACTTTTTCTTGGTATTATTATGATGTAACACCAACTCATTGAAAAATAGTTTTGATGCCCTGAATTTGGTTTCATTCACTATGGAATGAAATATTGGTTGAAAAGTGGAGGGCATCTGGTCATAAGACCCTGTTTTAGGACTCAAACACATAATAATATAATGAAACAAAAGCTTGTATTTTGGTTCAAAATATTTTTTGAAGATAGTAGCATGGGAAAGAGTACCTTGATAACCACACTCTGTCATGGTTAGGTGAATGGGGCAGTTACATCATCCAGACCCAGTCTTGTTGCCAGTGTGGCCGGTGTGATGGTCAGTGGTTTCCCTTTTATTCTTGAGTTGAGGGAAATGACTTCATCATCCGCCGTCACCGTCTCAGCATTTGCCCAGAACTCATTCAGAGTTTCAGTGTGAATTGGTGGGTTTATTGTGAGAGCAGTAAAATATTGGGATTTTACGACAAGATCAATGATCTCATCGTATTGGGACCAGCCTTCTTGTTTTTCAAGAAAGGCCCTTTGATTGTGTCCCTGCTTTAGAACGAGAGCCATGTGGTTTGGGTTTTGATCGAATAGTTGATTTGCAGGTTTTAGGTTATTGAGAGAGTTTTTGAGAGAGAAGGAGGGATATTTTGAGTTTGAAAGGATAAGTGTGGAGAAAAGGTATTTATCAGAAGTTTTAACCGCTTGAATCTTCTTTTTTAGAAGTTTTTAAACCGCCTTTGGTTAAAAATCTTTTTATCAGAGGTTTTAAACTGATTAGGTCAAACCTCTGATGATGGGAAAAGTCAGATTTGCCCTTTTGACTAAACTGCTGATGAAGGATTACTTCATCAGTAGTTCCCATTTCCTCTTCAGTAGTTTTGACAGCTGATGAGAAATGTTTTTATAAATACTTTTATTCATAACTTCTGAAGGTTATTTTATCAGAAGTTACACACTTTTCAGAAATTAATCCCATACTGATGTTTTGTTCATCAGTAGTTTCTCTCTTTTCAGAAGTTTTGTTTCAGACTTTTTGTCTGTTTGTAAGTGAAAAATGAAAATTTGCAAAATAATAAAATAAACACTTACAAATTTAGCATCCCAAGCATGGATACTAACTTCTGAAATGTTGATGTGTCAAGGGGTTTTGTGAAGATGTCAGCTATTTGATTAGCTGTTGCTACATGCTTCACTTCAATCTTGCCTTTTTCGTAGCAATCTCTTATGAAATGGTACCTGATCTCAATGTGTTTGGTTTTTGAGAATTGTACCGGATTTTGAATGATGCTAATGGCAGATTTGCTGTCTACAAACAAAGGTGTCTTGTTTTCTTTGATTCCATAATCAAGAAGTTGATATTGGAGCCATTGTATCTGTGATGTACAACTTGCAGCTGCAATGTATTCAGCTTCAGCAGTTGAAGTTGCAACAGATGTTTGCTTCTTTGATTGCCATGACACTAGACAGTTACCCAGGAATTGACAACCACCAGATGTTGACTTTCTTGTCATCTTACACCCTGCATAGTCACTATCTGAAAAAGCTGATAATTTGGTATTGCTTGAAGCAGGATACCAAATTCCAAGTGTTGGAGTTCCTTTCAGATATCTGAAAATTCTTTTGACTGCTATAAGGTGTGATTCCCTTGGTGCTGATTGATATCTAGCACAGACACATGTTGAAAACATAATATCTGGTCTAGAAGCAGTTAAGTATAAAAGGGAACCTATCATGCATCTGTACATGGTTTGATCAACCTGTTTTCCTTGATCATCAGGTTCAACTTGTGTGATTGGTGTCATGGGAGTGGAACATGATTTACAGTCTTTTAAAGAAAATTTGTTCAATAATTCTTTAACATATTTTGATTGATGTATAAAAGTTCCATTTGTTTGTTGCTTGATCTGCAGTCCTAGAAAGTACTGCAGTTCTCCCATGGTACTCATCTCAAATTTTGATTGCATGAGTTTCTTAAAATCATCACACAGTTTTGTGTTTGTTGAACCAAAAATGATATCATCAACATAAATTTGAACAAGTAAGACATGATTTCCAACATGTTTAATGAAAAGAGTTTTATCAATGGCACCTCTTGTAAAGTTATTTTTGAGTAAAAAGGTGGAGAGTGTATCATACCAGGCTCTTGGAGCCTGTTTGAGCCCATAAAGAGCTTTGTCCAGTCTGTACACCCACTCAGGATGAGAAGGATCCTCAAACCCAGGTGGCTGACAGACATACACCTCCTCTTTTATTTTTCCATACAAAAATACACTTTTCACATCCATTTGATAAACTTTGATTTTGTTGGAAATGGCATAGGCCAGAAATAACCTAATGGCCTCAAGCCTTGCAACTGGAGCAAAGGTTTCATCATAGTCAATTCCCTCTTCTTGAGAGTACCCTTGAACTACCAGTCTTGCCTTGTTCTTGATTATCATACCAGCTTCATCTTGTTTGTTCCTGAAAACCCATCTTGTGCCAATTGGTTGCTTGTTTGGAGGTAAGGGACAAATTTCCCAGATCTGTTGCTTGTTGAACTGAAGCAGTTCATCTTGCATAGCTTGCACCCAATTATTGTCTTTGAGGGCTTCCTGGTACTTCTTTGGTTCCAACTGTGAGATAAAGGCTGAAAATAGGCAAAAGTTGGAGAGCTGGTTTCTGGTGAGAACACCTGAAGCTATATCACCCATGACTTGATCAAGTGGATGATCTCTGTGTTCAATCAGTTGTTGTAAACCACTGACAGGTGTAGGTGGCTCATGTTCTTCAAACAAACTACTGAGGTCTATAATATCTAGTTCAGCAGTTTTAGTTTCTTCAGTAGTTGCAGGTGCTGAAGCAGATGTTTGAGTTTGGCCTTCAGTATTTGTTGGATCAGAAGTTTGTGAAACTTCTGATGGTATTGAAGTTGACTTAATGACTGTTTGAGGAGTCCATGGTGTAGGATCCTCATCTTCAAACCTTTGATCACCATAATAAGTAGGTTTGGAAGGAGTAACAGTCTTTTCAGGTCCAAAGTGGAAGTTGTCAAGGTCAAAGAGTTCAGCAGGATGTGCTGGAATAAGAGTGTGTTTTGACTCATTGAACTTGACATTCAATGTTTCTTCTACTATCCTGGTGTGAGAATTAAAAACCTTGTAGGCTTTTCTAGTTGAAGAGTAACCAAGAAAGTAACCTGAGTCAACTTTGGCAGCAAACTTTGAAATAGATTCCTTGATGTTCAAGATGAAACATTGACACCCAAAAGCCCTGAAAAAGGAGATAAGGGGCTTCATGCCATGAAGAACTTCATAGGCAGTCTTGGAATGTCTCTTGACCACAAGAACTCTATTCTGAACATAACATGATGTGTTAACTGCTTCTGCCCAAAAGTACAAGGGCAGTCCAGAATCAACTAACATTGTTCTTGCTCCTTCTATTAATGTTCTGTTCTTCCTTTCTACTACACCATTTTGTTCAGGAGTTCTGGGAACACTGTACTGTCTAATAATCCCTTTAGACAAACAGAATTCATCCAGAGTTTTGTTCCTGAACTCTGTCCCATTATCACTTCTAATGGTTTTGACAGATAGAGAATATTGTTTCTCTACTTGTAGAATGAAGAACTTGATGATTTCAGCAGCCTCATCCTTGGAGAATAAGAAGAATACCCATGTGAATCTTGAGTAGTCATCAATGATGACTAAGCAGTACTTCTTCTTACCAAGGCTCATAATCTTGACAGGTCCAAATAAGTCCATATGGAGTAGTTGAAGACATGCAATTGTTTTTGATTCTTCAATAGACTTATAGGAGGACTTATGCTGTTTTCCCTTTAAACAGGATACACAGTGTTCTTGACACTGGTATACTTTCAAAGGTAGACCTCTGACCAAGCCCATTTTTGTGACTTTATTTATGGTTTTAAAGTTCACATGGCCAAGTCTCCTGTGCCAGAGATCTGTTTCTGAAGTTGATGCCCTTGAGAAGAAACAGGCAGTGTTGTTCAATACTTTGTCTTTCTCAATGTCCACTGCATAGACATTGCCACATCTTTTGGCAATCAGCAAAGTATGATCTTCAATGATCTTCTCTATCAACTTCTGGCCTTCTGGTGAGATGATCTTGCATGCTGTCTTTGTGAAAAAGGAAGAATATCCTTTATCACACATTTGTGACACACTCAGCAAGTTGTATTCAAGGTTTTCCACCAGATTGACCTTGTCAAACTGTATTTTGCCAGAGGAGACATTGCCATGTCCTAGCACATATCCCTTAGCATTGTTCCCAAAGGATACAGATCCTTCTCTTTGGCTGATAAAGTTGTTTATCAGGTATCTGTATCCAGTCATGTGCATAGAGCCTCCACTATCAACATACCATATGCTGTTTAAGCCCCTGGAAACTCTCTGCACAAAATAGCAAATTAGTTAGATCTAGGAACCCAAGCCTGTTTGGCTTTGGGTTTGCTCTTGAGAACAGTTACAGTTTGTTCTTGACCAGGTTGAGAAATCCATGTCTTTTTGGCAATGGATTTTTCATTAAGAACCATGGTGGTATCCTTTTTAGGACCACCATCAACCTTGGTCATCAGTAGTTGTACCATGTTCATTAGATTTTGTATCTCAGCAGTTTGTGAAACTGCTGATGATTCAGGTCTAACTACTGACAAAGAATTTTGAGAAAAAGATTTTGGTTGAGATTTTATCTTTTTCTGAGAAAAGGTGTTTTTAGGTTGTTGTTTCTTGGGTTTAAAGATTCTTTCATAATCATTTCTGATTTGATTTCCCACAACCTGTTGTTTAATTTTTTGATTGAACTGAATTCCTTTTCTGTATCTACAAAATTCAGTTTTGTGGTTGAACAGACCACAAATTTCACACTCTTTTGCCTTTTGTTTTTGATCTAAAGGCAAATTTCTGACATTAGTATAAAGATTTTGCTCATCAGTAGTTTTCAGGATCTCAACTCCTGATGTAGATGAAACTACTGATGGCTCATTGTCAGATTTTGTTAATACTTCTGAAGTACTTTCTTTGAAAATACCAGGATTTCTATTTAGAAAGTTTTCATGGAAAGATGTGCAGTCTTTCCCTTCAGAAGTTTCATTTGAAACAATTCTTCTCCCATCTTCAGTAGTTTTGGGAGAGAAATCTGTTGGTGTTTCAACATGATGGTATCCTATGCCAAACTTAACATTTGAAGCACTTTGTTTGTTTAGCAATAATTGATACCCCTTACAAGATTCCACCCATTTTTCACATGTGATCCTGGTGTCAGCAAGCTCTTGTCTGACATCTCCCAGGTCATTTAGCATGATTTTAATTTGTGCTTGGGTTTCAATAGCTGAGTCAGTTAATTTAGAAACTTCTTTTGTTTTAGCACACAGTTTTATTTCTAAATCACATTTTATCTGTGTGTATTTTCTTTCTAAATCATTGGCTTTACCTTGTAAGTGCACATTTGTCTCTCTTATGAGAGCAAAAGTTTCTTTGCAAGAATTTGAGCAAAGTTTTGTCAAAGATTCTTTTGATACCTGTGACAATGCAGATTTTGAAGTACAGCCTTCAAATGCCATTAAGGCAAAGTTCTTTCTGCCATTGTCTGGTTCTCCCCAGTTGATGTCAAACACTTTGTTGTCTGCATCAGGATTGCACTCTGTGGTGTCAAAAGGGAGACTGCTCCAGTCAACATACCCTGAGGTGAAAAGACTTTGTTGAGAGGGTTGTTGACGTTGTGGAGGATGTTGAGCAGCTGGAAAGGGAGGGATTGATTGTTGGCTCTGCATCTGTTGAGCAGGCACTTGAACATATTGTACTTGTGGCATGTATTGCTGTTGAGGAGCTTGTGCCTGTATAAAATGAGCACTCCCTTGAGTTCCATTATTCCTATTATAATTGGGGTTATAGTTATTTCCAGATTGTGATTGGTTAAAGCTAGAGCTTCTACACTCTCTAGCAAAGTGTCCCAACTTCTGACACTTGTGACATCTCAATTTAGACTTGTCAAAACCAATTTTTGTATTACTGGTCAATCCTGGAAATTTCCTTCCTGACCTTTTATAAAACTTATTAGTTTTAATGCTTAGCATGGCCAGTTGGTGTAAAATGTCCATTTCTTCTAAGTCATCACTGCTAAAGTTTTTCAAATCATCCATGATAAAACATAGATTATCAGCAGTTTGACTTTGGTCATTATTGTCATAACCTGGGAAAGATCTTTCTGATGAGATCCCAGTTGTTATGTCAATATTGTCATAAGATCCATAGGAACAAGTTGGTGAATCTTGTCCCAAAAGTGTTGTACTACCTGGTAGGTAGTCATCAGCAGTTTTACCAGATGATTGTAATTTCTTCTTTTGATCAATTTCTCTCTCAAAAGTAAGTAATCTCCCATGGAGTTTTGTAAGAGTGAGGGAGCTAAAATCTGGTGAGGATCTTAAAACAATGGAGTATGTTTCCCATTTGTCTGGTAAAGACCTTAAAAATCTATGTAGCATAGACACTGTTGTATAGGTCTGACCATTTAACTTTAGCTCAGATATTAATGAGGAGAATCTTTCAAATTGTTGAGTTAAAGTTTCCCCATTAATATGAGCAAATGTCTCATATTGTTGAGCTAAAATCTCTCTGGTGTTGGCAATCACCTCTTCAGTTCCTCCAAACTGTTCTTTAAGACAATCCCATAGTTCTTTGGCACTTTCACAATGTAAAAGGCAAGAGTATATCTCATTTGGGAGAGCCATTGCCAACATAGAGAATGCTTTTGCATCTAGCTCAAGTTTTAGGAAATCATCATCTGTATATTCTTTAGGGTCCTTAGGGACCTTAACATTAGTTTCAAGATTGACATTTACTGGTTTGTGAGGACCATATATCACAGATCTCCAACAACCTGTGTTGGTTTGTGACAAGGTATGTGCCATTCTCTTTTGCCATATGTTGTATTCATTTCTTACAAGCATGGCAGGTTTAGTGGCAGAACCAGTATTATGTGGATCCATTTTAAAGAGTATTGATTTGTCAGATGACTCTTTTAAGTGATGGATGTTGATAAAAAGTGAACTTTTGATCTTTTTATTGAGTATCAATAAGAGCTTTGTGTCTGATTTTCAATTTGTTAGATTGATATGTGATCAGATAAACCAATGCTCTAATACCAATTGTTGGATCAGTTTGCTCTTTTTGTTTAGTAAGAACTTGCTATCTTGACACTTAAGTGTTTAGCAAGCCCTTGTATATCAGATTATAAGCACAGCGGAATGTATAAGTTAAAGCAACACTTTTTATACTAAGGAAGAGTTATTACTCTCCCTAGATGATTGAAACTAATAAATGACAAGTATTTATTATGAATCCAAGCAGTAAATGAGAATTAGATACTTAGACAGATTCACAATAAATACTGAAATGGAATAGAACAGTGAGAGTGTTTGAAGGATTTTTCTATTAAAATCAATGTCTAAAATAGAAGGTTGAAGCCTCCTATTTATAGACGTTTACATACATGTATCTTGCCCAAAAAGCAAGTACAGAAACAACAGAAACAAGTTGCACAAGTTGCAACATTGAAACTAACAAATACAGCTAAAAGTAATAATAAACAATAAACTACTGATGCAAAAGGCGGTGGAAAATATCTGATGCTAAGTGCTGATGAATGACAAACTACTGATGAGTAGTTTGTCTTCAGTACTTCTGAAGTGAACTTGTCTGGTTTGGACTTCAGAACTTCTGATGAAGTTTCTTCTTCAGCACTTCTCATATCTTCTCTTCAGCAGTTCTTTGTTTTCTTTTCAGTACTTCTATACTTAGCCAAAATGACAGAAGTGAATTAGACTAAGGTTTCCAAAAGTGGTTTCACCAATCCTCTTTGTCCTAACAAGTCTCCGTATATTCAAATGTTTCTATTTTAGACCCTATAAGTTTTGTCGTTTTCAAATTTAATAAAAGAGTGAACTCAAAATTTATCATTTGCATTTATTATGGATCATAACTGCATTTTAATAAAATGTGTATATTGAAAACGTTATTCGGATTAGATTTTATATTAAAAAAACATTTAAGTTAACTCAACCTAACTTGGTTAACTTTTTATAAAGGAAAAACCTAACTAAAACACTATATGACTAACAAAGTTAAGGTTGAGGGACTATTATTGTCATTGTTTGAAAGTTGTGATTTGAAACCAATTTACCTCGTTTTCTTTCTGTTTCCGACCGAGATTTCCGGTCACCGGAATCTATCTCCGACGAACTTTAAAACCATATTTTTAATGAGTTTTAATGTCCGTTTTTTATTCCCAAACGTTTCTTCACGTGATTGATTTGAAATTCCCTCATAATATCGGTTATAATCACGTGTTTTGATTGATTTTTAAATTGGTTTTATGTGTAGGTGTATGTATTTTGTGTGGCGCGTATGTGTAGATGTATTGTATGTTGATGAAGTGTCCACATCACACACCCATGTAGCATACGATTTGTATACGTATGTATGCATGAAGTGTTTGTTTGATTCTATCACTCACACACACTTATACATGTCGCGTACATGTAAACATATATGTATAGCTTTGGAATTTGATTAACACTCACATGTTTATATACGTGTATGTGTATATATATATATATATCGAATGAATGTGTGTGATTTGGGCATGATTATAGGTACATAGTGTCGAGTTTGTTCATTGATATCACATGTGTAATTGTGAAATAATAATAACATTGTGTTAACCACATAAAATGTCATGTGTAAATTTAAATTTAAACATATGTTGAATTTGTACATTAACTCAAGTTACATATGTTTTGGGATTTGAATTGATAAATGGTAAAACTCAATGTATTGACACTTTGAATATTCACAAAATGTCTTATAAATATTCGGATTTTTGTGTGGGATTGTATAATTTCCAAACTAGATATTGTCGCGTGTAACCTTGTTTTGTTTGTACGTAATAATTGGACATTCGGTGGCTCTCTGTTGAGCATGTGATTGGCTTGATTGTTCAATGCCAATTGTTTTGGATTTATCGGGTGTTGCATTCGTAAATGGAAAATGTAACGAATTCCTGAAATTGTTTGGGCTTTGCTAGACTCGGGACGACTTAGTTACTGTAAAATGTCTAATACACAAATGAAAATGACATAGTGGTGAAAGTGTGCATGGATCTTGACCTGGAAATTTTACTGGTGTCACAGTCTTATGGATCATTTGGTCCTTGGTTCGATTCCCACAAGGGATTTTCCCAATTTATTGGGTTTCCTCCCGAATTGGTGAACAATCATTATTGCCTAACGGAGATGGATATGACTGGGTTATTTCGTTGGGTGGAACGATGATACTCAATGGTCCGTCAGTGATCTAAATTTATTGTTAAAAAAGTTAAATTGTAGGTAGGGGTGTACAACAGTTCAGAACCGGACTGAACTGACCTAAACTAAAATCAAACCAGAAACATCAAATGCTAAATATAAGAACTGGAACCGAATAGTATAAAAACCTACCGGTTCGGTCTGGAACCGAGTTAAAAGGTTCTCGTGTAAACGATTCTTGCCAGATTCGGTTGTCAATTAAATTCTAAAATTAACAATTAAATAAAAGGCAACTATAGTAAACTTAGGTTACGGAAATGAATATTTCACCGTTTGAATTGCCCGACCCTAATTATAGGATAAAAATAGCCATGTTAACATGCTGTGAAGTTATACTTCACTGATTCCATTCTCATAAATCAAATGCGAACAATAAGGGTGGGCGGGGCACTCAACAGCTAGGGTCGGTCGACTAGCGTAGCCGATCGGCTACACCGCTGCCACCCCCGGCTTTGTTGAAAAGCCAAGCAGCTCAGTAACACCTATCCGAGCTGCAACGGTTGAAAACATTTAAGTTTTTTGATTGTTTTGCCATGAAACGGTCAAAAAAGTTATTTATTATTTTTTAACAAACGTGTTTATTTATAAATACCATCACAACTGTCCATCATTTTCACTCACCATACCTCCCACCGTCTCATCCTTCCACCGAGCTCCACTGACTTCAATTCCAATTCCCACCGAACTCTACCGTCACAGCCTCCGACCAAACTCCACCATTGTTCGTTGTATCGAAGAGGAGAAGATTGCCTTGGTAACCGATTACACCAAGGTTAAGCACGCATCGACTCCACCGCGACCGTCTTTTTGGCCTTGTGTCCTAGCTCACTTCAAGGAGCTAGTGGGTGACACCAACCGAATGACCGATTCCTTGCACCGGAAGTGTGATGATTCAACACTGATGTGAACACGCACGAGGATGTGGCAATTGGGCTCGCCTAAATTGATCACCAAGCTCGGTATATGTCCAAGTTTCCTCACATCTCGGCATGACAATCGTTGAAGACTCGCCATGATAATTAGTTTCTTTTTTAAGTTGAATTGTTTGTGTTTTTTTTTTTTTTAACTACCAACACTTTTAAGCTTAATTTCATTATCACTTCACACCCAACTTTATATAAACGTACACAATCACAAAATCCCCAAATCCAAAAACATTTTATACACAAAAAATGTCTCGTCTCCTAACACAAACCCTAATTCGATCCTCACCATCACAAACCAAATCAATCAAATTCTTCACACCACACTACAATCGATTCTCAACCCAATCAAAATCCCAATTAATAGAACTAGATCTCGAATCCGACAGTGAGGTAGAGGTTTTAGGGCTCCGTAAGCTGGAAGACGCGATTCATAATATTATTGTTCGACAATCGGCGCCTGATTGGCTGCCTTTCGTTCCTGGGTCGTCTTATTGGGTCCCGCCACGTCAGCCCCGACAAGATCCACGAGGGATTGTTAGCTTGCTTAGGAAGTTTAAGAAGCCGTTGACTGATGAAGAGTTTTTGTCTTTGTCTTCGTCTCGTGGTTGGCCTTCTTCTGCTTATTTTATTGAAGGTATTGTTATTGTTAGGGTTTAGTTATAAAGTTTGGGTTTTTTGGATTGATAGTTTAGTGATTTAAGATTATTATTCGCTAGTTGTTATTATTAGGGTGTTGATTATGTGTTGTTGGTATGAAAAAAGGTGAAAAATGGTTTATTTTTGTAGTTGGATAAAACATGAGATTCTTGTGTTAATTTGCCAATGAAAGGGTTTTAAAACATTTTGAAAGTGGTTAATGTTTGTTGAAATGGTTTTACTATTAATTTTTAAACTGAACTGAGTCTAAGACTTCAGAGTAAAGACCATCTCCAACGCGGGTGTTTGTGGGAATCTTTGGGCCGGTGCGGAAGAGAGACGGAGTGGAGAGCGTGGTGAGGAGAGAGAGAATGAAAAATCTGTCTTCAGAGGGGTACAAGGAGGGGAAAGTGAGATTTTTGGGGGGGGGGGGGGGGGGGGGGGGGGGGCTTTCATCTCCGAGCATATGGCCTGGGTCTGACGTGGAAAGAGGTGGTGGTAATTCGTTGGGTTTTGTGGCTGAGCCGAGAAAAGGGCCTTTAAGTAGGGATGAGCTCGGGACGGTACCGATACCGAAAATACCAAAACCGAAAACCTCTAAATGTGAGTACCGATACCGAACACCCTCGGTTCGGTGTGGGATCGGTTCGGTATTTGGTGCAATGTGCTCAACCCTACCCTTAAAAACCTAGTGAATTATATGAAAGAAATATGTTTTTTAAACAACGATTGGCGTTATATCACTAAACATAGGAAAAATATAGCATTTGAATGACGTACTGTAATAGCTAATTGAAGATTCGTGAAGCTCTCCTAGCATTTTTCTAAACGATGACTAACGTCATAGCAATTATTTTTTGTTTAATACTTTTTATTGTTAATGGATGGTTCATAAGCTAGAAAGAAACCTAAGACAAAAAATGTGCTCTTCTTGTTGTCAATTAGAGTCAATTAGAGAAAGAAGAGTGCCAAGTTTTTTGTAGTTACACCTGCCAAAATGGCGGGTCGGGGCGGATTGGGTAGCAGGTCAAAACGGGTCATTTAAAAAATGGGTTGTATTGATTTGGGTTGAAACGGGTTTCAGGTTGAAACAGGTCTGGGTTAAAATGGTTTCGGGTCGGATCGGGTTGGTTTAAAAAAGGCTTCTTGGCGAAACAAAGAGCTTAAATGGGTCTATTAGTCAGAGTGACCTAAGAAACAAACAACTGAAACACATTATACCAAGTAAATATCCAAAATCAGTGCAGATGAACCAGTGGCAAAATAAAGTTGTTGACTTTAACAAAATTAGCATAAAAAACTAAATAATTTCAACATATGCAGCAGCTAATCAACGAAACCGCATAAAAATTTGTGATATACAACATAATACATAATTTTATAACCATATGTATGTAAATATATCTGCATATATCATCATTAAAACCAGCAGAGGGGAAGAAGTGACGTCAGCGCACCTATATCAGCGGTGATAGCAGAGAGGAAGATGGACGTCAAAATATGGTTTTATGTCTACAATTCATGCTAATAACTTCATAAGGTAAAAAAAACAGCTAAAGATCTAGCATAGTAGGTAATAGCGAAGAAAGGAAGCAGCGAAGCATGGAATAACCAAGAAGATGATAAACCCGTACTCAGAAACCCTAACGCAGTCTGACCCGTTCTCTTTATATTTTCAACCCAACCTGACCTGTCTTTAATATTGTCTGTTTTCCAATTAACCCGGATTGACCCCTCAGACTTGTATTACTTTACCCAAATCCACCCATAATAGTGTAGAAAAGCCCAAAATGGCCCATACTAATGTCTTTGGGTCAGGATTGCCCCCCTATTTGTAGTCTAGTTCCTACAATAAGATTTGTTAAAAGGCCTGGCTGTTCATCCAATGGGATTAACACAAGGAAGTTATTATTGATGCATATAAATGTAACCTGAAAATCTTAGATGCGTACACATACAAAGGTTGCATAAAGCTAAACTCGACCAAGAATCTTGATACTAATTTGATAAAGTGTGAATCAAATTGAATTGCAACTTTATGCTTAAGGTTTCCTAAAGAAACTTTCATTAATCAGTTAGATATTGTCTTATCTGATGTGTTTTTCATTGAGACCGTAGAATGCGTACAAAATATAACTGTTTCTGCCTAATAAGCTTGCATGCGCTTTGCACATATATGGATCAAAAGCACTTTCTTTAATCAGTTAGATGCTTTTGGTCTGATGAGTCTTTCATTGAGACTGCAGAATGCATACAAAAGTTAACTCTGTGTCTGCATATATATCCAAAAAAAGGAACCTAATAAGATAGTATTCCCAATAGTCTAGTCAAATATGAGCTATTGGTAGTACAATGGCAATTCCTTTATTTGATAACGATTCCAACAATTTCAACATGAAAATGGGATTTTCACAGCTTGACAAGTACGAGTCTTACGTTAAAGGATCATTGTGGTCAAGTTCAACTTTAAAATGATCTCTGAGTCAATACATCACATGACCTTACTATTATGCAACTTGCTTTAGAAGTATCTCTTTACCTTAAAGTATCTGATATGAATCTGAAAAGGCCAATGGAGTTTCTCGTTGTTTTATGAGTCAAACTAGTTAAATATGATAATAAAAAACAGTGGTTCAATGGAAACATATAAATATGACCATTTTAAAGTGTTGTATTTGAAATTTAAATGATATTAAGACTGTTGTTGAGCAGACTCTGCCGCCCAGTCCCAAGAAATCTGGAAATTACGGAGGTTTTCTTACACAACCAATGCTATATGAAATGCAAAAGTCAAAGCCTAGTTTTTTAGCGTTTTTATTTTGCGAAATTTGACTTTTACATGTATTTACAGGCACATCTACCATGCATCCAGTCCCAATTGAAATGGTAGCAGATGTGGTCCATGGCGATGAAGAGGATGCACCTGATGCTGAGAACAAGGAAGGATGAACCCACATCCACTGCAAGTTGCAGGGTGACTTCCTGTTGTGGATATTTATGGAAGGACTAAAGTGCCCTTGTCGGAGGAAGCAAAAGTTGTTTGTACAGCTGAGCCTTTGTGGTGTGGTTTGCATTGCATGGGGGCTTAGGTAGCACTGACTCTGTTTCTTCTCAACTTAATTAATTTAGGGCCAAGGGATGATCACCAATTCATGTTCTATGTATGTATGTTTGTATGAATGTTTTAACATATTCTCATAAGCTGCAAGTTTCTTTTAGCTACTTTTCAAATAAAGATAGTATCATGTTGGTCCACATACTCTCGTTGCAGGATTATCATCATGCCATATGCGTTTGTGAACCGCTTTCTTTAAAAATTGTTTTTCCTTCGCACGGCAAGATTTTAAAGTCAGGAGATCACTTGTGACATTGAAAGGGTAAAACATTAAGAAGAGCCTGATTGAGATCAATTAAGCAGATCTGAATGCTGCTACTTATCACACATCATCATTGCAAGCTGATCAAACAAGAACACAATTAATAGAGCCGAACCTGAACAATCACGTCATAGTTATCTAATGTGTGGCCGCGTGGGTGCTTAGGGGCGAATGAGATGAACGCTATCCAAATGGAGAGATGGCATAATGAAAGCTGAAGGGAGCTTGATAATTGGTTGGAGGAGTGATTTAGATTTGGTTTAGTATAATAGATGGTTTTTAAGTTAGAAACTTTAAGACAAAAAAATGCTCTTGTTGTCAATTAGAGAGAGAAGAGTGCCAAGTTTCTGTAGTCCTATTTCTTACGACTTTTATAAGAGGCACGGCCAGTTAGGGGTGTTCAAAAAAATCCGAATCCGAATTATCCGAAATTTTGGATAATCCGATTTTCGGATATCCGAAAATCGGATAATCCAAAATTTCGGATTCGGATCCTGATTTTGAAAATTTTCGGATAATCGGATTATCTGAATCCGAATATTAAAAAAATATATATAAATATATAATATTGTATACACTACATAACACAATACACAATCCTAAATCCCTAATCATCCTAACCCTAAGTCCATACTACTCCAATCCATAGCAGTCGCTCCCTCTTCTTTTCTCTATAACAGTCCCCGTCTCACATACGCAAGGCCCTGTTGTAACCCAATTAGTGCATGTTTTGCTTCCCACAAAGAAAAGGCGTGCTTCTCATTTTCTACTTCAGAACTTGAGCCTACCAAGCTTAGATTTAAACCTATTAGAACCTATATTATTAGTGTGAAGCCCACGAGCTCGATTAGCTATCTAGGGTTTCGTACAATCTCTATATATTGTAATCATCTATTGAATTAATAATCAATCAAATATTCCATAATCTTTCAAAACCAAACCTCCAAGTTACCAAGCTCCCAGCTACTTTCTGAACAGTGGTCTTGAACACTGGAGAACCAAACACTCGAACCCGCCCCGCTAACCCTTGAATCTGCTCCTTTACTACTTGAACTCACTCCTTTTAATTTAGAGGATTTTTGTTTGCAACACTCCTTATTTATTTTGGATCTATTGTGGTTGAAAGTTTTTGATTTGTGGATGAATATATTTATTTAAAAGTCTTTGATTTTAGATGAGATTAAAGTGTTTATGTATGAATTGAAGTTTTTATATATTAATTCTCAAAAAGGTTTATTTTTTTTATTTTAAATAATTAAATTTGTACTCAAAAGAGCAGTTTGTAGAGTGAGATGATTTCGTTGCCAATGAGCAATGAATCCTACCCGCAACGCTGTTGGTGATGGTGTTGTCATGGGACAGTGAGATACGCATGAGCAAATTGGATGGTGCCCCGAATCCCCTAATATTAGTAATTAACCCAAGGCCGTCCCCGAGAACCCTAAAAAAAATTTAGGCCTCGGGCGAGATAAAAATTGGGCCCCTGAGAACCACTATAACGATTTTATGTTCCTAAACGTAAGTCATTTTTACCATTTTACCAATTTATATTTGCTTGAGTTTTTGTTTTTATTTTTATTTTTATTTTATGAAAGGTTATAATGCAAAGTAGATCTCTACATTAGATTAAAGGACATATTATAATAGAACGGTAATAAAGCTTTTAAGTAAGATATAAACAATAACAAAATAAAAGAATTGATATATTTTTAATACTAAATCAAATCAAATACATTGATATATACAAATAAATATAGTTCAAACTCTTTTCACATTTATTTTCAAGTTTAATTTGAAAGGGTTAGCGACTCAAGCTTGTTGTCTGTCTTCCCACTATCTAATGTAATTTGCTATTTATGGAATGAAAAACTTTTTAGATTAAAAAAAAATCAATGTTTAAACAAATTTTGATTTATAGTCTGGATTGTATTGATTGTTAAATGTTTCATCAGTTGCATTGTATATATTAGCAGGGCTGGCCCCGAGAATTCCTGTACCCAGGCCGAGACGCGAAAAATGTGCCCCCTAGCCTTAAGCCTTAACGAAATAAATAACTTAAACTATTTTTTTAAACGACGATTAAAGTAATATCAAATTCATGAATTAATTCTTCATGGTTTATATTATATAACATTTCGTTTTTTATAACATCGTCAATTCTCTAAGTTTCGTTTTTCACTTAGATGACCAATAAATAATAAAGTTTAAATTAATGAATTAGAGCAAATTGAATGTTGTGTTTAGCCTTAGGCCCTTAGCACTTCCAAATTATATTTGAAAAAGATAAAATATTAAAAAGGTACGTGAAATAAAAAAAAAGTAAAAAGGTTTACTCTTAGGCTTTATCGAAACGGGCCCATACATTAGTCAAACACTCAAACCTAAAAAGAATTACTAAAGACAAGATAATATTCATCTTCTTCACATCTTTCTTTATAGCACCACCGGACTGCAACTCCGGGACCCAAGCTATATATACCCTGTAGATCCGTCGATGAACTTCGGGCCCTCGAGATATTTGGGCCTCAGGCCGTCGCCCAACCCGCCCTACCCTAGAACCGGGCCTGAATTAACCCAAAACAAGATAGTTCAATTACAGTAAAGAAGTAACAACTAAACCAAAATCTCTATGTGCATATATTTAGATCTACAATCTACCATTATACCATTAGTTAACTGCCATTTGTAGCAAGTTGGTTAAATGTTTTCAGAACCGGATCGGACATCGAACTAGAGTCCCCGGCGGGTCACCGGTCCAATGCTGGTTCGACGTCAAAGCGTCCGATTAGCCAACCTGGACTGGCCGGTCCAATCTGGGTTTCAAAACATTGGTTAATAGATCACAAAGGAAAAAAATAAAATTAAAAACGTGGATACCAGCTTGACAAATGGGGTGGTGGTCTATTGGTAAAGGCAAAACCTTTAAAACGCCTAAGTTGTGGGAGGTCTTGGCAGTGTTTTAAAAACCGATTCACACCGGCCGGTTAAACCGATTGAACCGGATACTGGATGGCATCCTGGCACGAAACACCTCGTATAAAGGGGGCACGACATGAGAAGCGTACCGCCGGTAAGTTAGAAAATACCGGTTTGAACTGTTATATCGATACCGGCCCAATGGGTTTAAACTTTAGATTTTTACAAATTTTTTAAATTTTTGCCAGCCCACTCTTATATGATTTATCATCCCACTCCTAATTTTTTAACCTAGTATCTATTGAGTTTCCAACTTTCCATTAAAAGTTCAAAACAATCTTCATTCGGTCATCAGTTCATCACTCTCTTCATACTTCATAAGTTCAACCACAAAATTATGTTCCATCTTCATCAATTCTCACTTTATCTTCATTGTTAATTACTTGTTTTATGTCTTCATGTTCATCGTGTATGTATGTATGTATGTATGTATGTATAATTGTATATCGTTGTAGATAGTATGTTAAGGAGGCAAATATATTAATATAGTGATATAAAATTACGTGAATGCTCATCAGGATCTCTTTTCTTATATAGATAGAACAACTTTTGTTTTTTTATTTTATATTATGCATGTTTTTTTTATTTATAAACGAACTGTAATTGAATAAAAGCATGAACAAAAGCATGAACGAACTGTTTCTTTTGGGTTTTATAGTATGTTATGACGTTGACATCTTTTTAAGAATGATAAACAACTAGATGTACAAATAAAAACATGAAAAAACAATAAACAAATTTGATTTTTTTTACTGTATTTGATTGTATATATGGTGATATCTTTTAAAATAGTTTCTTGTTTCTGTAGAATATGGAAGATAACCAAAACAAGTCACCTGTTCACTCAAGTTTTAGATCAAAATCAGATTAGGCATGGAAGTATGTAACTTGTCAACAAGATGAGAAAGGTAAGACGGTTTACAAATGTGATTTTTGTCAAAAAATGGTGCGCGGTGGTGGTATAATGAGACTGAAAAAACACCTTGCGGGCATTAAAGGTGACATAGAGCCTTGTAAAAAAGTAACGGCGGACGTTTGTTTTACCATGCAAGGATTGCTGAAAGAAAATGAAGTGAAAGCGAAAGGTAAGTCTACTAACATTGGATCTAGTATTGACATCTTAGATGACGAAGAAGAAATTGAGGAAATAAATGACTAAACACGTAAGGGAAAGAGGAAAGCTAAACCGAATTTGCATCCTTTCTTTACTAAGAATACAAATTATCCTTCTCAACCTACAATTAAAAAAGCTATGCAAAGTAGAGAAGGTAGATGATGTTAACTTGGCTATTTCTATGTGGTTTTATGATGCATGCATACCTATTAATGCATGTAATTCTCCTTATTTTCAACATACGGTAGATAAAATAGCATCTATAGGTTATGGTTACAAAGCACCAAACTATCATGCTTTAAGGGTCAATTTGTTAAAAGATGCAAAATCATTAGTTGGGCTATTAATAGATACATATAGAAGTGCGTGGATTGAGAATGGTTGCAGGATTATGAGTAATGGGTGGAGGATATTAGGCACCGTCATTTGATTAATTTCTTAGTTTATTGTGAGAAAGGGATTTCATTTTTTAAATCTGTAGACGCATCTGATATTGAGAGCAATTCTATGAATTTATGTAATTTGTTTGCAGAAGTTGCTGAAATGGTTGGGGTTAAGAATGTTGTTCAAATAGTTACTGATAATGCCACTAATTACAAGCTTACTGGTAAAATGTTATGTGTTCAGTCACTTGGACACCTTGCGCAACGCACTGTCTTAATCTTGTGTTAAAGGATGTTTCAAAGTTGGAAAATGTTGCAGAGTTGGTCAAACTTGCATCTAATATTACTGTTTTCATTTATAATCACAAAAATCCCTTGAATTGGTTAAGGAAAAGAGAGGGTTGGACAGAAATCATTCGTCCATGTGCTACCCATTTCGGTACGACTTTTATTGCATTAAAAAGTTTGGTTGATCATAAAAATGACTTGCAAGCTCTTGTCAATCTAATGAATTTAAAAAGATGTTAAAATTAAGGAACGCAATTAAATGTAAAGTGATTGTGATGAATGAAACTTTTTTGAACAACTGTTTGATTACTGTGATGGTGATGGTTCCCGTGTTGAGGGTTTTGTGTTTGTGTGATATGGATGAAAAACCTTCGTTGCCGTATGTTTTTGAGGGAATGAATCAGGAAATTAAGGGAGTTAAGGAAATATTTCAAGGAAAGGAACATTTGTATAAGCCATATACGAATATCATTGATGCTCGATGGAAAAAGATGTTGTGTTCTGGTATTCATTGTGCGGCATATTGGTTAAATCCAACTTTTCAGTATGATAAACAAAATCTTTGTAACAGTAAAGAAGTTTTTAAAGGTGTTCTCTAAATGGTTGCGAAGAATTTTTCAGGTGATGATGTTATAGATATTACAATGGTTTTAGGCAAGTTTCGCGATGGTGAAGACTGTTTTGGTATGAGTAGTGTCGTTGCTTCTCGTATTAAACTTCAACCCGGTAAGATATATTTTTCCATGTTATTATTAAGTACATTAGTTTGTTATTTTTATTATTTTGATAACCATTTTCTTTTGTAGCCAAATGGTGGAGATTTTCCAATAATGCAAAAATTTGCCGTTCGAATATTAAGTCAAACCGCATCTTTCTCGGGTTGTGAACGCAATTGGAGTGTCTTTGAAAGGACTCATACAAACAAAAAGGAATAGGTTGGAGCATGAAAGACTAAATGACCCGGTGCTTGTTCATTACAACTTGCGTTTACAAAATAGGTATGATATCTTGATCTCCTAAAAAAATATAACATCGCACTTTACTTTATAATTGTTAACATTTGGTTTAATGTTTTCCTAGACTCAAATATGCTAAGAGATCCTATGACCCGGTTGATTGCGAAAGTATTAGTCATGCGGAATTTTGGGTGGTTGAAGAAGAGCCGGAAAGAGAGCTTCATAATGATGATCTAGATAACATATTTGGTGAAGAAGAGCATGAATTGGTTCCTCAAACACAAGGTAACTTGTTATATATGTTACTTATCTTACGTAATTCTAGTATATTATGATTGTTTGTTACTAAATCTTCTTTTTTAATAATGTAGGAAACAAAAATAGTTATGCTCTAGTTGATGAGGACGGCAATGGTAGTGAATTTCATCTTTTAAGCGATCGTGAACTTGATGCATTCAACACTCCAAAGGCTTAAACATAGCTTTCACTTTCATTTAAAATAACATTGTTGGAAATTTGAATACCTTTGAATTATCTTTTGGATTATTTTTTGATTATGGGTTAACTTTTGGATTACTTTTTTATATGTAATCATGAAATTTGGAATAATTTTTTTAGTTAATGATGTAATTTATGGAATTAAAGGATTAACTAGTCAACCCGGTTAAACCATCCGGTACAACCCAATTCAACCGGTTAAACCATTTTTAAGCCTAATCCAATATGATTAAAAAACCGGTTTTTAAAACCTTGGATCATAGGTTCAAGTCCCACATACCACAAAGATTAAAAAGAAATTAGTCTTAGAAAAATTGCAGAAAATAAAGCCGGCATCCAGCTTCGGTCAACTATAGACTTTAATATACCGTCCTTGAAATTTAATTTGGAAGTATTAAAAGTTATAACACAAAATAATTATACATCCATAGTGGTGGAGTGACTTTTGTTTTACCTATATGATCAAAGGTTTAATCTCCACTTCCATCATTTATGGTTTGGTATTCAGGTGAAGATCGAATACGAGTGGCGCCGGTTCGAATCTGACGGGCGGCGAGGTTTTACCGAGTTCTATAACACTGTCGTGCCTTCAGGCGGGTGGGGCTCAGGTTTCCGCGCATCGGGAGAAGGCGGGGGCTGCTGGAGGTTGTTCGCCGATCAAAAAAATAACACAAAATAATTTAATTGAAATAATTTAATTGAATTGAATATTATATTTTTCAATAATTATGTTATGATGAAAGATTCCTTGCATAAGCAAAGTACATCATTGCTTAGTTTTTATCGGTCTTCCTATTTTATTCACTATCACCAACTCTAAGTTCTAAATTATGCATTATTCTCAAGGCTTAAACACTAGTTCTTTTTTTTTCTTTTCTTTTTTTTCAGATTATTAAAAGAAGTTGTTTCACATAATTGAAATAATCCAAGGGAACGGAGATGGCGGATTCATCATCGAGTGCACTTAATGTTTCTGCAGACTTGAAATTTATGCATGCATCAAATGTTAACGTTTCCAACTTTGTTTCAGTAAAGCTTTCCGGGCGCAGCAACTATAAGATCTGGAAGGGTCAGATGCTTTGCCTAATAAAGAGTCAGGTGTTGCTCCACATCATTGATCCCATGCATCTTTTTCCAGTGGATAAGGGGGTCCACATGGTTGAGCAATATAACGAACTTGTCAAAGGTTGGATTTTCGGTTCTGTTAAGGAAACATTGCTACTGGATTTGGTAGACTTGGCTACGGCACAAGAAGTATGGAGGAAACTAGTATCCGACTTTAGTTCACCATTAGGTGATATTGAAAGACGAGGTACGTACTCCATTAAATCATACGTATTTGATTTCTCACTCTTAGGTTAGATGGTATGGATTATGGAATAGGTGCTCTATTGTGTCACATCAGCTCAGTGGCGGGTTTAAACTAAAATTTCAGGGGTAACGTTTTTTTTTTTTGTTTTTTTTACCGTACTAGGTATTTTCATACAATATAAACGAAACAAAAATAAAAACATGATAATAAATAATGTTCAATTTTTTTTACCATACTTTCATAACCAATATATTTTTTTTCCTGATTAGTGCTATATTCTAACCAATGATTTGTCAAAAAGTTTACATCACCAGGCTTGAGCTCGATCTTGGCTCGTTGGTAGTGTCTCATGATCGAGCTCGGCTCGTTTATTATTTATTACTTAATTTATTAAATAAAAAATAATATAAATAATAGACTCGTTTAGGCTCGCGGGCTCAATAAGTGAAAAACTCGGCTCATTGGTAGTTTCTCAAGCTTGAGCTCGACTCGTTTAATATTTATTAGTTAATATATTAAATAAAAATAATATAACTAATAGACGCGTTTAGGCTAGCAAGCTCGATAAGTGAAAAGCTCAGCTCGACTCGTTTACTAAACAACTTTAAATTAAGGGTAAATAATATAAAATATTAATAAAACTTATATTATGAGCCTGACGAGCTTCACATGTCAGGCTCGTGCTCGGGCTTGAAAAATAATCGAGCTTTGTTTTAAGCTCAAGCTCGTCTCGTCTTGGACTCAATAAGGCCCGGCTCGTTTCAAACTTTTTATTAAGCCTATCTCGACTAGCTTACGAGTTGTTCGGCTCGTTTGCACTCCTATTCAATACTTTAACCATGGTCAATGAGCTTGTATATTTAATTAATAAATTACGAATAGAATAGGTTATGGCCTATAAGTTTCTAGGGTTAGGATCAAATACATAGTGAAAGAAAAATAGGAAGTCGTAGGAAGGGTATCAAACGGACTCCGATTGAACTCATTCAAGCGGCATTGGAATCGTCTTATCGAACCCTACGTCGTTAGGTTTTAGGTCTTCGTTTTTTTGGTGTTTTAGCTTGTAGTTTTTAGAATACGCGTTATACCATTGTGTCTTTTATGTACCATTGTGTCTTTTTCTTATTTTCATCGTTGTGTCATTTTTTCAATTCATTGTGTCTTTTTTCTTCAGCATTGTGTTATATTTTTTGGCGCTGTGTTATATTTTGTGGCTCATTGTGTCATATTTGATGATCTATTGTGTTTTTTGTATCCTTCTCACCCTTCTCATTTTTTGTAGCCTTTGTAGAATAACCCAACCCTAAGTTTCTATCTATTTTTATGTTAACCTTATATAAAAAACTTTAAGGGTGTGTTGGTTTTTAAAAAAATCGAGAGGTAACGTTACATAATCTTCAGAGGTAACGTAATACAAAAAACATAAAAATACGGAAAAATTTACACCACACAGTAAAAGTTGAGGGGTAACGAACGCCACCCTCGTTATATGATATATCTGCCCCTACGTCAGCCACCACATAAGAATAACGCCCCCTTTAACATGCAAGGAATGGTTTAACCCCTAATAGTGTCCCCTTTTATGTTTTTATTGAAGTGGGACCTATCAGATTCCCTTGTTAACCATCGGTATTGTGCTCATGCTCATTCAATGGCGCCCCCAATGACGCTCAAGTAATGGATTATGGGGGCTATTTGTGGTTTTTGCTGAGGTGGAGGGGGCGTGAATCCATACCTAGTAGCCTTAATATGCTCACTAACTCCACTTTTGGCAGGGTCCATTAATTTCCTTTTGAATATATATATAGTTTTTGAAATGTTCAAATGAAATGCTTCAACAGATCAAGTAGAGTTTATATTCCAGAAAGATTTATTAGCATACCCTCCAGAATCACTACACACAGATGACATCACACGCAAGAGATTGTACGAAGCTGCTGTTGAAGGGCGTTGGTGGAAAGCAAAATCCATATTGAAAGTCCATAAAAAAGCAGCAACAGAAGCAATTAATGGAAATGGCGACACAATCCTTCACGTAGCAGTGGAAATGGGCCAGAACTATTTCGTTGAAAAACTGGTAGAGTTTTTGGAAAACAGAGAAGATATCGAAACAAAAAATTATAGGGGTCGAACAGCCCTACACAGTGCTGCAATGGTTGATAACGCACATGCAGCCCAACTCTTGGTTCAGAAGAATAGAGAATTGTTGGTGATTCGAGACAACAGCCTTGACACGCCATTGGATATTGCCTTTTCCGATATGAAGCTCAATATATCTGCATATTTCTTGATATTCACAGCATCTTTTTATAGCATTAATTTAAATGTTAATGAGCTTCATGCTACCAATGCTATGGTTGCTGCTATTTACACAAAACAGTATGGTGAGTAGGTTATACTCAACTTGTCAACATGCTGCATCGTGTGATTAGACGTTGGAATTGGAATGATTTAAATATGCTCATATTTTCTCATATTAAATTATGCATATTTAGCTAAGAGATTGCTTATGGAATTTCCCAGTATTGCTAGCAATAATGATATGATATTGTTCATGTTCGTTATAACATTCCCAACAGATCTTGGCTTCACGGAATCTGTAATCTATCCATGTATTTCTCAAACTATTTTTCAAATAACAATTTATACGCCTCTAATCCACTTATGTATTAATACTACTATGTCTATCTTGCAGCGTTCCACACTTTCCTTCAGAAAACAGTTGCGAGATTTTCTTTGCTATTTCAATCCGATTTTTGGGATAAATGTGTTGATGACATCACACAGGTAGTGAAAATCTCTAATAACAAGTGTTGGAGCTGGTTGGGGAATATTTCCATGATATTACTTGGTAAGTGATCAACTATGCTTACACACGAACCTAGTTCAATTCTGTATTTGATAAATTTTGGGTATTTTCTTGTGCAGTCCCACTAGCTACACTTTATCCAATATATCAGTTGATTTGTTTCCTCATTCTAGTACTTCGTTTACCCTTCTCTATGTTGTATTTCCTCCTATGGAAGATTTTAGCAATTACGGGTAAGGGATTATACATGAACACTTGAATTAATTTCCACCAAATGTTCAATCAACCTGTTTTACCTTCATTTTATAAGTTGCAGTGCGTCCAATTAAGAATATAGAGAAGACGAAGAAAAGGTACAGGGAAGCAAAGATGATTTTGAGCTTGATATGTGATCAGATGGGCACATTAAACGATGGTTACTCTAAGTCAATTATTGAAGCTGTACAACAAGGTACTTATGAGGTTGTTGATGAGATTTTATTTCGGGCACCTTCTACAATCTACTGTAAGGATAAAGATGGGCATAACATTATTCAGTTAGCCATAACAAACCGTTCAGAAAAAGTGTACAACCTTCTCTATCACATAATCGAGCGCTCGAGGTCTTATAGATTAATGGTGGATTCTTCTGGGAATAATCTTGCACACCTGGCTGGAAGATTGGCACCTTCAGTTGTACTCAGCCGTACCACTGGTGCAGCATTGCAACTACAACGAGAACTTTTATGGCGTGAGGTATGTCACAAATAAGATATAACTGATCATGTTGTTCACTTTGCTTTTAAGTTGTGATAAGTATAACTAATTCGAATTCTCTAGGAATTGGAGAAGATAATGTTACCTCTAGATCTTATAAAAAAGAACAATAATGAGGAGACACCAGCAATGATATTCACTAGAGAACACCGAGATTTGATGAAGGAAGGAGAAAGTTGGATGAAAACAACAGCTGAATCATGCAGCATCACTGCCGCATTAATTGTCACGATCGTATTTGCAGCAGCAATTACTGTACCTGGTGGAAGTGATCAAGGATCAGGCATCCCCTTGCTCAAAAAAGAAATTGCCTTCACAATCTTTGCAGTATCAAATGCATTCTCACTCTTTACAGCGGCTACCGCATTATTACTGTTCTTATCAATCCTCACTGCACGTTTTTCGGAAAGGGGTTTTTTGGCCCATTTACCACAAAGGTTAATTTTTGGTCTTGTCACGTTATTCCTTTCTACAACTGCCATGATTGTAGCCTTTGGTGCAATCTTGTTCCTTGTCTTTTGCGATAAAAGACCATGGATGCTTGTACCAATATTTGGATTTGCTTGCTTGCCGATTTCAGTTATGGTTACTATTAAACTCCCCATGCTGGTAGATTTTATCCGATCAACATATTTCCCTATCCTTGGTAAGCAAGGTTCCGTTGTGTCTTGTAGAGTTAATCCGAAAAACACAATATTTGTGGGGTAAGGGAAAATTTAATAATTCAGTGCAATGACATGTTGTGTAGCAATTCTAAAGTTTGGTAGTGTTTGAATAAGTGGCATGGGATTTAAGCATCCAACCTTTCTAACTGGTACTCATCGCTTTGTAAGATTAATATTGATTGTTTTTGCTCACGATCCTTGGCAATGTATTTGGTATCCAGTTTGAAGTAAAATGTTTAATTAAATTAAGTAATCTATTTGGTATCTGTTTAATCTTTCTGCATAACTGATGGGTGCGTGGGTTTCAATAAAACTTAAACTTCTTTTCAAAAGGGGAAAAGTCCCGAAGGAGGTGCCAAAAACTTTGTTTAAAAGGTGATTAAGTGAGGAAACAGAAAAACACTTACAAGTTTTAAATTTATAAATTAAAATGATAGTTGCTCAACGTTCTAAACCAACACAATAGACAAGCGTACCTATCATGTATAGTATAGAAATGTGCAAGTACCGAGTATCGAATCCGTGGACACGATTTTTACTACTCAGCTTTCCTAAAAATTACCAAGAGGCTTTTAAAATGCGAGAAAAAAAAGTAAAAAGAGAGATGTAAACTTTAAGAGAAATCAATGATAAAACAAAGGTGTGGCTTCGGGGTCAGATGGAACATGGTATGATAATAGTAATCTTTTATTAAAGTGGTGTGTTTAATTTGCGTACTTGTGCTTTAACTTAGAGTTGCATAACTACATTCTCTAGAGGTGACTGTTTTCGCAAAACTGTATAAACGACTCGTGTTCTTAATGTTTTTATGAGGGTCTCCCAAATCGGGTAGCTCACCTCACAACAATGAAAAGAAAATGACTCGAAACTGTGTCGACTCAACCCCGAATTACTTACTCCTCAGTGTTGAAATATAGACATCTAACTACTCTAGACTTTTATGAATAACTTGCTGGTGGTCGGAGCATGACTCAATAAGTTACCACTTAATATCAAAAAGGAGTCGTGACTAACCAGAACACGTGCATCCCCTACTTGATTTAATTAACTTATCAAAAAGTGAGTGGTCAATTACTAATTGTGTGGCAATATAGTAATGAAAGAAAAATAAAGAATGTTTTCTTTCAACACAGGTTCATCAATCCTTAACTTGCGCCAAAGCTTTCACATAGACCATGAAGCTAAGTCGCAAAATTAAGTCTTGACTTATCACCAGGAACGAGTATAAAGACTGTACGTAGGGGTGTAAACGAGCCGAGCCGAGCCCGAGCCTGACTGGGCTCGGCTCGGGCTCGTTAAGGTTTTGTGAAGCTCGAGCTCGAGCTCGGCTCGGTTCGAGCCTACAATCTTGAGCTTGAGCTCGGCTCGCTAGTAAAATCCAAAGCTCGAGCTCGGCTCGGCTCGGCTCGAGGTGATTTGAGAATCTCAAACGAGCTCAAAAGCTCGGCTCGAGCTCGCAAAAGCTCGGCTATAACTTAGGCTCGCGAGCCCAATCGTTAAGGCTATAACTTAGGCTCGGGCTCGGGTTCGGGCTCTAGCTCGTTAAGGCTCGCGAGCCCAATCGAGCTTTGTATCTAGGGCTCGAGCTCGGGCTCGATAACTAAACGAGCCATATTTCAGGCTCGGGCTCGGGCTCGGGCTCGTTAAGGCTCGGCTCGTTCGAGCTTTTGACCGAGCCGATCTCGAGCCGCTACGTGTCATTTACACCCCTAACTGTACGAACCCTAAATGAGATCTTGATAGTAGAGGATTGAGCCCCTAAGTGTGTGTATTTCTACCCACAAATGGGCTAATCACTACTCGCGGGATTAGGTTAGCTCACAAGTGCATGGGTTGTTACACACCATGGGTACACTTATGAGTCCTCCCACTTCCTATCAAGACATCCACAAGACCAAAGACTAAGTGATTTATTAATTAACTTATTAAACAAAGTTTAGAATAGAAAGAATTATTAAGAACACAAAACACCACTTTTAAATAAAAGATAAACTATTTTGATTCATGCCAAGTTTCCATCATTACCCTAGCAACACCAACAGAAATCTAGCCTAGCATGGTTGATACAACAAGCTTACAAGGTTAGGTTTGTGTATAAGACATGGTGGAAGGTTGTATAAAGACTTCTGGAGGTTTTGGGTAATTTCAGGTTGTTTCTCTCTTGATTGTGGTGTTTATGGAGTGATCCCAGACTCCAAAGAACACTCACAATCCTCAAGGATGGCTAGAACTTCGTGGAGAAGTGTTGGTTTTCGAATGGAAAGGGATCCTTCAAAATGTGGGGTGGAGGCCTCTATTTATAGGCAAATCAGCTCAAGCATGCCCATGCTCACGTCTTGGCACGCCCATGCTAGATAGTAGGTACTGTTGCAATTATCAATAAAAGAGATAAATCATGATAAAACAGGGTTATAAGCACGATTTCTCTAAAACAGTCGTGTCCCCGGCAACGGCGCCAAAAACTTGATGGGTGCGTGGGTTTCAATAAAACTTAAACTTATTTTCAAAAGGGGAAAAATCCCGAAGGAGGTGTCAAAAGATTTGGTGAAAAGGTGATTAAGTGAGGAAACATAAAGACACTTTCAAGTTTTAAATTTATAATTTAAAACGATAGTTGCTCAACGTTCTAAACCCAGCACAATAGGCAAGCGTACCTATCGTGTATAGTATAGAAATGTGCAAGTACCGAGTATCAAATCCGTGGACACGATTTTTACTACTCAGCTTTCCTAAAAATTACTAAGAGACTTTTAAAATGCGAGAAGAAAAGTAAAAAGAGAGATGTAAACTTAAGAGAAATTAATGACAAAACAAAGGTGTTGCTTCGGAGTCAGATGGAACCTGGTATGATAATAGTAATCTCTTATTAAAGTGATGTGTTTAAGTTGTGCGCTTGTGCTTTAACTTAGAGTTGCATAACTACATTCTCTAGAGGTGACAGTTTTCGTATAACTGTATAAACGACTTGTATTCTTATTATTTTAATGAGGGTCTCCCAAACCAGGTAGCTCACCTCTCAACAATGAAAAGAAAATGACTCGAGACTATGTCGACTCAACCCCGAATTACCTACTCCCCAGTGTTGCGATATAGACATCTAACTACTCTAGAGTTTTTTGAGTAACTTGCCGATGGCCGGAGCATGACCGAACAAGTTACCACTTAATATCATAGAGGAGTCGTGACTAACCAGAATACGTGCATCCCCTACTTGATTTAATTAACTTATCAAAAAGTGAGTGGTCTATTACTAATTGTGTGGCAATATAGTAATGAAAGAAAATAAAGAACGACACGGGTTTATCAATCCTTAACTTGCGCCAAAGATTTCACATAGACCATGAAGCTAAGTCGCAAAATTAAGTCTTGACTTATCACCATGACCGAGTATAAATGAGATCTTGATAGTAGAGGATTGAGCCACTAAGTGTGTGTATTTCTACCCACAAATGGGCTAATCACTACTCGCGGGATTAGGTTAGCTCACAAGTGCATGGGTTGTTACACACCATGGGTACACTTATGAGTCCTCCCACTTCCTATCAAGACATCCATAAGACCAAAGACTAAGTGATTTATTAATTAAGTCATTAAACAAAATTTAGAGTAGAAAGAATTATTAAGAACACAAAACACCACTTTTAAATAAAATATAAACTATTTTGATTCATGCAAAGTTTCCATCATAACCCTAGCAACACCAACAGAAATCTAGCCTAACATGGTTGATACAACAAACTCACAAGGTTGGGTTTATGTACAAGACATGGTGGAAGGTTGTATGAAGATTTCTGGAGGTTTTGGGTGATTTCAGGTTGTTTCTCTCTTGATTGTGGTGTTTATGGAGTGATCCTAGGCTCCAAAGAACACTCACAATCCTCAAGGATGGCCGGAACTTCATGGAGAAGTGTTGGTTTTCGAGTGGAAAGGAATGCTTCAAAATGTGGGGTGGAGGCCTCTATTTATAGGCAAATCAGCTCAAGCATACCCATGCTCACGTCCCGGCACGCTCATGCTCGACAGCAGGTACTGTTGTAGGGTCCTTTATTATTATTATATGAATTTTTAAACTTCTATGAATTGTGCCTACTTTGCTCATTTTTCTTCACGTGTACCAACCTTTCTTGTCCAAGCTAAACATAAGCTGACATCTCCTGTTCAGCACACGCGTCCTTCACCGCCTCATATGTTCTTCAACAACTCTTTTACCCCTTTTTCATTTGATTAAACACCTCTCTCTTTCTCTCCATACCGGTGCACCTCAACAGGATACCTTCAGACTGATTAGCTTTTCACACCTTCGGTCTGATTACCTTTTCACATGTTGGCTTTCTCCCTTACTTTGGCTTTCTTACCGTTTAGGGTTTATGAACGATATCGATGGCGGCGACAAAGGGTAAAGGAATAAGACGATTTTGATAGGATCCGTATAAACATCGTCGAAAGATTAAAGAAAATGCAAGTCTTCTCTTTTGGTTTGAATAATAATTCGACTGTATTTGTAGCTTTTAACAATTTGTATGTGATGTGTTCATTTTGTAGGATGAGTTGCATGATAGCATTGTGTCAATTCTCAAGCTTTTGTCTTTCACGAAACAGGGTAAATGATTAGGTGAGTGTCTTCTGCCTTTTCTATTGAGGTTATAAAATTATAAATTTTGTGTAATTAAGAAGTGAGTTACTAAATGAAAGTGTTAGTAAAGAGATAATTCCATAAATTGATTAAGAGCATTGTAAAAGAACTTCAAGATTATGTTGATTAAATTATGATAATGATATAGGTGATATCTAACCTATTTTTCATGTACTGTAATAACCATCATGGGACAACCTATTTTGTTAATACTACTGTCGGATAGGATAATGAGACCAAGTGAGTAAACTGAGACTGGTGGTTAATTATGTGTATTAATGTCTTCTTTGTAGGGTTTATGAACTCAAGGCATTTGTGTTTTTATTTATTCAAAACTTAGCGGTGGAATAGTTCTTCGGTTGGTAAGGTATTTATATATAACTCATATCATAGGAAAGTATGTAAAATGTCACTCCCAATTATATATTAAAGGGTGAAATAGGTTGATGGGTAGCAGAAGCTTTGAGTTCGATAAGAGTTACATTCAATGAATGAGATATTGCAGCTTTATGTAAGAAAAAAAATGAAAAAAAAAAAAAAACAGAGTTGATTCAAAAGAGTTATTTATTAATATATGGAGTATCTCAATTTGGAAATCAAAATGTGCATTAAATGAACATGGAAACTGATTTTGAAAGTTACAGGTGAAGAAAACTTTAAATGGGTTAAAACTTGCAGGTAGGGCATAAGGTACGTCCAATCGGGCGTACCATACGATGGAGTGTATGAAATACGCCGAAGATGATTTGTTAGGTGCTGGAATTATAATTATAATCTATTAGTTTGTAAAGTTTTATATTATAATCTATTAGTTTGTAAAGTTTATGAATAATGATTACGTCATTCAAAGCAAGCCAGTTGGTGAAGCCTTGGGTGCACACGCGTTAACCACGCGTCCTCTTGGAAGCCTGCCAGAGCATGTGTACACCAGCGATTACCTTCCTTCCTGATTTCTATTATGAAGGCCGGTGTTCAACATAGCAACGAGACAATTTAGCTCATTGATTTGGCACTTAAGAAGGTTTGTTTTCTGTTTTTTTTTTTTTTTTGTGTTTCTTGATTTAGGTTTCACAAACTTCCTTTTTCACCTTTTCCTAATTCACGGTTTCATCACAGGAACTCTAAATAGTCCTTTACGAATGAAATTAATGCCAATTACCACTCCATTTTGGGTTGTGTTAGCGCTATCGCCACAGCCTATGAACTCCGACTAATAGAATCGTCTGGTGGCGTTATCGTAGGCTTATTTTCAGGTTCGCTCCAGTGACTTATTCATGTGATAATTCATTGTCCTCTTCCTTCTCCCACTTTCATAGACTGTTACTCTGTTTTATTTATATCTTTATTTTTTGTTGATTTGGGTGTGCTATTGTCGATTTGTTTTGGCTTTCGCTTGATTAGGGAGTGTAGGCTCTGTTTTATTCAGCTTGCATGTTGTTATTTTACTTCTTAGTTGACTTCTTTGTGTGTCAGTAATATATGAATCCTATTGTTTAACTGCTTTTTGTGGATGTGACTTCCCATCCTTCATAATCCATAGTCAAGCTTATGTTTATTATGTGAGTTTCAAACACATTAGATGATGTGAATTGTATGAGTTGGATTGCGGTTTCATAGGGTTAATTCTATTGACCTATTCATTGAATGAATCTAGACTAATTAATCAAAGCGGGCTGCTGTAGTTTGTTAGGCTAAACTAAAACGGAATATGGGTCTGCCTGTACAGTTTTAATCCGTTTATACGGGCTATTCATGTTAACAAAATTTAAAATAGTGTGAAAGTGTAGAACTGAGAATCGTATTAGTTATTCGGTTTCGGTTTCAAACTGTACCAACAACCACATCTATATAATGGACCGTGACATACGAATAGTTAATAATTGATTATACAAATCTATATAATGGACCATGACAAATGTTAAATTATAGGAAGAACATGCAATTTGTGTTTACTATTATTGTTCTTGCTTGCCAACGATACAAATGTTTTTAATTCAGGTGAGTTGTCGTGGTTTTTGAACTTTATCGATAGTTTATGGTCAAGTTGTGGGGACGAATTGATTATCATATTCACCACAAACCGAAAAGACAAGCCTGACCCGACGTTGCTTCGCCCTGGTCATATGGATTGTTACATCAACATGTCGTATTACACCACGCGTGGGTTTAGGTTGTTAGTGTCTAACTATCATCGTGTTACGCATCACAATCAGCTTGAACAAATCGAGGATTTGATTGTGAAGGCATTAGACAATTTAAAATAAGGAAAAGATTAAAAAAAATTGATGAATGGAAGTATTACAGTCGTGTGTTATACAGTCGCGCAATGCGCGACGCTGACACCAACTAGTTTAATTAATTTGGTAACTCGAATTTAACTTGATAGATACTTTACTTTAACCGTATGCACTCACCTTTCTACTTAAGGCGCTTGTATTTGACTACCTAAAAGTTCAACTAAATTCATTTAGTATGCTTTTTTTTTAGCACAATAACATAACAATTCACTTTTAGCCAATTCCACCATCCATTCTAATTGTTCGATGTACATATATCATTATTGTAGGAGTAGACGTGAGCCTTAAGTAGTTCAATTTCATATTATTATAAAAGTTTTGGGTTATAATTTATAGATTTTAAGTTACTTTAGTTAAACGAGCTAAGGAATCAACTAAAGAATAAGCCAACAAGCGAGATTATCTTGATTCGGACCCAAATCAAACCGAGCTGAGCTAATTTCGAGCAAGTTATGGGCTTTTTAACAAACATTACAATAAGAGGTGATAATGTTAAAAATAGACAATGACATTAAGTTTTTAGCAGATAGCTATTAGAATCGTATAAACAATGTACTGTTTTAAATGTGACACATATGACAACATTTTAACCATTTCTCTTTATCTATCCCACAACCTATAATAGTGTCTCAGTGTGTGTAGGTGTGTGCGTGTGATTTCGCTTGGGACGAAAGTGATAAGCCTTTCTGTCTTGTGACTTCTACGGCATGGTTTTAATGTATGTTTGCATCAATAGCGTCAATCTTGTTAGTAGGATGAACATCAAGTCATCAAGCCCTTGATGGTGGTTAAACTTTGTAAAGTTAGTCATCTTTAAGGTAACTTATTTTTTAAGCCATAGAATTTACTAAATTATTATGTTTGTCCGACTAAATTTGAAAGTATAACTTATCTTTAAAGTCATAAAATTTAATAAACTATTTTACTGCTCATATAACCTTTTTAAGATAACTTATCTTTTAAGTCATAAATTAATAAATAGTTTTATTTGTCAAAATAAATACACAATTCTTCATTTATAACTTTAAGTTTGAAGTAATCACTTATTAACAAACATGACTTAATAATTAAACGAGTTAGACATGACAACCAAAAATCTGAATATATCTACATTTAGAGACGAATCGTTCGGTACATAACTGATTTTATTCTAAAAAACTAAGAGAGTGCACATAAAAAATAAGCTATGAGGAGCATTTATTAGGGTTATGGCACTCTCAAGATGTAGAACAGTACTAAGAATATATATATACATACACATATCATAACCTTACATTTCCGATAGAATATTGCTGATTTTCCTAAGCTCTTTCAGGGCTGCCATAGCTGTCATCTGTCCGCGGTCTACCAGTGCCTTCTTCGACAAGTTATCTACGTGACCCGTTTCACCCTTTTCTTGTTGGAACACTGATTCAATCACCTGCATTGTTTTCTAAATTGTCAGTGAACAGAAAGAACACCTGAAGATTTGACCCGACTCGTAAGCTACTTGAAAACAACTCGCTAAAAGCTTGATTCAAGCCGAGCTTAAACAAGCTTGAGCCCAAGTTTAATACACTGAGCTTGACTAGGCTCGCTAGCCTAAACAAGAAAATTATTTATATTAACATCACGTATATTTTCAGGTATATATAAACTATAGTTATAAATAAATACAAAAATAATTATATGCTTATATAAAAAAAATAATTAATAAATAATAAATGGGCAAAGGATGAGCCGAGCTTGAGCTTAAGAACTTTCTAACGAGCTGAGGCCAAGCTTTGTAAAGTTCAAAACAAACTGAGCTTGAGCTCGAGCTCTTTTAAGTTGAGCTCGAGCATGGCCCGGCTCATTTACACCCCTACAGTGGATATGATCATACCTGAAGATTTTCCACCATGGATTGACCAAGATTTTTCAAAGAACAACTCTTGTTTTGGTTCACAGATTCTCCTTTGCTCGTTGCATCCGTTCCAGAAGACGCCGCTTCACTTTTCTGATCGCGTCCCACAACAGAAGAACTTGTAGGATCGCCGCCCTTCTCAGAGGAACCGTCACCGTTGTTTTTCCCAAACTTCCAAAACCACTGCTTTCCTGATAAAATAATCCTATCTTTCAAATTCAATCCTGACTTCCCTACAGATTCTTCATTCTCAACTCCCTTCAAAGATCGTAGCATCTTCCGGGCCATCAGAAACCGGTCCGGGCTCATTTTCATCACATTCCTGGATGGCATTACTTGAATCTTCTGCAGTACTAGGCTTGGGCTCAGGCTCCGGTTCTGGTTCGGGTTCACGCTCAGGGTCAGGATCATTTTCATCCACTAGTAAATTTGAAGCCCCGCTACTACTTTGCTCACTGTCGTTTTCATGGTCATTGTCATTGTCATTGTCATTATCATTATCATTAACACCGCCTATTGGGCTTGGCGGGTCAGAGAAAATAGAGGAGTTCTCTTCACTGCCACCGTTTCCACTCGCTGCTTTTTCAGTCTCGGTTTCTTCTTCTTCTTCTTCTTCTAATCCAAGCTGACGGGCTAAATCATCCAGCAAATTTCTCCTAACATGTCGTCTAGACGGGCCTGGTTTCTCACTATACACCTTCGAAGAAGACGGGTCTGATTCTGTTCTCAACAACCGCGACTTCATTTTCTCTGACCAACCTTTTCGTTGACTTTGACTCTGCTTCTGTGGGTTGGTTTGTTTTCTTTCTTCTTCTTCTTTATGCAAAACCCTCCATTTCTCTTCCCAGTAGCTATCACGCACAACGCTTAACGGGCTTCTGGGAGTCGCTGCATCAGATGACAAACTGTGATTTCTAAAACTCGTCGACTTAACAGGCTTAACGGGCTCGTGGAACCGGTCACTATACAGTAGAGGTGGAGCTGATCTCATAGCATCCTTTGCAAGGTTTACTAAAGAATTCGCCTTTTTCAACAAGTTTCCCAGATTTACGTCTTTTGGGAAGTTTAGTAATCTTTGGAGGCAAGAAGTGGCGGTTTCTGTGGCTAGAATGGATGACCGAATATAAAGTATCATCGAAACAGCAAGTGCTGCAATAAACGCCCCACGAGACGAATTAAGAACTTCAAAGTTTGTTTCGGGATCATTTCCCGAATTTAGTTTACTGTTGTCGAATGAAAAAATGGCGTCCCAAATTACCAAAAGGTCCTCTAGAGCAAACTCACGCCCAAAAAGAACCCGTAACCATCTAAGAGCAAAATACTGTGGCTCGACGCCTAGCTCAGTAAGATGAGTGTAAAGCGATGAATCAACAACGGCTAATAACTGGTATAAAGCAGACGATGCTTCAATTACAGGTGGCAGTCCGTTTTGTGGGCCGTTACACGGGGAAAAAAAGCTAGCCATTGAAACCGCACCACCAGAGCCGTTCATTAAAGCATCAAACATGCAATAGGCGTCGTGTTCCATAAACTTCTCAGACAACACAATACCCAATTCGCCCTCGGCCCCATAGGCATCACTAAATGATATGATGGTTTGTATCTTGGGATCGAGTTCTTCAATATTGTTAAACTTTACTTGACCGCCTTGGATTCGAGTTCATCGGAGTTGTGAAAGGCGAGACCATCAAAATTATCAGTGAAGTAATGCTCGTATAATTTTCGCACTGCAGAAAGCCGTTCTACATCCGCCTGGAGAACATATAATAAAGGAGCCCAAAAGTTCATGCATTCCTGCGAAGAAGACAATACATCGATTAAGATAAGCTCCAACATATGCAAAATCGGGTGCATCATAAAATAACTCAGGCTGACTGTGTTTTACATGATCTCACGGCTACCAAAAAAAGTTGATTAACGGGTCAAAACACACACTGTGCAAAATTGTAATAGAGTGTGAATGTGCAATATTTGCTAGACCACACATCAAATTTTCATTTCATTTTTATGAGTGTGACATCGCGATTAAATACCCCCTTAGGGGCTATTTAGTCAGCGGTCTAAAAGTGATTGTAACATAAAATGACTGAAAACAACATTTTTTAAGGAAAAAAAATAACAAAAAGAAAATACGAAGGACAGACTTGTGAAATAAATAAAAACCTCTTTTTTTTAATTTTAATTTTTTTTTTTTTTTTTTTTTTTTTTTTGAAAGGCTTAGTTCAGTGGAAATCCTTGTACAACCCTAACCTAGCGGTCCCAAGTTCAAATCCCTACCCACACACCGATGTTCTCCTTGCCTAAGCTCAAACCGTCACGGAGAATTTTTTTTGTGGTGACCCCTAAACTTATCAAAATAATCAAAATCTATATATACCCGTTGTCCTGATATTAGATGGTGATTATTTCAACTTCAAGTGTGTGAGCCCCAGCCCCCGCAAGGGGGGGGGGGGGGGGGGGGGGGGGGGGGGGGATTAGAACATTGATCTTCAAAATACATTACCTTGTCGGGTACCCATAGGTCGGATGGCTAATACACCAAAGCAACAAAATTCTTCTTAACATGCCTTGACATCCAGGAGTCTGGAAGTAGCTTCCATGTTCGGGATACAAGCGCGACAAATCTTGTTTCAACCATTTTCTCTAACTCGGCTTTTTGAAAAAACCGGCCCCACATACTATCTGTTCAAACATTATTGCATCGTCGTGGAATTAATAACTAAAATTTATCAAGAACTTATAACATTAACTCGATGCACATGTACTACTTATGATCACATTTAATAATTTCTCTTTCAATGCACATACATACATTAGTTCTTTATTTGTACAATATATATTATTGTAACAAAGAACATGTTATATTGCTATATATAGAGGCGAAAAGATTTACCAGGATCTTGAGATAATGGATTGTCCATAACGGGATCCGGAAAATTGCTTCCATCTTTGGCTATAAGCGGATCAATTAGGAGCCTTCTCCTTAAACCTGCATAGCTGGAAACCGAAACAGAAGTTAGATTGGGCGTTAGTCTAAAAGTTAACACTTAACACACTGTATTCATAGACCAATTAAGGTACTAATAACCAGATTATGGTATTAATTCAGAATTGATAGCAGATCAAGAAAATATGCAAGTACGGTTCAGAAAGAGAACATATTCACATAAATGTCACGACCCGTTTGACATCCACCCTCTCATACCCAACGAATATCGTCCATTTTGTCCATTAAGAACTCGCAGAGTTGTTTCTTGTTTCCCGGGAAGTCGCACATCTCTGGATGGCTAAATTACCCCAACCTGAGCATACTTAACCATGGAATTCTCTCGCCCACAACCATTACGCTTAGAGCGTCAGTGAGAGATGAGACATGACATTCCTTATGGCCTGGTATCTCTCACACGATGTGCGATTTGCCAAAGGTGTCAAATATATGCCACGACCCACCCTTGTAACATTTGGCCTCTCATATCCAACCAATATCGTCCATTAGGTCCAACAAGAGCTCACAAATTTGTTTCTGGTCGCCGAGGTAGAAACTTCCCGGGAAGTCACCCATCCCTAAATTACACTCAAAACGCGTTGGTGATACATGAGGCCGAACAATTTTCTTAAACACGCGTTAAAAGATGTCAATAAATGATCTTAAACAACTTTACAAAACCATCAAAAAAAATGTACATAAAACATAGTAAACATAACAGATCCAATCCAAACTATACTAAATTATTAATATAATCATAAATAACCAAATTAAACACATTTACTCAACCAAATCAAACATAACTAACAAATATACCTTCTACGAGTATTAGCAGTAACACGACGAACATCATCAGCAGACGAAGAACAGGGCAAGACACCTAAATCCGTACGCCACTGAACCCCTCTAAGCTCCCAAAACCCTCGATTATTCCCACCCAATTCACCTCTCTCCTGTAACATATTCACTATAAAATCACACACCCACTACCCCAATTCAACAAATTAATAAACTTTTTAGCAAAAACGGAAGAACAGAGTATCAAAATCGTCTTCTTGTGTGCAAATTTATAAAATAATAACCACTATTTGTGTAAAGAAGAATCAAATCAGTAAAGTTTATTAATGGGGTGTGAGAAATTAGAGGGAATTGGGGAAATCTGGTTCCATATCAAGAATTATTAAGAGATTCTTGAACAGAGAGAAACAGAGTAAAACAGATCCTGTGAAATATTATTATTATTATTATAAGATATGAGGTGAAAATAAAAGATGGGTATGTGAAGATTTGAAGGATAATAATAATAATAATAAGTTGGGAAAGAAGAAAGAATTATGGGATTGGAATGGAATTGATAAGAAGAAAAAGGGAAATTGATGAGGAAGAAAGCGTGAGCTGAATGGAAGTTGAGAGGAATGATTCGCATATTGTGGATTTTCTTCTTCTTATTAATATTATTAATTTTCTTATAATAAAAAAACAAACAAAATAAAGGTAGTGGGGATTTTTTGTCTCATGCTTCTATTTTTTATTTTATTTTTATTTTTTTTATTTTTTTTTATTTTTTTCTATCATAATTGTTATTTGGGGTATGCCTAAGTTTATTTGTTTTTTATTTTTCTTTTCTGATCTGAATGAATGATCAAGACTTTTTTTTAATATAAAAAAAGTGTTGAGTATTGGGTTATTTGGTTCGGTTTATTTTTTTTCGAATTGATTTTGTTTCAAGCTGAGTGATGAATGTGTGTAGTACAACGGGCGCAACCATCATGTTTGGTTGGCATCGTTGAGTTTGGACCCTAAATAGATTTTGGTGATTAGTCGAGGGAAGGTGAGGATCACGTTTGTAATATGTTTACTTTTATTATATTGTACACTAGAAGGGTGTTCATGCGAGGTGGCGGTAAATACAGACATTGCCAGGGTGTATATGATTCGGTCAGTTCGGTCATTATCCTCAACCAATATCATCGGTTAGTCTATTTGATTAACGAATTGGTTTTCGGTTTATTCGATTAGATTAACAGTTTTGCTTCGGTTCATTTATTGTGGTAGAAATACATAAAATTAAGGTATAAATACATGGAATATGTGAACTAGAGTTATAAAAGCTAGAAATATATGAAAATATGAATGGTTCGGTTTGATTAATTTGGCTAAACGAGGGTACAAAAAAATGATAACCGTTTTTTGCTTAATTTGGTTTTCAGTTAATTCAGTTTTTGGTTAATTTTAGTTTTGTTTGGTCCTTTTTTTTTTTGGTTCAATTAACGATTCATTTATCGTTCACCTCAAGATATTGTTAATCGCATAATATATTATTTTTTTAATTAAAAAAATTAACGCAATGTTATACTCAAATTAAAGAGGATACAATACTCGTTTTTATGAAATAATTTTATTAAATAAATGTTAATGAGTTATGGTTGTTTAAAAATCGTGTGAAATTTTTTTTTATCTGGGGATAAAGTGTAACAACTAAGAGCATTCACAGCTCGTCCCCCATCCCCAACCATATAACTTAAGGAAAAATCATTGTTTTTTTTTTTAAATTTGCCTCTCACTTTTTCAAAGTCTCTCACATCTCATTCCCCCATTCATATCCCCTAAAAGCTTTTTTTATTATTTTTTTTTACAACCAACATCAAACCACTCGACCTTCAATTTGTATTATTTTATTTTTATAAAATGAGATGGGGGGAGTATGGAAGACCCCATATATGGGGGGCTTAACATAGGTTTTTTGTAAATTTTAGAAATGGGGTGTAGGGATAGGGGTTGGGATGGAGTGAGTTTTTGTGGGATTTTCTTAAATTTTAAGAATGGGGGAGGGAATAGGGGATGATTTGTGAATGCTGGATTAAAATATAATTAATGTTTGAAAGTCTAATTTACCGTTATTTTAAGATTGTACCTTATGCATTAAGATAAAATAAATCTCTTAACTTTTGAGTATCTTAAAATGTCAAATCTCAAATGTTTTACAATATAGTATACATATAATATATTTATAATTTAGGAGTTGCTACAAAAACACCAATGGTATTATACATACATCATGTGGCATTATCATACAGGCTCTATGATAGGCCAAAAATTGTCAAACGAACCATATGACTTTGTTAGGGTACAAAGGGTGCTCCACCCATGTACCCTACAAAACACCAATCCCTTTGGCGGGGCGTCTCTTGGGCTAGACCAACCCTTGGGCTAGACCAACCCTAACTTCTCAGTTTTTTTGTTTCGTAATGTAAATTTTATCAAAAAATTTATATGTATTGAGTCCGCCCCTGGATTGAATCCCCACCCCCAACTTTTTCGTTCACGATCAGTCAATGACCACTCATACGCTGTCATGTCATTTATACCCCTAACCCACTCCACCACTAACATCACTCCATTGATAGTATCCACGAGTCAAGGGTAGTTTAATATACCCAAAAGTTAAGAACTTTATTTTCATTAACAATCCTAAAATAGGGGTAAAATAGTCATTCAAATATTTTTACACTTTAATGCCTTATTTTAGTTACACGTTAATCCCTTAAACTTTTATCAACTTTTGTTTATTTAAATTATAGTTAAACTTCTTTCCATATTTTAAGCAAACTATCCCTCATGATTTTTAAATAGTCGTATTTTTTTCATACATTAATACTTTTATATAAAAAAAATACATTATAATAATGAGCATTTTATCATCTTTGATTTGAGTATAGTAATGCTATTTGTTATAATTTAAAAAAATTTATGTACTACGTGATTAACAATATCTAGGAGTGAGTAATAACTAAACCGTTCACCGGAACCAAACCAAAAAACAGACAAAACTGGACCAAAATCAATTGAAAATTGAATAAACCAACATCTGATGTAACATAAAATTGATTATCGTTTTCTTTGTGTACCCTTTGTTAACGGAAATCAGTCAAACTGAAATGGAACCATTTATATATTCATAACAGCGTGCCCGCGCTGTGTAGTAGGGAACACATACACTTTTAATGGTGCATAGTTGGATTTGGTTCAATTCGGTTATTAGCCTCAACTGAAACAACAATCGACATTATCGGTTTATCGATCATATTAACCAACCAGTTAATTGGTTTAGTCTATTTGGTTAGATTGTTGTTTTTAGTTTGGTTCAGTTTTATCTGTTTTTTGTTCGATTTCAGTTGAGGATTCAATTATTGTTCACCCCTATATATTGGTAATCACGTAAAAAAATATGTTTTTTTAATTAAAAGTATATAGCAAATTATACTCATAATATGGTTTGAAGCTGAGTAGAGGCCCTAAATGTAAATTTTATTCTCGTCACTTATTCCGTATTTTCTCTCTATTTCTTTTAAACCATTTTCTTTGTATTAGTGAACTTTAATGGGATTATGATCGCTCTAACATGTTTCGAACTTACAAATTATTGCAAGTCTATCTCTAGCTTATCTATTTCTGTCACTACCAATCTATGCAATTAAGGTTCTTGTATGAAGATTTAGTTTTAATTGGAAACTGATAAAAATATTGTTAAATTAAAACAATTTTTATCATGATCATACATATTTAAGACTTTAAATCTTAAGTAAACTAAGAGACAGATTACCCTCACCAATTCACCGTGAGGCAAATTCTCAATGAACACCAACACCTCATTTTCTACCAACAGTAACATTTAGGTCCTCAATACTTATAACTAAGTACTCCAATCATCATATTATTCTTACTATTACCAGTGACAAAATGAACAAGAACGAATAAGAAAATCAAATACTATCGCTTCCTTTGAACCGCTTTCGATCTATGGAGAATGTGCTTCTGTTTGGTGGTAAATTGATACAACAGTTTGCTTTAGATTTATAAGTAAAGCTTGAGACACTGCATTTACAATTTTGTAACTTACTGTAAATTGCATCAATGATGTTGAGGTTCATCCAAACAAAGTCAAGCAACGAATATTGTTAATCACATAACATGTTTGGTCAATTTCGGTTAAATGTTTAGTTATTTTTCACCCCTAGATTTTGTTAATCACATAACATATCAATATTTTTAATTAAAAGAATTGTTACACTGTACTCAAATTATAAACAACAAAAGCCGATTTTTAATGCTATAGTTTTGTTTTAAAGTATTAGTGTATGTAAAAATTATGGTCGTTTGCAATTCGTAAGGGTAGTTGGCTTAAAACAAGGGGAAAATATGTAACTGGAATATAAATAAACAAAAGTTAACTCTTAACTTTTGAGTATCTTAGAATGCCCCTATCAAATATATTATATATAGTATAGATATCTAGGGGTGAGCAATAATTGAACATTTAACCAAAACAGAAGCAAAAAACAGAAAACTGTACCGAAAGCAATAAAAAACTGAATTAACTCAAAATCGGTTATTTGTTTTTGGTACACTTAGTTCACCAAAATCAACCAAACCGAACAAAAACATTCATATATTCATATACTAGATTAACCCTCGGGTTCCCGTGATAGACAAATTTAATATGAAGTGACAAAATGTATATACCGTAAAAGAAATAGGTCATTTTTTCAGGAATTTTCATTATAAGGATCAACACTCGATAACTCATAAGACCTACTTCTAAATCTACGTGTGCACATCTTGCTCGAGTGAAGTCTCTGTACAACTTTATTACTTTCGCAATGCATTCTAATGTTGTGATGTGAACCTGGGAAAAAAACAACCAAACTGGTATCAAATGATATGTCATCATGATAATTTGAAATTTTAAAATAATAATTAATAGTTACTAACATTTAAAAAATATGAGGGAAAAATAAGGAAAAGATAAAGAAAAAAATATTAATTAACATATTTGGAATTTTAAAATAATAATTAATAGTTTCTTTATTTAAAATATAATTAAAAAAATTAATTAATAGTTATATATATATATAGTAAAGATCTTGTACAAAATGTTTTTTTAGTAAGAACTGTGAGAATCAAAAGATGATATTTTTTTTTATTTTTTTTTCAAATTTTTTTCCCATATTATTAAACATGTATTATAGTATTGAAAACTAAAAAAAACAAAAAAATAAATAAATTTTGGTGTAGAGTAATTACGTGTAGAGTAATTACATAATTACTCTAGTGTAAACTAATGTATTTACTTTAATGACGTAATTACACTATTTTTTTTGTATTGTTCATTTAGAAAGTATGTTTAAGCACATGGAAAAAAATTCTAAAAAAATAAAATAAAATTTTTTTACCCCCTTTGATTCTCACAGTTCTTACCAAAAAAACACTTTGTATTTGATCTTTACTCTCTCTCTCTCTCTCTCTCTCTCTCTATATATATATATATATATATATATATATATATATATATATATATATATATATATATATATATATAGGGTAGGGATCCTAAGAGAACCAACCCCTATTTAAGAACTGAGAGAACCATTCTAGGCCACACATTTCATATAAAGGCAAAAAAAAAATATAATAACATTTTTATGCAAGAATTTTTTTTTATTTTTTTGAATTTTTTTTCATTTATACATATATGTATATAACATTTTTCAGCTATACATATGTGTATATTGACAAAAAAAAATAAAAAAAAATTCCTGCATATAAAGCAGCGATTAAAGAGAAAAAAAATATTATTTTTTTTGCCTTAGAGAAATTTGTGGTCCAGAATGGTTCTCTCAGTTCTCAATTTGAGAAAAGGTTCTCATGTGAACCAAATCCTATATATATATATATATATAGAGAGAGAGAGAGAGAGAGAGAGAGATTTTTAGCTTTTATACCTCTATTTCATGTATTCATACCTCCATTTAATGGACTTCTAGGCAAAAAAAATTAGTCAAAGTTTGATTTTTGTTATTAATCAAAATTAATTAAACCAGACTAAAAACTGATAATCTAACCATATAAACCGAACCAAGTAACCAATTGTTTAATAAGATCGAGTAACTGATAACTTTGGTTTTAGTTTCGGTTGAAACTAATAATCAAACTGAACCGAACCATACACACCTTAAAAGTGTCCGTGTTTCCTGCTACATTACGCGAACACTCTACTAGTAAAATAAAATAGAATAAAAGGTAGGATTTTAAAAACCATTACATGAATATTATATATATAAACAAATGGTAAGTTTGGATGTGAGGGGAACTTACTGTTTCCCTCAATACAAGTCCATAAAGCCATGTACAAGTTCTTAAAGCAGTCCTTCCTCTTTATCTGTGCTATCTCCTTTGTCTCTGTGTTGCTTCGTCTCTGTGTCGGTTGCATGGTTGCCTTTGTTGATGGAATCTTTGGGGCCGACTACGGTAGTGAACCGTCTTGCTGTTGCCGGTGGTATGCGAACCGCCTTTGGCGGCAGCAGATGGTAGTTGTCCAGCTTTAATGTCCCCTAATTTTGGGAGTTTCGTTATTAGCTTCGAGGTGATACGGTGGTCATCATGGTCTGACAGTTGTCTCAACGACGCTGACCTTATGCCATCTGAGACTTGCCCCAATTTGTTATCTGCCTATATTTTAGAAACTTTTGATTGTGGGTGTAAATTTACTTTTGCAAATTGTACCTATATAGCCTTGGACCCAAGTTTATATGCTGGTTTTGGTGGTCCGATTGTTGTCTCGATGAAGATGACCCTAGGGTCATTTGCTGTCTTTGTCCGACACGTGCTTCCGCCGCCGGCTGTTCACCGGCGTAGCCGGTCAGTCGGTTTAAGTGCTTTTATTTTGTGTTTTAAAGTCACCGATCTCTCTCTTTTGCTTTGCCGATTGATGATGACGGTGTTTGTTATGGCGTTGTTGCTGCCGGGTTTGATTACAGAACCCTAGGTGCCTACTCCTGCCACAAGCTACGGTCCCGGTGAGGTTCCGGTATGTCTTCATCTTCATCACCGTCACAGCTTAAATAAAGAAATAGAAAACTAAAGAAGAAAGCGGTGCAACGACATCGTTTCATCGGCCGGCAACCCAACTTTCTATTCCTAAAATGAACTCTTCATTTTAATTTGTAAGTATCATTATTTCTCTTTATTTTTTCTTTCTTTTATAACTTTTATAAATCTATTAATAACTCTCTCTATATATATATTTATCATTCTTACTAGATGTTAACAGTAGACGTTCGGTAGGCGGATTTAGACCCGGTGACCGGTTTACAAAGCTTTCGGTTTACGGCTTTCGCCCAGCTCTTCGTAAACAGTAGCTGCAACGGCTATGACGAAGTCTTTGGCTATAGATTGGTTTGAGCATTGTGACCTTTGCTTTGATGCCTATGATAGGTATGCCGCTTTTGGTTTTGTGTGTTATTCGATTCGCATGCAGCCATGGCGGAGTTATCCGTGAGATATTCCGCGTCTTGGCGGGGCAGCCACGGATTCACGCGGGAACCAATTAGCGTGTGGCCTTCTCAGATTATCTGAGCCATTTGCTGCTGTTTCGAGCTATATTTGATTCTTTATTAATGGCCCGTCTCCGCTTTCATGGCGAAGGCTAGGATTTGTTTATCTCCCAATTGTCATCGCCTATTGATGTACTATGCACAATTTTACATATGCACTATCGGCGATGATGAGATGCTTAGAGTGCGTGAGATGTTACGGCTAAGTTTTTCTCCGCTGCAACTGCCTCACGCGCTCTTTGCCTGAGCCTTACTTACGTTTAGTATTCGCGATACGTTGCGGTCGCCCCCGCCGCGGCAACCCGCGGCGGGTATAAACCTAGTTAGCTAAACAAAATAAAAGGTAGTGGCCATTTTTTGTCACATCTCATGACATGTCATGCATGTATATTTAATTTTAGTGTTCCATCATGATAATTATTTTAGCATTCTTAAGTTATTTGTTTTTTTTAATTAATTTAACGATGATACTGTTTTAATAAAAGGTGTTGGATTAGGTGTTTTAATGTCACACCCTCAAAGTCTACTTGCGGAGTTTTACCGCGAGGCGCATGACAAATCAGGATCCAAGTCAACGATCACAATAAACAAATCTAAATGAACATATGCAATTTCAAAAACATAGTTTAAAATCCCCAAATACAGCGGAAGCTTATTCTCAAAACATAATCCAAAAGTAAACCAAAGTATTCAATGTTCGAAAACCATGCGACCCTAACTAGACGCCGTGCAGACGCGTGCGCCCTAGTTCCGTAGTGCTACCTTAGCGACCTGAGAAAACATGTAAGAGTTACGTCAGCACAAAAATGCTGGTGAGTTCACAGGTTTGTAATTAAAGTACCAAGTTCAACCTGTGCATACTATATCAATTTGTAAACCAAAGTACGCTAGCTAGGCGTATGTTTTATTACTACAACGATTGGAAAACCATTACTAACTCGCAAACCAGATGTTGTGCCCGAATAGTAAACCTGTTCCTGTTTGAGACAATATGCACTCGCCCGGCCCTCCAAGCCGACGAGCGGGGTTGGTTACTCCCAATAGATCTATTCACATTTCCCCGTTGTGCTAACCTACACATTCATGGTTTCCCCCGGGACTTCCAAAGATCGTATAGTAAACCATAGAAACCCATAGTATGACAGTTGTTACCAAAACATAAGTTTAACACATGTTTTCTCCCCCAAAAAGTGAAACCAGTTAAAAGTGGGGCCGTAAACTCACCTTAAGTTGTGTTACTTCGTAATACGAATAAAATCAGCAAGCTATGCTAGCCCCGTAAAGCGGCGACCTAACATATGACAGTTACAAGTAATTAGACTAATAACCCGTAGGTTAGTTAGTCCCTAGATGTCCAGACCATAACCAAGTTCGTTTGAAAACACTGTGACTGTTAAATTAACCCAATGTACAAGACTCGACATCCCATTGGTAGCCCGAGACTCCCCGTGTTATACTTGCACTCTCAAACATACAATCATGCAATCACACTTAACATACGTTAAAGTCCAACAAGTTGTAGCACGTAGTTCAAGTATCACATAAATAAGTCCGAGCACATGTTACCAAGTTACTAGGTATGTTACGGGGTTCCTAGCATGTTCCTAGGTGTCAAATCGGGTCTCGGAATGTCAAAATACACTTACAGCAGCAGTACAGGCGATTAGGAAAAGTCAACTAGCGATTATGAAAGTCAACAGGCGATTATGAGGGCTAATCGCCTATACCATAGGCGATTAGGTCATGAGGTATGCATTTTTGGAGTTTATTAGGCGATTAGGTCGTAAGGCATGCAATTCAGGGCTTAACTAGCAATTAGGATCGTATTCGCATGAAGTAAAGGCATTTAGACCCCTATTCGCCTATACTATAGGCGATTAGGCTCCCATATCAGGCGATTGGGCTCCCAATCGCCTATAGCATAGGCGATTAGGGTCCCCAATCGCCCCCAGCAGTTCTGTTCCGGTTTTTCACGCGTTTAACCCTCCAAATCAGATCCGGAACGTGTGGAAACACCAAATATCAATCAAACAACCATATCAAACATATTTCAATCAAAATCCTTCGTTTAACCTCGTTCTATCAGCCCTGCATGCAACCATGTATCCCAAAAACAATACACATAGCATGAAACATCACATTAACATGCATAACCGTAACCCTAATGAACAATTACTCAGATTTCATCAACATGCTATCATCATCAATCTGTAACTACCTTAATATCATGTTAACAATCCTTCTTGAATCACAAAAACCCTATCTTTTAATTATAGACACACATACAACATGCATAATAGCTAGAATCCAATTAACAATGATTATTAACGAATTTCAGAAGACACATACGTTTATAAACAGGTCTGGACCATTAGGGATTCAATAAAAACATTATTAAAGGTTGCATGAATGAAAACCACACCTTAGGTTTATGATAGATTGATGTAATAGGCTTGAAATCGTGTATTTTGATCCAAAATCGTGTTCCAGAGGTTGTGTGTGTGTTGGGACGAGTTGTGGGACGACTAGGGTTGTTATAATGAAGTTTAGGAGGTCAAGTATTGTATTTATAGTCGTTTTTAGTCGTCAGGTACGTTACAGGCGATTATGCAGCAGCATCAGGCGAATAGAGCTCCTAATCGCCTATAGCATAGGCGATTAGGGCCTACTCGCCCATAGAGGAACCCTACTCGCCTTCCCTATAGGCGATTAGCCCTCCCTAATCGCCTATAGGGGTTGGTTCTGCGTATTTTGTGCGTTAAACCCCGTTTTAACATATGTTAAACCATTTTCACATACCGACAAGTCACATAATGATTGTAAACACATAATACTTGCAAACAAACACATTCACACTCGTTCGCCAATTCCCGGGACTCGAGACTTGTATGTTCCCTATGCTCTGACGATTCTACGAATCGTCACCCCTTGTACACTTGGTTAAGGACTGACATCTAATGAGCCTCTAGACTGACATCTAATGATCCTTTATACTAAACTAACAGTTCCCGAACCGTAACACGACTCAACTAACCCAGTTAAGTATAATATACGCGTGACTCGCTAAGGTAGACTTTAATCTAGACAGCGTTGTTAACCGGAATTTGCCGGGTGTCACATCATCCCCACGTTAAAAGAATTTTCGTCCCGAAAATTGCACAAGTACCAAAAGGAATAACAAAAGAAACAGACAAAAGATAGAAACCAAGAATGAGATTTACCCGAGTTGTCACATCATCCCCACGTAAAAAGGGAATCTCGCCCCGAGATTCATTCAGCTGCAGTGGTAACATATCTCGATTCGAACGCTTCCTTAGGAAAGAGATGAGGATACTTAGACTTCATCTGATCCTCTCGTTCCCAAGTGTACTCTGGTCCCCGGTTCGAGTTCCAGCGAACCTTAACAATGCGAATCTTGCTATGACGTAGGCTACGAATCTTGTAATCAAGAATCTCAACAGGTTCCTCCACAATCCGAAGACGATCATCAACCTTGATCTCTTCCAGTGGAACAATAAGAGACTCGTCAGCCAGACACTTCTTTAAGTTGGATACATGGAAGACGTTATGTACGTTGCCGAGCTCCGTCGGTAAATCAAGACGATATGCCACCGGTCCAATCCGTTCCAGGATTGTAAATAGGCCGACATACCGAGGGTTGAGTTTGCCACGCTTCCCAAAGCGTATGACGCCCTTCCACGGTGAAACTTTCAGAAGTACTTTGTCATCAACTTGGAATTCCAATGGCTTGCGACGCTGATCGGCATAACTCTTCTGCCGATCCCGTGCCGCTGCCAACCGGTTACGAATCTGTACGATCTTTTCCGAAGTTTCGTACACTAGCTCAGGCCCAGTGAGTTGACTCTCACCCACCTCAGCCCAACAAAGAGGAGACCGGCATTTCCGCCCGTACAGTGCCTCGAACGGAGCTGCCTTGATGCTCGTGTGGTAACTGTTGTTGTAAGAGAATTCTACTAACGGTAGGTGGGCTTCCCAACTTTTGCCAAAATCGATCGCACATGCCCGCAGCATGTCTTCTAAGGTTTGAATCGTGCGTTCACTCTGACCGTCAGTCTGCGGGTGATAAGCGGTACTCATGTCTAGCTGGGTACCCAAAGCCTTGTGCAAGGACTTCCAGAAGTGAGAAGTAAAGTGGGAGTCACGATCCGAAATAATAGAAACCGGCACCCCGTGCTTAGAAACAACTTCCTTCAGATAAAGACGAGCCAAACGATCCATGGTGTCGGTCTCCTTAATAGCGAGAAAATGGGCTGATTTCGTCAACCGATCAACAATCACCCATATCTTATCATTCCCGCTCGGTGACTTAGGTAGTTGCGTGACAAAATCCATTGCAATCCGTTCCCATTTCCACTCCAGAATTTCAGGTTGTTGCAAGAGACCCGACGATTTCTGGTATTCCACCTTGACCTTAGCACAGGTCAAGCATTTGCTCACGTATGAGTCTATATCCGACCTCATGTTTGGCCACCAGTAAAGCACCTTCAGATCTTGGTACATCTTATCCGAACCAGGATGAATAGAATATCGGGACTTGTGAGCCTCATCTAAGACAAGCTCCCGAAGTCCCCCGAATAAAGGAACCCATATGCGTTCTGCGAAGTAGTGCAGGCCATCAGGCCTTCGCTCGAGGTGCTTGTCGGCACCGTGCATATTCTCAGCTTTAAGGTTTTCTTCCTTCAAAGCTTCTAACTGAGCAGAACGGAGTTGGTCAGGTAGAGAGGAATGAATGGTGAGCTGCAACGCCCGAACGCGACGAGGATTAATTGATTCCTTCCTGCTCAAGGCGTCTGCTACTACATTCGCCTTGCCAGGATGGTACTTAATGGCGCAATCATAGTCGTTCAGGAGTTCAATCCAACGACGCTGTCGTATGTTCAAATGTTGTTGGTCGAAAATATGTTGAAGACTCTTGTGATCGGTGTAGATGGTGCATTTGGTACCGTACAAGTAATGTCTCCAAATTTTGAACGCGAAAACCACTGCACCCAATTCCAAGTCATGGGTGGTGTAGTTCCTCTCGTGCACCTTGAGTTGCCGAGAAGCATACGCAATCACTTTCTCGCGTTGCATCAACACGCAACCGACACCATGAATAGAAGCATCACAGTAAACAACGAAATCATCAGGGCCGTCAGGCAAGGACAAAATAGGAGCAGAACAAAGTTTAGACTTCAGTTTTTGAAATGCTGACTCTTGTGGTTCACCCCAGGCGAATTTTCTATCCTTCTGAGTAAGAGTGGTGAGGGGTTGAGCGATCTTCGAGAACCCCTTAATGAAACGACGATAATAACCCGCAAGGCCTAGGAATTGCCGCACCTCAGTTGGCGTCTTTGGTGCTTCCCAGTCCTTGATCGCTTCGATCTTAGCTGGATCGACATGAATTCCTAGTTCATTAACCGAATGTCCTAGGAACTGAACTTCGCGTAACCAAAAGTCACACTTTGAGAACTTAGCGTAAAGTTGTTCCCGTCGCAAAAGTTCCAAAACCAAGCGCAGGTGTTCCTCGTGTTCGGTCTTGTTCTTGGAGTAAATCAGGATGTCATCAATAAACACGATGACGAATTTGTCAAGATACGGTTTGCAAACGCGGTTCATCAAATCCATGAAAACCGCCGGTGCGTTTGTGAGACCGAAAGGCATGACCAAGAATTCAAAATGGCCATAACGTGTACGAAAGGCAGTCTTTGCAACGTCAGCTTCCCTTACGCGCAACTGGTGATAACCGGACCTCAAATCAATCTTAGAGTAGTAGCTAGAACCCTGGAGTTGGTCGAATAGATCATCAATACGTGGAAGAGGATAACGGTTCTTGATGGTCACTTTGTTCAATTCTCTGTAATCCACACACAATCGAAAACTTCCATCCTTCTTCTTAACGAACAGAATCGGGGCTCCCCAAGGGGAAGAACTTGGTCTAATGAAACCCTTGTCCAAGAGTTCCTGTATCTGACTGGACAATTCCTGCATCTCGGGAGGTGCAAGACGGTAGGGGGGCCGAGCGATAGGAGCAGCCCCCGGTACAAGATCAATACTGAACTCAACCTGACGATGGGGAGGAAGACCAGATAAATCATCGGGAAATACATCAGGAAACTCGCGTACAACAGGAATATCGTCGATCTTCTTCTCATCGGTAGAGGAAACAGATAAAAGTGCCAAAACGGCCGAATAACCCTTTCGAAGATACTTAAGGGCTTTCATGCTGGAGATGAGATTTAGCGGAGCACCGCCCTTGATACCGTACACAGAAAGGAATTCTCCATCAGGGAGGGGAATCCGAATAATCTTGTCGTAACAAACGATCTCAGCGCGATACAAAGACAACCAATCCATGCCTACAACAACGTCAAAACTACCCAAAGGTACCGGCATAAGGTCGATGGGGAACGACAAACCCGACAACTCTAGTTGACACTCCCGAAGGATACAAGTAGCTTCGATCTTTTTACCGTCAGCCAACTCAATTACATACTTAGCCTCTAAATGTACGGGTACTACATCTAGCAGTCGACTAACTTCCATAGATATAAAACTTTTATCGGCACCAGAATCAAATAAAACACTAACAGAGCGATTATTGAGAAGGAACGTACCGGTAACTGTGTCAGGATCCTGCCTAGCCTCTGCGGCTCCAATGACGAAGGCACGTGCGTTCCTGCCACCCACCCCGTTGTTCCCGTTACCGTTTCTATCCCTCACATCCCCGCCCTGCTTCAGTTTCGGGCACTCCTTCTTGTAATGCCCAGTCTCCCCACAGTTGTAACAACCCTGTTTTCCCGTAGTTCCTTGAGCAGTAGGAGCCGGGGTAGTACTTGGGGCCTGGGTCGATGGAAGTGTCGCCCGACAATCTTTAGCAAAATGCCCAAGTCGCTGGCAGCGATGGCAACGATTACGGTCGAAGTCCCCCTGATGATGACGCCCACATTTGTTGCACTTAGGTAATTTCCCCGCATAACCACCCGGTTTGGTACCAGAAGAAGAAGAACCCCCGCTATCGAATCTCTTACCCTGTTGTGCTGATGCTGGCACAAATCCTTTCCCCTCATTATCCCATTTACGCTTGTTATTCTCCGGGGCATTGACAGTCGAACCCTTAGCAGGCAAGATACCCTCATTCACCTTCAAGTTTGTCATCCTGTGAGCCGATCGGACCACCTCTGAGTATGTAGGAAGATTCCCCGCAGCCACCAACCCTGCGATCTCTGGTACTAGCCCCGAGATATAGTGTTCAATCCTCCTGTATTCTGGCACATGCAGATCAGGACACAGCACTGCCAACTCGTTACGCCTTACCGTATACTTTTCAATCTCTGACCCGGTCATCTTGAGGTTCCACACCTCATGCTCTAGCTTCTGAATTTCTTCCCTTGGACAGTACTCTCGCTTCAGTAGTTGAACAAAATTTTCCCAAGGCATAGCATAAGCCTCCCCTATACCCATATTCTGGGTGATATTGTTCCACCAGGTCAAGGCAACATCCTGGAATAACACAGCAGCATACTTGACTCGATCCTCTGGGAGACAGTTGCACATCAGAAACACTGACTCCACCTTTTCCAGCCACCTGAGCAAGCTCATCGCACCCTCAGTGCCAGAGAATTCCTGGGGCTTACAGTCCCGAAACATCTTGTAGGTACACATAGGTGGGGGTGGGTTAACAGGACCACCTGAAATGAAACGCATGAGAAACCACGAAGGATGTAAACAAGGTTCACCAATGAGGCAAAAGTGAATAAGTCAACTTACCACCACCATTGTGCCCTAACTGAAAGGCAGCTTGCAGTAAGTTGTTCAGATCTTCCTGTGTTAGGTTTACACCTCCACGACCACCACCACCACGACCACCACCACGCCCACCAGCGCGGCCCCCTCCACGTCCTCGTCGTACTCCAGACATGATTCTGACAGAAAGGACGAGAAAATTTTAGTTTCACAGCTAATGGTAACCACTAGCGTTCACAAGATCAAAGCTAGATCCAACCCAGGACTATCCATTCAAACCCAGAGCTCACTAGGGCTTTCATGCATTTCGGTTTATGACTTTGTGTGCACCCAAAATGATAAACCGCTCTACATGGTCCTCCAAGTGTTCTCCTAGTTCAAATTTCAAATCACCGAACATAGACTCTTAGCTATACACTGTAATGCTACGGTAGTTTATGGCAAGTGTTTCTATTGGAGTATGAAAGGGAGATGTCCGAGCCTTGGACAAATCTCAAGAGTACACGATTTACCCCAATATACCACACTGCCTAGAGAGCAAGTAACCCGACCTAAGATAGAACGGATGATGTAACATAGGAAGGTCAGATGATTTAGAGACACTCCGACAAGGCCATACGTAATCCACCATAATGTTTAGTACTATGTGATCGTCTAGTGTGTGCGACTCGGCTATAGACTAGACTCTACATGCAGTCCTAGTTCACTATAACCATTGGCTCTGATACCAATCTGTCACACCCTCAAAATCCACTTGCGGAGTTTTACCGCGAGGCGCATGACAAACCAGGATCCAAGTCAACGATCACAATAAACAAATCTAAATGAACATATGCAATTTCAAAAACATAGTTTAAAATCCCCAAATACAGCGGAAGCTTATTCTCAAAACATAATCCAAAAGTAAACCAAAGTATTCAATGTTCGAAAACCATGCGACCCTAACTAGACGCCGTGCAGACGCGTGCGCCCTAGTTCCGTAGTGCTACCTTAGCGACCTGAGAAAACATGTAAGAGTTACGTCAGCACAAAAATGCTGGTGAGTTCACAGGTTTGTAATTAAAGTACCAAGTTCAACCTGTGCATACTATATCAATTTGTAAACCAAAGTACGCTAGCTAGGCGTATGTTTTATTACTACAACGATTGGAAAACCATTACTAACTCGCAAACCAGATGTTGTGCCCGAATAGTAAACATGTTCCTGTTTGAGACAATATGCACTCGCCCGGCCCTCCAAGCCGACGAGCGGGGTTGGTTACTCCCAATAGATCTATTCACATTTCCCCGTTGTGCTAACCTACACATTCATGGTTTCCCCCGGGACTTCCAAAGATCGTATAGTAAACCATAGAAACCCATAGTATGACAGTTGTTACCAAAACATAAGTTTAACACATGTTTTCTCCCCCAAAAAGTGAAACCAGTTAAAAGTGGGGCCGTAAACTCACCTTAAGTTGTGTTACTTCGTAATACGAATAAAATCAGCAAGCTATGCTAGCCCCGTAAAGCGGCGACCTAACATATGACAGTTACAAGTAATTAGACTAATAACCCGTAGGTTAGTTAGTCCCTAGATGTCCAGACCATAACCAAGTTCGTTTGAAAACACTGTGACTGTTAAATTAACCCAATGTACAAGACTCGACATCCCATTGGTGACCCGAGACTCCCCATGTTATACTTGCACTCTCAAACATACAATCATGCAATCACACTTAACATACGTTAAAGTCCAACAAGTTGTAGCACGTAGTTCAAGTATCACATAAATAAGTCCGAGCACATGTTACCAAGTTACTAGGTATGTTACGGGGTTCCTAGCATGTTCCTAGGTGTCAAATCGGGTCTCGGAATGTCAAAATACACTTACAGCAGCAGTACAGGCGATTAGGAAAAGTCAACTAGCGATTATGAAAGTCAACAGGCGATTATGAGGGCTAATCGCCTATACCATAGGCGATTAGGTCATGAGGTATGCATTTTTGGAGTTTATTAGGCGATGAGGTCGTAAGGCATGCAATTCAGGGCTTAACTAGCAATTAGGATCGTATTCGCATGAAGTAAAGGCATTTAGACCCCTATTCGCCTATACTATAGGCGATTAGGCTCCCATATCAGGCGATTGGGCTCCCAATCGCCTATAGCATAGGCGATTAGGGTCCCCAATCGCCCCCAGCAGTTCTGTTCCGGTTTTTCACGCGTTTAACCCTCCAAATCAGATCCGAAACGTGTGGAAACACCAAATATCAATCAAACAACCATATCAAACATATTTCAATCAAAATCCTTCGTTTAACCTCGTTCTATCAGCCCTGCATGCAACCATGTATCCCAAAAACAATACACATAGCATGAAACATCACATTAACATGCATAACCGTAACCCTAATGAACAATTACTCAGATTTCATCAACATGCTATCATCATCAATCTGTAACTACCTTAATATCATGTTAACAATCCTTCTTGAATCACAAAAACCCTATCTTTTAATTATAAACACACATACAACATGCATAATAGCTAGAATCCAATTAACAATGATTATTAACGAATTTCAGAAGACACATACGTTTATAAACAGGTCTGGACCATTAGGGATTCAATAAAAACATTATTAAAGGTTGCATGAATGAAAACCACACCTTATGTTTATGATAGATTGATGTAATAGGCTTGAAATCGTGTATTTTGATCCAAAATCGTGTTCCAGAGGTTGTGTGTGTGTTGGGACGAGTTGTGGGACGACTAGGGTTGTTATAATGAAGTTTAGGAGGTCAAGTATTGTATTTATAGTCGTTTTTAGTCGTCAGGTACGTTACAGGCGATTATGCAGCAGCATCAGGCGAATAGAGCTCCTAATCGCCTATAGCATAGGCGATTAGGGCCTACTCGCCCATAGAGGAACCCTACTCGCCTTCCCTATAGGCGATTAGCCCTCCCTAATCGCCTATAGGGGTTGGTTCTGCGTATTTTGCGCGTTAAACCCCGTTTTAACATATGTTAACACATTTTCACATACCGACAAGTCACATAATGATTGTAAACACATAATACTTGCAAACAAACACATTCACACTCGTTCGCCAATTCCCGAGACTCGAGACTTGTATGTTCCCTATGCTCTGACGATTCTACGAATCGTCACCCCTTGTACACTTGGTTAAGGACTGACATCTAATGAGCCTCTAGACTGACATCTAATGATCCTCTATACTAAACTAACAGTTCCCGAACCGTAACACGACTCAACTAACCCAGTTAAGTATAATATACGCGTGACTCGCTAAGGTAGACTTTAATCTAGACAGCGTTGTTAACCGGAATTTGCCGGGTGTTACATTTAAGTATTGTGTTTGGTCGGTTGGGGTTTTGGTTTTTTCAATTACGTTTTTTTTTCAGATTAATTGGTTCGAAGCGGAATGATGAACACACCTACTGCAATGAGCTCAACTCATGTTTTTTTATAACAACTAAAAGAATGGAGCCATGGAGGAGGGGTCTCTTCGAAACCGGGCATAACCCAAAAATAATCCAAGGTGTCACTACATACAGAAAGTTCCCAATGGTTTTTGTCTTTTGCGAGGCTCGGGCCTGGTATATCTTCCTGACCTTTGGACAAGCTTCATTGTTGTAATCAACTCCACTAGACCATCATTGGCTCAACTTTATTTGGCATTATTGAGTTTGTATAATGAACATTATTGATGATAAGCCAAAGGATGGTGAGGATGACGCTAATAATATATTTACTTTCGTTATTGTATAATGTGTGTATATTAGGTGGTTGCTATAGATATACGAGTGATACATACACCTCGTAACGTCATCATATGAGCCGCATAATATAACGAAAATAATCATACACACCATATGACTTTCTTAGTTGTCACATCATTCATTCTTTAGTTAGCTAACCACCTTATACGATTCATGTGATTTGTCAAACACGACCTCCCGGGCTCCCAAACAACCCATATAACCATTTTCTGATGTCATACAATTCAAGAGACATCATACGGCCATATGACATCGTTTAGTTCATATGACACACTAATATTGTTGGATAGTGTGTTTGTGGTGTTCTAGTAGAGGCATCTATTTTAACAAAGTTAATGTAATAATGCTAATTCAATTAATAAAACAAATCTAGTATATTTATATTGTATACAAAGTTGTATCAAAATGCAAATATGTTGCATACGAAATAAAAACAAAATATCTTCAATACAATGACAAAGGGTTAGAAATACACAAGCTTTGACGTAACTATTTTTTAATTTTATTTAATACTAGCTTATACCCCGGGAGCGTCCCGTGTTGAGAAATCTAAGTAAAGTGAATAAAATTAGAAGTATATAAATTATAAAAATGGCATATATGTATCAACTTACATTAGATACTTTTAAAAAAAAAAAATATACCAAAAGATCCATTTCACCTTACAACATCAACACCTAAAACAGAATATTAAGATCTCAAGCACTTCAAGGGGACAAATATTGTTTAGCACCAATACATTCAGTCAAAGGTTTTTAACTGCATACAATAAGATTTGAGCAATTTCAGAATATGGTAGAAAAAGAAAACATAGCAATTACCTGTTGGAGAGCGTCCCGGGTTGAAATATCTAATATGACATAATAATATATCTAATATGACAACATAATTAATGACTTGCCAATATATGATTAATGAATTTTATTATTATTATTATTATTATTTTAAACAAATTTTCACCATAAGTTAGCATATTCTAATTTAAAAAAAGGGTAATTGGGTCGGGTATCACCTAATCCCATGCCCGACTCAAACCCACAATTTTTTTAAACTAATATATCTCGGGAGCGTCTCGGGTTGAGAAATCTAATTTTAAATATCAATTTTACACCTGAAAATAGACTGATGCGTTTTACAGTTACATGCAGGAAAGCTTCGGGTAGCACTTAACCTAAAACAATTAACAATGTATCTTCAATGTTAGTGCATAACTTTAAACATTGTATAACTCTAATATTAAAACCTAACCTAAAACAATGTATAACTCCATTGCTAACACATGTTGTAAATAAAAATGATATTTATTGGTTTGAACATAACTAATGACTTGCCTATACATGATTAATGAATAACCTGAACACTTTGTGTTTTTTTCCTGTATGAACAAAACCACACAAAAAAATAGTCGTTTTTTTCTCCGTTTTTTTATATAGCACTATGGTACCCGTTGGAAAGATAATAAAACGCTCGTTAATTTGGTGTAATTTTTTTCTTTAAAAAATCACGTATATAAAAGATATTAATGTTTAAAAGTTATGGGAGAAAAATTAGAGATAAAAATCTAATTTTGTTTTTAAATTTTAAATTATTATTTTCCTAAAATAAAGTCATTGCCACGGGATGACACATGGCACACTCAATGAAGAGAATACCCTCTTTGAATGTCATGTCATTAAAACGACTTTGGTTTATTATATGTATAGACTAGATTATACCCCGGGAGTGTCCCGGGTTGAGAAATTTAATATGATACATCAATTTTACATATGAAATAGACTGATGTATAACTCTAATATTAATATCCAACCTAAAACAAATTAACAATGTACAACTCCAATGCTAACACCTAACCTAAAAGAATGTAGAACTTTAATATAACTCTAATATTAACACTTATTCTAAAGACTAAACAAATGTACAACTCTAACATACTAATATTGATACCTAACTTAAAACAACGTATAACTCTATTAACCTATTCGGCTCTGGTTGAAAAAAAAAAATTCATATTTATTGATTTAAACGTAATTAGTGACTTGTCTATACATGATTAATGATTTACCTGAACACTTTGTGTTTTTTTTCCTGTATAAACAAAACCACACAAAAAAATTTCTCCGTTTTTTATATAACACTATGGTACTCGTTGAAAAGATAATAAAACGCTCGTTAATTTGGTGTAATTTTTTTCTTTAAAAAATCTTGTATATTAAAGATATTAACGTTTAAAAATTATGGGAGGAAACATAAGGGTGAAAAATCTAATTTTGTTTTTAAATTATTTTTTTCCTAAAATATCTCAATGCCACATGGGATGACACATGGCACACTCAATGAAGAGAATACCCTCTTTGAGTGCCATGTCATTAAATGGCTTTGGTTTATTATATGTATAGATTTTCACCAAACATATTAAATTAAATATTGATATTTCCTTGATTATAAAATAACCAAGTTGTTAACAAACATAGGAATCTAATTTTACGAAACCAACAATGTTATCTTCACAAGCTTTGACGTAATATCATTAATCATGCCTCCTTCCAGAAAATATAATATTTCAACATCTATACATCTAAACAAACGAAATATTTTATTTCTTTTTTCTTACATTACATTTTTTCACTATACGGCCCCATTATTTCACGTTAGTAGTTTTATTGTCTTGATCTTTGGATATGAACCCATACTTGTTTTCATTAAAGACAACATGTTGCAATGTGACAGTTGTCCATGATGAATGTCGCATTAGCATTCATTGTGTTTAATTTTCGGTATAACATTATTAAGTTGTGTTAAGGTTATCTTTATAGTTTCGTAATATGAAAGACATAATTATGCATTTGTAGTACCATTAATAAAGAATAAAGGAAATGATATAGGAGCTGTTTGTTTTTTGCTCAGAAGCACTTTTGACCTCTTTTGTCTGTGCCGCGCAGACGCGTGCAGTCGTTTGGGGTCTGCAGATTGTTTGTTTTTTGGAAGACCTTTCACTCAAAAAGGTCTTCCTGATATCTTCTTTGTCAGTGTTGCAAAACAAGGCCGAGTTGACCGATTACTCCCCAAATACTCGCTCCAGGGTAGGTCACCGAGTATAGACAAGTTGGCCGAGTACTCCGAGTACTCCCCGCCTAGGCTGATTTGACCCCCAAGTACTCCCCTGATTAGGCCGAGTACTCGCTCCAGGGTAGGTCTACAAGCCCAAAACGAGTTTTGCAACACTGTTCTTGGTGCAGACTTGTTCCAATGTTTTCTAAGGTTTTCAAAGGTCTTATCCTCTTCTCTTCTCCTCACCTACCACTGCCACCACGGTCCACCACCGTCTACCACCACCACCATCCACCACCACCACCAGACTGCTGTAAAAAAACCAGTTTATTTAAATTTCAGTTTATTTCAGCAGTCTGCAGATGTTAACAAACAAACAGCCTTCTTCTTGCAGACTGCAGACCTTTGGTCCACATCTTCTTCTACAGATGTCTACAGATATGGTCCGCAGACGGCAGACCTTTTCCTACAGAAAAAACAAACAACACCATAGTATCGACGTACATTTCCCCATATATCGTAATTGTGGATATATTACACACACTCGAACAGTTGAACATCATATTATTAGAGGTTGTATTGTTTTTTCCCTCATATTTCTTATATATGAAACAAACAGAACCCGACCAAATAGAATCGGTACTGATATTGTTATTTTAGAACCGATATCGATATTCTTTTTCGATAAAGTATACTGCATAGACACTACTAGAAAATTTGGCTATTGTCACCAAAAGTTGTTACCTAAAAAAATGGTAGCAAATTTAGCAACCGATTTGACACCAAAATATGTATTCTAAGATAAGGTAACTAATTGGTTGCAAATTTTGACACTGTTTATTTTTGGTGGTAAATTCGTGAGAAAAATAATAAGAAAGAATTAAAAAATAACAATTTATAAAAAAAGCAATAAACGTATTGAACTGTGACCACCTTAGCGGTAGCAAATTTAGGGACCACTTTCTCAAAACGTAATGCATATATATATGGTAGCTAATCAGTGGTAAATTTTGAGACTAAATTGCTACCATATTAGCCACGATAAAACGGTGCTATTATCATCAAAAGTTGCTACCTAGAAAAATGGTAGCAAATTCAGCAACCGATTTTACACGGTTGTTTGAGCGATTTCAGGTGTGTAAACAATTTCATTTAACTTCTTAGACCATTTATACATTTAGTTAACTTTTTTTTTCTTTTTCATAGATGTATTTTCAGTGGGAGGAGAAACACAATGCATCAATTTATAGGTGTTGGGAGAAGTGCATTGCTGGTAAATTCCCTAATTTGTTGCAGGGGATAAGAAATGCGGCTATAAAGATGGCGATGCACCAACATTTACTTGAAGGGGATGAAGAAGATATAGATATGTCTGTTCTTATTGACTTTAAACCAGCATGGATAAAATCTGAGATATGGAAAAAATGGTTGACAATTGGAACACACCAAAGTGGAAAGCAAAGTCTTTAAGAAATAAAGAAATTAGACGTAAGGTAACCGGGGGAAAACATACCCTTGGATCTCAAACCTATGTGACTGCGCAAAGAAAAGCGGTAAAAATGTTAATCACCCTCTTTTACCATATATACCATGTCAATATTGTCATCTTTATTAACTTCTAAGTTTTACATTTGCAGGCTAAGATAATTGGGCGTGAACTGTCACCTCATGAGATGTGGAAGCAGTCACATTGTAGGAAAGGAAGCAGACCATTAGATAAACATCTAAGTGGTAGCAGTTCGCTACTTTTGGATGTTGATTCAGATGGGGATGATGAAGAAAATCTTGTGTGGGTTGACGATAGGGCAAAGGAAACCTGGGTAAGTTAACTAATTAGTAAATCCAAACATATTTAAAAAACATTGAAATTTGAATAATATAGTTAAATGTTTAACCCAACAGGTTAAATATAATGATTATGTTGTTGAGAAGTACGGAAATGAGCATAAAGAACATCCCAAATTTGATGACGACTTGTGGTACCGAGCTTCCGGGGGTAATAATAAAGGAAACGTTTATGTGTTAGGCAATGTTAGAGACTCATATGTACATGACAAAGAAGACCCCGAGGTATGTTTATTCCTTTTTACCTTGATATTAGTTTAAAATATATAAAAGAATTATTTGCTCTTTAACATAAGTGGAATCATACACATTAGTAATTTATAGTAAGATATCAAAGCTTTCTTATGATTTATGTTCGCCTTGATTCTTGTAAAGATGAGGTTTTATGGAGATTGTGATGTAGATATGATATATATCATTTCAACTTGAGCTTTAAATTATAGGTCAATAATGAGCATAGGCACCATAATTTTTCACCAATACTTAACTTCTTTGTCTACTTTTATGCATTTGAATTGTTTCCCATGAATATTGTAATTGTTTGGTTTGTGTTTGCTTTTTTATTATCAGGTTTGATGCCATTAATGTATTGAGAATGTTTAGGAATTTCTTATTGAGTTGGTTAAACAGTCTCGGCTGATCGTTTAAGTAAAATTTTACTTTTAGTAAAAGTATAAATATATCTGAACATGTTATTTGGCTTCTAGCACTAGAATTGTAGCTCACAATTGGATTATGTTATTGTGCAACTTACTTGACCCGTTATTAATTTTAATTAATTCTGACTTCTTGATTCTATTCATTGCTTGTTTTGAAGATTGAAAAGTTGAATTTGGTTATTAAAGAGCTTGTTAAGGAAAAAGATGAAGATAAAGAAAGGTTCGAAGGAATCATTGCGAGCTTGGTGGCTGAAAAAGAAAAATATAATGCGGATAAAGAGGCGATGAACAATAGAATGGGAGAATTTGAAGCTAGGCTAACAGCTATGGGTGGAAAATAGGCTATAAACTTTTAGACATGAATGTTTTGAATTTTTTTCATGAATAATTTCGGTTATTTGATGTTTTTTTGTGTTTCTATTAGAGTCTTTTATATGATTTTAAAGTTGGAAAAACTATGACAAATTTGTTTTATATAATTTGAGATTTTGTATTATTTGATTGTTTTATATAATATAGTTTTCTTGAAATGTAATTGAATTAATAAATAAGGAAAAAAACCTGTCGAAAAGCTAAATGGTAGCAAATTTTCAATGAAAGCGATGGCTAAATGGTAGCAAATTTTCAATGAAAGTGGTGGCTAAATGGTTGCAAATTTTCAATGAAAATGGTGGCTAAATGGTTGCAAATTTTCAATGAAAGTGGTGGCTAAATGGTAGCAAATTTTCATTGAAAATGGTGGTTAAATGGTAGCAAATTTTCAATGAAAGTGGTGGCTAAATGGTAGTAAATTCTTAATGAAAGCGGTGACTAAATGGTTGCAGACTAAATAGTACCAAAACGGTTACAAAAAAAGGTGTAAATTTTCAATAAAAATGGTGTCTAAATGGTGGCAACATCGGTGGCTAAATGGTATCAAAATGGTAGCAAATGACCTTACTAAAATATTGTAGGAGTGGTGGCAAATATTTCAACCGTTTTCGTGGTGACAAAAATATGGTAGCAAAATATAAAAGTGGTAGCTATTTGGTGACATTAGGGCAACAGAGACGTGTGTTTTTGCTACCGCATTCTCGGTTGAAAAATGGTGGCTACAGAGCAATTGCTACCGTTATGTAACTGAAAATGTGGTGACAAAAGCCTAATTTTCTAGTAGTGAGATTGTCCCTATGGTTTGCACAAATTGCACAGATGCCCCCATCTATTTTGAATGGTCCCCAACGTTGACATTTTATAACACTTTGGTCATTACCAGCTAACGTTGTTAAGTGTTGTGAGTTAAGTCATGTAAAATGACCAAACTACCCATGGAGACCATTCGAGCAGTTTAATCTTTTATACATATTTTCTTGGACCACCACCACCACCTCCTCAAACAACCAACATCACCCCGTCCTCCTCCTCCAACCACCCCCACCATCACCCCTCCTCCTCCTTTAACAAACGAGTCTGAACCAAGTCTTAGACTATGCTTCTGGAACATCACAATCCATCACAGAATTTACCATTGACTACGACATTGAACAGACATGAGTTATAAACTTGTAATTACGCAATAATAATAATAATAACAATAATAATAAGCTAGGGCAGAAAAAAGTGAGGGTTGGAGAGTGTGTAATAAAATCCAAACCACAGATCCCATTGGAATAATTGTAAAAAATTGAGGAGCATACTTTAAATTTGGGAAAACCACAGAGACCATCCGTGCAGTTTACTCTTTTCGATGCATGTAGATAACTTTTTTATTTTTATTTTTTGGGTTACATGAGACGATTTCGTGTGATCAAATATTTTGTAATATAAATAATAGTTTTCAACACTTAACGATCTGATACCATCAAAACAACATCAGTATTATTTTTTATACATGAAAAAAATAAACTAAACACACAGCTTCAATATTCGATATTTTTTAATACCAAGTATTCAAAATAATGTATTATTTGTGTCGTAAGCTATACCTAATACTAATAATGAAATGAACTGAACCAATATACGTATTATTAAAACCGGTATCGATAATCGATTTTATGGGTTTAGATTAATGTTTAACATGTGTTAATAACTTAATATTACTTTTGGCATATCACGATATATATTTTGTAAAACTGAACCTTACTGGATAACGTCTGGACAACAATTGTACGAGTACCGGTATTCATTTTTATTGTTTTTAGTGCGGGTGCCAATATTTATTTTTATTATATTTTTCGATGTGAGTTAGTGTTAGTGGCGTGGTACCCTATCGCGACGTAACTTTATAACTACTTTTCTTTTTGTTTTGTGCATATATAATTATATATCAGTGTATTGATTCCACTATTTTTTTTTCTTTTTTTTTTTTTTATGAATTTGTTTTCAAAATTAGAACTATATAGAATTTTATAAAAATGAACTTGGTGAAAGTATTTTTACATGTGGTTGTCATTGGATGAAGTTGCCGCATCAGCGAAGTTCAGGTAGACCTATCCACACTACTTTTATTGTCTCTTTCAAGAACAACTCATCTTTCTTTTCCTTAATTTATACATATATTTTTTTTTCACAAATTTACAAGCCTCATAATAAAATACAGGAATAAATTGAAAATGATTAGAGATTCGAATCCTATGACATTTGTTTTCTTTAGATGTTATTATTGTGCAATAAAAATATAACCTCTATTATTTATGATATTATTTGATAGAGTTGCACTTCTCTGAGGACATGGTCCAAGATAGGAGTTTGTGGAGACGTAGAATTGAGGCTAAGGATTCTTAGGGACTGTTTCATATATACCTTGCTTTAATACATGACACTTTCTATGTTACTATATGTGTTATATTGTTCTTATGGCATATATACCTTTGTTTATAATACATGACACTTTCAATGTTTATATAAATTCAGTATCTCTCCATTAGTTTTTAGTGTTGTTTACTGGTAGTTTTCTGTTTGTCGAGCCGGGGGTCTCTCTGGAAGCAGCCTCTCTATCCGCAAGGATAGGGGTAAGGTTTGCCTACATCCCACCCTCCCCAGACCCTACTCTTAGCTGTGCTAAATTGTGGGATTTACTGGGTAAGGTTGTTGTTGTTGTTGTATTTGATAAAATATTTAATATTTTAATAATCTGACTATGAAAAATATATTAAAAAGCGGTAATGTAGAAAACTAGAAATGTATGGATTTATAAGGATGTTTGTAGAAATGCACAAAAAATGAGTAAATTTTGAAAGCTTAGTAAAAAATTGATGTGAGAGTTGAGATCTTCACCAAGCAAAGTAAAAATCAGTTTTGAGGGATAAGATTACAAAAGCACAAAATCTCTTAATTAGGATATTTGTTTAGATACTTTAAGGTGTTACTTGTTGACATAAGCAAAGTTTCTTGTTTTTCATCATCATCTTGACATATTTAAGTGGTTGAGGACTAACATCTCATGAAACTTCATTTCTGCATGGTGTGGATTAACGTTGGAGAAGAAACATTTAATTCTTTTTTCATCGATCTTTCATCATAGAAAAATCATATCCTTTCAAGGTTGTAGTTCTAAACATCATATCAAAGATTTTAAAAATTAAACAAACCAAACTTATGGTGCATGTTTAATTTAAGGTTTTGATTATAAACAAACATCTTAGGGGGTGTTTGGGATTGATTATTTAAAATAGATTATGCGTTTTGGAAAAGCAGGGGTGGAGCTACTTATAATAGATTATTGCGTTTTGGTAGCCTAAAAAACTGATTATCTGTGTTTTCAAAACGCAATCCAAACACTAAAAACTGATTATCTGCGTTTTCAAAACGCAATAATCTAAAAATCAGATTCAAAACGCAATCCCAAACACACTCTAAATAAGACAAGGTTTTAGAAAATAAGTTATAAAAACTTTACATCATATCATTTGGGACGAAGCAACATTTTTTTTATCATCTATTATTTAATACTATTAATATATAAAACTTTGAATCCACATGTTATGAATACAAAACAATTCTTATAAAATAGTGACACCGTTCAAAAAAATAAATAAATAACTTAAAACCATACATTGTTGGGATTTTCATGTACTCGTATAAAAAAAGTACATATTTAATTATATATGTGTGTGCATTATGTATGCAAACGTGTACATATACACATCAATCAATTTATTTTAAGTTATATACGTCTACTCAAATGATCTAACTTAATTAGTCTGCCTTACATTAAAGTGGCAATACACGTAGCGGCTCGAGAGTTATTCGGACTCGATTTAGTAAAAATCTTGAACGAGCTAAGACTTAACAATCCCGAGCTCAAGTTCGAGCGTAAAATATGACTCATTTAATTATCGATCCCGAGCTCGAGCCTTACAAACAAAGCTCGACCCAAAAAAATGTCATATTTTTTTTATGTATACGCTTTTATCATTTAACTAGTGGGTTTACCTGCGCGTTGCAGCGAGATCCAAAAATGAGTTGCAATACAGCATTATGATATTTGAACGCAAATATAATAATGATGATATAATTTAAACGCAAAACTAAAATAAAATAAAACGCAAGTTTAAAACAGATCTAAAAAGGTACCTTGTCAGAAACTTTTTTCATTATATGCCACATGCAAAGTCTATGTCTGCTAGAATGAAAGACACACTGTATAGCATTCTTCATCGCAGCGTCCTGATCAGTAACAACTACCTTTGGATGTTTTCCAAATAATTTAACAATCATCTCCAGAAGCCACTTGTATGAATCCGTAGTTTCCGAAGACAACAACCACCACCAAAGGTTACATTGCGACAATGGTTGTCAATACCGGTAAATGAGACAAATACCATCTTGTATCTGGCAAAAACAGTAAAAATTAATATAAGAAAAAAAAACATAACATTAAAACAAATATACTGGATAAAAAAAATTGGGCTACTTATTTTTTTTTTGAACGGCCAACGAATCAATTCCGAGCACTCTCGGGCACCCTTTTGGCGAATCAGGTACTTGAGAGTACCCGGGCCACCAATTGCCACCAATTCCCGGGAAAACCCGACCACTCACCCGCCCGAAGGCACGACGGTGAAATAGTCGGTAAAATCGGTCGGGATCAGGATAAATGTCGCATCGAATAACATCTCCAAACTCCATATAGTTCTTCTTACATAAAGCATCAGCCCAGAATAACGCAGTAAGAGCATTATTAGCATCAGTTGAATACTCAAACGAATAGTCCGGGAGGTACTTTTTCTTATCATTCAACTTAGAAACAATCATATCAGCATCATATTCACCAATGAAACTATTTAATCCACTTTTAAAATTTTTACAGTCAACAGCAGTAGCACCAACATTCTCAAATCCACCATATTTTGTCCGCATAATACTGAATGCTTTGACTGGACCAAGGTTTAGTGAAGATAGCTCACAAATCATTTCTTCTTGGACATATGTTAAGTGCCTATTAGCTGCCAACAAATGCATATCAGACTGTGACACAAACGGATGATTGTGGCCTTCAACAAACTTATAAATCTTATACGTATTTCCATCATCGGAACCGCAGCAAATTTGTGCTTTGCATCCCGTGCGAATAGACAGTGTTTTCCTTGGCCTTTTGATCTTTTTCTTATTTTCGGAACTTTCAACATGAACAACTAAATCATCACTACTGCCTCTCTTAAATCCCTCTTTGTAAGATTTAAAATACTTGAGAGTGATAATATTCCCAACAACACTTTGAGTACTTTTCCTGACACAGAAACCTGACTTCTTTGCATACTGTTTATAAAACTCGTATGCAAGTTCTAAATTGTTGAAAGTCATTCAAACTTCCGGCTTGGGAATTCCTTCAACATTTGGATTAAAAATTTGTTGTGCTTCTTCAACAACATCTTTTTCGCACAAATCTACAAAAATTTAGCATTAAGACGCAAATTATAATCTACCAAAACTTTAAAAAAATCAAATCATCAGTTTAAAAAAAATTAAACACAAGTTGATATAAAATAAAACGCAAATAAATAACTTGAAATATTAAACATAAACATTAAAACGCAATTACTAAAAAATTAAACGCAAATAAACAAACAGTTACTAAATTACATTAAAATGCAAGAAAACTTACAATTAAATCTGAACTAAATAAAAAAACATTCAATCAATTATAAAAAAATATTAAATCTAGAAAATGTTATAATATAGGATCACAATTGACTGTATGAAATAAATCTGAAAAAAAAAACCTTGAACTCTTCAGTGTTCTTTGATAAAGTTAAAATCATCATTCGAATTCACTTGACCTTCATAATTTGGATGATCATGAACAATATCTAAGAAAAAAAAAGTGAATCATATTTGAAACAATAGAGCTATCGAATAAGTAAAATTAACGCATTACCTTCAAAATCTCCATCTACATTGACGTTGATATCTAGAACTCCATTAAGATCTGCAAAAACATAAATATAATTCAGCATAATTGTAGGGCTGTACACGAGCCGAGTCGAGCCGAGCCAGGTTAAGCTCGAGCTCGAGCTCGAATTTAAATGAGCCAGCTCGGCTCGTAAATGTTCGAGCCGAGCTCGAGCTGGCTCGAGCCAGCTCGTTATTTTTTTTTTATTTTTTATAAATATTTATAAAATAAAAAACAAAACAAAAATAAAATAAAACTATACATATACATGCATAATTTTTATTTTTCTAAGTTAGGGTTTATTGGATTATGAAGAGGTGAGGTAGATAGGTAGTACTTGCAGGAACCCGCGCGTTGCGGCGGGGCTGTACTGTGTTTGGCTGTTACTTTTGGTCAATCAGGTTGTTGGTGTTGTACATTATACAAACATACTGATAATGTGTAATATATGATCGGAGGGCGTACAATTTTAGTAGGAAGTAGGTGTAGATGTTGTATTAGAATAACACATTAAGTTTGTAATAAATATCATGCGGTGTAAAATTAACCCACAGTTTGAAACAATAGATGACACCAAAGAGTTTTCTAAATACAAAAAAACATATGAAGTTTAGATAATTATAGGCTATTTTAAGTAGACAATGAATTATACATAATTAAACATACAATAATATTATATTCAGAAATTGAAAATAAAGAGGCAGTTAATACATAATGAAAAAGATAATGAAAATGAGAAAAAAAACAATGAATTAAAAGAAAACTACTCTACTATCTACTAAAATGAATCAAAACCACCAAGTATACCTCGCAAAACGGATGGGCCACTCGGGTTGGGTCACGCTTCAAAAATGGGTCGAGTCAGAATGGGTCACTTTAGAAAAAAGGGTCATATTAGTCTAGGTCAAGAAGGGTTTGGGTCATGATGGCTGCGGGTCAGAACGGGTTGGGACCAACCCATGTACTAATGAATAGTACTTACATATATTATAGACCACCCACAGAAAGAGCTCAGCAAGGTGCTGTGCAAATATACTCTTCACAAAGAACAGAATCTAAACAAAAACAACACCAATTTAGAAAAACAAAAAGACACTAATTTACAAGTAACGTACCCAACTTGAGATACAAAAAATGATGAAACTAAAGAGTTTAGAGGGGTCACGCTATGAGTAACATGGGTTAGGCATTAAAGATTAAAATGATCAAAATGACTTTACTCTCAAATGCTAATGTGTGTACAAAATTTTCAATATGGTCTAGCATTTAATTAGTTGAACTAACCTGAGTATCGTAAGTGTCGGGGAATTTGATGATGAATGAGTGGGCATTGGTGACACCGGCTGCTTGCTCGACCTCAACCATGAATTAAGTACCATTACTGGTAAACCATTGTCTTGATAACTTTTCCTTCCTTAGTCGACTCATTTAAATTTTTCACAAGTAAATGTGTTATAATTTCACCGGTCATAGTATATGTTTTGTAAACACCTACACAATATAACCTTTAGGCCCTTGTTAATTGGTTATAACGTGTTGTTACAACATAACTATGATCCAGGTGTTCAAATGCAGTACTCCCAAAATCAATTAGCTTATAAGCACTTGTTTATAAGTAAGAACCATCTTTTTCGGATCTTGATAGAAACTTGATTCTAGAATAGTAGATAAATAACAACCAAAAGAAGGTTTGTTCACTTTACTACAAAACAACTTTTAACATTATAAATACTAACATTTCTTCAAAGCATAAATACTAATATGTTGTTATCATAAGTGGAACTATTGATGAATGAGTAATGGATTGCTTTTAATTGCATTCAAGGTGATGAATGACAATTTGTTAATGAATGCTAAAGTAGAGAGGATTATGTGTTTTGTACAATTGCTATTAAAGGTGATACACAAGGGTATAAATGGAAGAAAGGGGATAAAAATTTGGGGATTACACTTGAGTCTCTTGGGATGCCATCTTAAAATGGTAGTGAAATTACATTGATGTCCATCTAGGATGCATTATATAATAGTATAGATGAGCGCGACTTTCAAAATTTGAATTTTAGAATTGCGTTTGGAGCCAAAATATATTACTTTCATCTATATATTAATTACACATACACAAGCCTGAGTCGAGCCATATGTCGAGCCATCGAGCCGAGTCACGAGTCGAGCCATCGAGTCGAGCCATCGAGCCGAGCCATGAGCTGAACACCCCTAGCTCGAGCTCGGCTCGATTACAAAACGAGCCGGCTCGGCTCGGCTCGAAAACAAAACGAGCCTTTTCGAGCGAGCCTCGAGGTGTGAGTTTTTTGTACACCCCTACATAATTCAGATCATTCAGCATCAATTGGACGCTAATCAAGTATGGATCAATAACGGAAACATGATATATGATCTGCAAATGTTAATTACCAAACATGATGTATGAATCTTCAGTTGTTAATGCATCACTATGAATTTTGATATAGCTATTGAAAATCGTTGTATGATTAAACGTAGAAGTAGGATTATTATGATTTTGAATTTAAACGTGATCATGCAATTATATTTGATATAGGATTGCAACGTGATTCCAGGGAAGTGAAAAAAGACTATATTACCCTTTAACTGGGGTACTTAATTATCGGTTTCCAAAAAAACCGTCTGACATGTGATAAGTTCTCTTTGGTTCTTACACTTTGTACAATTATGTATTTTGTACTCTAAACTTTCACATAAATATTTTTTAGACGGTTTATAGTTTATATTAACCACTCGAATTCTTTTGCCACCCCTTGTTGGCCAAAGTTGTTTTTTTATTTATAGTTTATAGTTGACCGACCATTGATTCATAGCCACGCATAAAACAATTAGAAATAATGTTGATGTAATTAAATAAATACATCTTTAGTCTTTTAAGTCTTTTCGGCTTCTAGTTTTTATCTTTTGTGCTATACGATAATGCATATATTTTTCTTAGAGGTTCTAGATTATTCTTTACCTTTGATTAAAATAGCACACAACATATATATTGGATTTTGTATAATTTTATCTTTAGATTTTTACCAAGTATAATCTTAGAAGGGTGTTTGGGATTGAGTTTGGAAATGTAAAAGTGCTTTTGGTCAAAAGTGGTTATTGGCTTATGACTTTTTAAAAAGGAGTTTTAAAAAAAAAGTGTTTGGATTAGCTTTTGGGATGGGAAACGTCAAAAAGTCAATAGATTGTCTTTTTTTAGTGTTTCGCTTAACTTATTGTGAATATTGATTGTATGGATGGTAAATTTGTAATTTTTTTTTCCAAAAGTCAAAAGCCAAAAGCCAGGATTTCTAACTTTTCAAAAACAATTTTTTCACCATTAAAAGCCAAAAGCCAAAACAGAAAGTGCTTTTGGGTTACACAAACAACTTATTGATTTATTGGCTTGTTGGAAAAGCCAATAAGTCAATAATTTGTTTTGAAACTCAATCCCAAACACCCTCTTAGGTGCTGTTTGTTTTTTCTGCAGGAAAAGGTCTGCAGTCTGCGGACCACATCTGCAGACATCTGCAGGAGAAGAGGTGGACCAAAAGTCTGCAGTCTGCAAAAAGAAGACTGTTTGTTTGTTAACGTCTGCAGGCTGCTGAAATAAACTTAAATTTAAATAAACTGAGTTTTTACAGCAGTCTGGTGGTAGACGGTGGTGGTGGTGGGTGGACCGTGGTGGTAGTGGGTGGTGGTGGTGGACCGTGGTGGTGGTGGGTGGTGGTGGTGGGTGGTGGTGGACGGTGGTGGGTGGTGGTGGGTGGACGGTGGTAGGTGGTGGGTGGTGGTGGACCGTGGTGGGTGGTAGTGGTAGTGGTGGTGGTGGTGGTGGTGGACCGTGGTGGTGATGAACGGTGGTGGTGGTGAACGGTGGTGGTGGACGGTGCTAGGTGGTGGTGGTGGGTGGGTGACGGTGGTGGACGGTGGTGGTGGACGGTGCTAGGTGGTGGGTGGGTGACGGTGGTGGACGGTGGTGGTGGACGGTGCTAGGTGGTGGTGGTGGGTGGGTGACGGTGGTGGACGGTGGTGGTGGTGGTAGTGGGTGGTGGGTGGTGGTGGATGGTGGTGGGTGGTGGTAGTGGTGGTGGGTGGACGGTGGTGGTGATGGACGGTGGTGGTGAACGGTGGTGGTGGTGGACGGTGGTGGGTGGTGGTGGACCGTGGTGGTGATGGAAGGTGGTGGTGGTGAACAGTGGTGGTGGACGATACTAGGTGGTGGTGGTGGGTGGGTGACGGTGGTGGTGGTGGTGGTGGGTGGGTGACGGTGGTGGTGGTGGTGGTAGTGGGTGGTGGTGGTGGTGGTGGGTGAGGAGTAGAGGAGAAGACCTTTGAAGACCTTAGAAGACTTTGGTCCAAGTCTGCACCAAGAAGAGGTCAGGAAGAGCTTTTGGAGTGAAATGTCTTCCGAAAAACAAACAGTCTGCCCGCCCCAAACGTCTGCCCGCGTCTGCGCGGCACAGACAAAAGAGGTCAGAAGTGCTTCTGAGAGAAAAACAAACACCACCTTAGTGTGTTTTTCAACCGTTAATAGAAGCCCTCTGATCCTACTCAAATATAAATCTCTGTCTATATATAAGAATTTAACTTTCAAACTCATAAAAAATGTCACATTTCTAACACACATGCATTGGTAACTACAGCTAGGCTAAAAGCCCATAGATAGTTAAATACTTAGTTTTTTTTTTTTTTTTTGAAAACGAGTTAGATACTTAGTTACTAATATAGTATTATTAATATGCATTTTCTTACTTTTAATACAGTAATACAAAAGTGGAGACACATAATAGTTAATACAAACCACAATTTTAAGGCTGAAGGGTGCACAGACGCCCCACTCCCTCCGTCCCCTTCATGTTGCCCCGTCCCCATTCCTCACACCGCCCCCCTTCCATGTCCTCCCCCCGTCTCATGGCCTCCCGTCCCTCCCGTCTCTCACATAACATTAGGAACGCTCCAATAAGGTAATTTCTTGGTTTTTTTTTTTAATTTAAACCACTAGGTATTTTGTTTTTATTGGATGGGTTTATAAATTTGAGATATGACCTTGTGGTGTCTCCACACCCTTACCATGTCTCAACCAAGAGAACATGAGAGTCATCCTAGGTGGCATTGAGACATGAACATTCTCATGTCTGCACACCCCATAGCCTAAGTAGAGAATAATACGAGCTTTATACTCGATCTAGTAGGAGAGAAAACTGGAGTTGACTAGATGATCACATACACGTCTTATACATCATACTTAAAAATGTATAAAACTTTTATATAGTTATTGGCATTTTTAACTAAAAGTTTATTGAACCAAATTATACATATCTATATCTATAGTATATTATAATATATTAAAATTGAAGTAATAGAGCTAGCTATGCTTGTTTAAGGTACAAGTCATAATGTATATGCTAAAAACACTTAAGCGGAAACTTTGTATTTTGAACAATATTTACATATTTCTCTTCGGCTTTAATCAACTTTTGTTTATTTTAAAAGTTATTATTTAAAGAAATACACCGTAAAAACTAACGAGCATTTTAGTCTCTTTACTTTGAGTTTAGTATTATTATAAGTTACATGACTAACAGTGTTTAATATTGAGCATTTATCGAACCGTTAAACATAATCGAAACAAAAACAGACAAAACCGAATCAAAATCAACAAAAAAAAAAAAAAAAAAAACCCAAATTAACCAAAAAATCAGTTTCAATTGAGGCTAATAACCAAACTTTACACACCCTTAACAATGTTTGTGTCCCCGCAACATCGTACGTGCACTGTAGCTTCTAGTATGTGTGTGTATATATATATGGTGTTTGTTCCTTTTTTTTTTTTTAAGATATAAGAATTTTTTAATATTTACATTCAAACGAGAGAACAAAAATGCACCACATGATAAAAATTTCTTTTTTAAATGTTAATAGCATGACCTCACCGACAAATTACTCTAGACCACACTTGCAATTGTTAAAAAATAAATGAAAACTATGTTGCAAACTTGCAATTGTTTACTCAAAGTAAATGCGATAAATCTTAATTAACTTATTTCTTTTTGTTTGGAGTTGGTGGCGTATATTATATGTGTACTTAATTCAATAATACTGCTTATTAATATATCTTATCTAAGACACTTTAATTTAACTTGCATGATTTTGACATTCGTTATGATATATGATGGGATCAACAGCTTATAAAATTGTAAATACAATCTAAGATTCTTTATCAAATATAAAAATAAGTCATCATATGCATACCGAAGTCGATGTAACTACTACCTAATTGTTGTTAGACACAAAGTAATATTCTTCTTTTTATTGAAAAAAAAATCAAAATTTGTTAGTAGCAGGTAAAGATATTGTATCTTCCATAGTGATTATGGTTATGAAAAACTAGGTTATGTCAATACTGAAATATGTAACTATACAAAACATCGTACACTGAACTCTTGAGAAGACAAATCACTAAACTAAACAAATTCAATAGGAGAAAAACTAAAAATTAATATGTTGAATATTTGTGTTATATGCATACACTAAGCGATGATTATAAAATTCTTAACTGATAAAACAACCTAATATGTCTTAGTTATACTTTAATAGATGATAATGATAACATTTAATGTAAGATCATGACAAACCGAATATGAGGGTGTTTTGGATTGCGTTTTGAATCTGATTTTTAGTTTATTGCGTTTTGAAAACGTAGATAATTTCGGTTTTCAGTGTTTGGGATTGCGTTTTGAAAACGCAAATAATCAGTTTTTTAGGCTACCAAAACGCAATAATCTATAAGCAGCTCCACCCCTGCTTTTCCAAAACGTATAATCTGTTTTGAATAATCAATCCCAAACACCCCCTATATAGGTAATATATTCGCTAACATGGCCCCTCAAGTCAGACGTTTGGAGCGAAGTGATATCAATCAAGACATATTGAACTTTGAGACTTTGCGCAAGTACAATATCTCATATGAAACACATGATTATTTATTATGTATCAATGTATGTGGCGTCATTATTGTCACTCCAAAGCATTGATTGGCTAGTAAGAGGTATACATGATAACTCATGAAGCATGGAAGTGTACCAACAAATCTTAACAGTTGAGTGAGCAAGAGCACGATACATGGTCTCTATGCTAGAGCAAGCAACTCTATGTCTTAAAACTCCAATTGATGAGATTGGAGCAAAAAAACATGATATAGCCTGTGGTAGAGTGAACCAACAAGCCTAGTCAACACCTGCATATGCATGAATAGTAAGGGGGTGTTTGGGATTGATTATTCAAAAAGGATTATGCGTTTTGGAAAAGCAGGGGTGGAGCTGCTTATAGATTATTGCGTTTTGGTAGCCTAAAAAACTGATTATCTGCGTTTTCAAAACGCAATAATCTAAAAATCAGATTCAAAACGCAATCCCAAGCACCCTCTAAGACTACACGCCCAACATTTATTTTTCATTTCTCTTATTTCACCCATTTACATTTCTATCTCTTGGTTTTGTAAATATATCTTATATCAAAATATTGTTTTATAAATTATGAATCTCTATTACCAACTATTTAATACTTCATTTATTCTACCTACATATATATAATACAAATGTTACTAACCTAACAAAAATATAACAAGTAACTGAACATAGATAATAGATAAATAAATTGGTGTCACATACAGACAAGCCGAACAAATTCAAAAATAACAAGGGTCTTATACTCTTAATAGCTTGGAAAACTCTAACCAACATACCTACTTGAAGGTATTAAGTCAAATTGCTTCACTTACTATACCTCTTTTTTGTTTTCATTGTTAGCACTTTAATTCAAAAAATTTAAAAACTAATAATCATAACTATAGTTTTGGACCATGCTCTGTTAACATGATCCATTTTATAAATGTTACTTTGATACCAATTTCTGTCCTCATTAACACGAGACAGATGCATTTTTATATGCTTGTTCTTTAATACCACTCTCTTTCCTTCTGATGATATATTTTTTTAAACTTTCATATTTTACATATTTTCTTATTCACTAGCGTGAGATGACGACATCTATTGATTCATTGAATACTATGGAAAATTTGTTAAATATTAATAAATTCATATAAAAATAAATATATCCGTATTTTTTTTCCAACATCAAACCTATGATTATTATGGAGCCATACGGTTGTCCAAGATACTATTTTGGCAGTGTCGATTGGTCAGGAGCTACAAATGGGAATAATTAATTAGTTTACAGTGACAAATTGTGACATCAATCAATTAAATAATACTTCCTCCGTCCTAATTTAAATATTTTAGTTAAAAAAACACAAATTTTAAGAAATATTTTGTTTGTATGTGGTAAAATTACAATAATATCTTTAAAAGTGGTGATTGTGTTTTGTCTTTTATCTTTTATGGGACATTTAATTACATTTAATTTGGAAAGTGACATTTAATTTGAGACAAACAAAAAAGAAAAGTAGGACATTTAAATTGGGACGGAGGTAGTAATCGTTTTCGTTGAACCAATACTAATATATGGTATAAGGTAATATGACCATACACCACTTCATATATTATCCATACTAGTGGGGTGCCCGCACGATGCAGCGGGAAACACAACACTTTGATTTTGCTATGTCTCTATGCTTTAATGCGGTCATGCCTCTTTTAAAATGAATATTACTAGTTTATAGTAAGACAGAGTCAAGTTGCTTCAAGGAATAATGTTGAACATTTAGTTGAACAATACAACAGTTTGCTACAAATTGTGCCTTATTTTCATTGTATGTCTATAGCTACAAATTAAAGAGGAAAAGAGAACGATTCTGTTCTTTACAAAGTATGTCATATCTACCTTTCAATGTGATAATATAAAAGGAAAGCATTCGTTTTGTTGATGATGTTTATCGAAATATTACGGTTAGTTAGACAACCTATTATTTATGGTAAAAAGAAGTTGTGGTTTTGTTCGAGCTAGAACAGTTTTCAAGGTTGTGCTTGTGGTTACGCTTCTTTTTATGTGGGTAAGATATATGCACATATTCATGCTTGTAAATTATGTATCAATGTCAGGCAACGAATTCGGGTTAAATATGTAGCGAATTAGTTTTGACATATCTACCTTTGTATCTTTGATGTGGGCTTTTTGAATGATTTGTTTTCAGTGCTTATGTTGTGGGGTGAGTAGGGTAGTTATTATGGTTATTATGTAAATAGTAGGCAAAATATAATAACACAAATAAGCACCAAGAAAATGGCCTTGAAGATGATATTGTTGCTATTTAAATAATTAGAAAACACAAGATCTGACAAGAAGAAAAGACACGACGACATTGAAGGATTACAAATTACCTCACACATTTGTCATAAGAGCATACATATTCTAACTCCATACTGCTAAACATAATAGCATTGATTCTAACATAAGAGCACAAGTCATTGCATAAATAATACAAGATTCTAACATAAGAAAACATTTTATCTTATAGTATTATAACAACACATTTTATCCATAACTCAATACTCTTAATTATAGAAACAAATTATATTAAATAAATAAAAAAAACCACGGGTTCTACCTACAAATTTGCAGAAAACATTAAAAAGTATTAAAGGAAACCACTTTTACATATTCCTAATCTTCTTGACTACCATGAAAGAGGAAAACCCAAGCAAGCCAAAATTATGGAATTGTAAAGAATAATAAGAAAAGAAAAGTACTATGAATACAACTTCAAAATATGTGTTAAATATATCAATAATAAACCATATTTTGAATTTCATGATAAAAAACAATGAGTAGAGGGCCTATTAACCGCAAATATAAGGAAAGTAAGAGGACCTACTTGATATAACTTACAAAAATTGAACTCCCATATATAAAAATTTTGTAACTACGAGAATGATTATTTACTAAAGGATTATGGAAAAGAAGCCAAGACTTAGAATTACAAAAGCACCTAATGACTATATGGAAAAATACATTCAGTCCATCAATTTAAAATTACCTGCAATAGCGTAATTGACTAAGAAGAAAACCCTAAAATATAATCAGCTCGTAATCTCCTGAATAAAACCAGCATTAAAAACACTAATCAAACCACTCAATCTAACAATCAAAATAAGTTAAACCAACATAAGAATTTTTTTTCAAAACTCACCTAAAATGGAGATGCAAGAATAAAACTTATAACCTGATCGGCTCCTTTCCACATCTAACTTGCACAAGAGCATATGGAAGAGTTGATGTTGAGTGAAATGTGAATTTTGTTTATTAATATAGTAATGATAGGAGCTTCAATTTCAATTAATTGGATTTATGGCATATTGATTGAAATAAGACCTTTGGTGTGCTTTGGATTTATGGCATATTAATTGAAATAAGATATTTGGTGTGCTTTAGGTGTTAAGCACCTTAAAATTAAGTTGATAATTGGATCAATTTAATAATACTTAGGTAAAATTACTATTTTATCCCTTGCTAACTTCATTAGGGTATTGTACCATATGCATTATTTGTTGTAATTACTTAAATTTTGTTGGAATCATTCCCTCATGCTTTATAATATAATAAATATAGATATAGATATAGATATAGATATTTAAACTAGATTATTCCACATGGGCTTTCTGAGGTAGACAAATATAATATGAAGTAACAAAATGTGTAGACCGTAAAAGAGTTAGGTCGTTTTTTCAGGAATTTTTTAGAGGATTAACACTCGATAACTCATAAAACCTACTTCTAATTCTACGTGTGCACATTTTGCTCGAGTGAAGTCTCTATACAACTTTGTCACTTTCTCAAAACATTTTAAAGTTGTGATGTGGGCCTAAAAAAAAACCAAATTAGTATCAAATGATATGTCATGATGATGATTGATTTAAGATGCATGCATGGTAGAGTAATTAATTATCATTTATCAGCTAAAATTTACCTGGTATCTAAAAATCATAAGCTACATCTAACCGGCTTACCAACCTTTATGATCAATGTTTCTAACAACACCAATCAAAATACAAACACGCAAAAACAGTATTGATTCAATGGGTTAGGATCAAATACACAAGACACTATCTAGGAATGGTGAGAAGGATTGTGATCCATTGAACTTATATTTGAAGGGTTGAGATTAGTTTGTTTGGAAAAAATAAATAATAAATTAGAGGAATGACATAAAAGGAAAACCATATTTATTGATTTTTTCTCTCCACATGCAATGCACATGTCAATTCCCCCATCATTTTAAAACGTCTATAACTTTTCCATACGATATTTTATTTTTAAAAAAAATTCACCATATTAACGAGCGTTTTTTTATCTTTAATATGAGTACCACATTGCTACATTAAAATTGAAAAAAATCGTGTTAAATGGGTTTTCTTCTCCGTTGTGTCTTCTGCTCGTTCATTGTGTTATAGTATGCACGTGTGCTTTATAAATATGGTATTTATATTTTTTTAGTGTACACATGATTTCACTTTGTCCATTGTGTTTTTAGTATGCTTTCCATTGTGTTTTATGCAAATGAGTTTTGTATTTAGGTGTACGTTGTGTTTTATTATGTTGTTCATTGTGTTTAAGTCTATTATTCATTGCGTTTTAGTCTTCTGTTCATTGTGTCTTTAGTATGTCGTCCATTGTGTTTTATTAGACTGTTCATTGTGTTTTATACCCTATTGTTCATTGCATATTTAATTAGTACTCATTGTGTTTTACGTTATCTCCATTGTGTCTTACGCAACTGGGTTTTCAACTTTTTTTTTCAAAAGTATTCATCGTGTTTTAGTCTTCTGTTCATTGTGTCTTTATTATGTCGTCCATTGTGTTTTACGCAACTGGGTTTGACCCTTTGTTTTCAAAAGTGTTCATTGTGTTTTAGTCTTTTGTTCATTGTGTCTTTAGTATGTCATCCATTGTGTCTTACGCAACTAGGTTTTCAACTTTTTTTTTCGAAAGCATTCATTGTGTCTTTAGTATGTTGTCCATTGTGATTTATTAGATTGTTGCTTGTGTTTTATACCCTATTGTTCATTGCATATTTAATTGGTACCCATTGTGTTTTACACTCCATTGTGTCTTATGTAAGTGGGTTTTTGACTTCTTTTTTTTTTTTCAAAAGCATAACAATATGGTACTCATATTAAAGATAAAAAGACGCTCAATTCTATGGTATAATTTTTTTTAAAAAAGATGACGTATAAAAAAGTTACGGCCATTTAAAAATGAAGGTAGAAATGGCATGTGACTTGCATGTGCATATATTTTTTTTGACAAAATTACCCTCCCACTTGTTTAATTATTTGAACATATGTCATTTTCAAGTGTTTTTTCACCCTTTTCATTTTTTGTAGACTTTGTAGAATAATTCAACGCTTAAGCCTTGATTCAATACCATTTATTTAATATTATTATATGGCACCTGACGAACACGATGTGACTTACAGTCGTGATGACATGGAATGAACCAATAAAGCTTCGACACGTAGCATTACATGTTTCAAACAATCACCTTATCGAAGTTACGTGAAAATTGGCTGGCAATTTCTTAAGTCGTCGCCAATACCACCCATTTGACTATTTGTCTTTGACCACACAATTACAAACATTTAATATATGAAACAAAAATCACATATTTGCAACGATAAAAATCAATGAAATATTTTATGACTTATTTTTTTGTGGTTGGACAGAACGAAATGATTGCATGACCACGCATGCACCAGGAAGGGCGAAGCTTTACCCCGCTCTCCACTGTTTTTTGCTCAGTGGCACAAATTTACGCATTTATGTTCGAAATTTTATATGTATTGAATCCGGGCCCCTTGAAATTTTTTCTCAAGCTCCGTCACTTCGCATGGGCCTGGTTTCACCTCGCTAGAGGGCCTGCTTTCAGGGGCGGATCCGCCTTAGAAATATCGGGTTCACGTGACCCCCTTGATTTAAAAGTTTAGTAGAGGGTACATAACCAAATTCTTGAGTGACCCCATAACTAGTTATAAAGTGAACCCATAACCTATTTCTCTCTCGAAATAATTCAAGAGAGAGAAGAATAACATGTGTGTGTATAGGCAAGATATAGGGTTCTGATGCTCAGCCCATCAGCCAGACGAGCCCAATCCGTAAGCCTTCTACAAACGCAACGAATTCAACATCCCAACACTTCAACAAGCCCATTATATTAAACCCATCTTCTAACTTCAGAGCAGGCCCAACGGCACAATTAATGTGTATGTAATCCCACGAGGTTCTAAATACTAATTATCAATCTATTTATATTAGATGATTGGGAATAGTACTTTTGGTAAAAAAAGTTCGGTCAGCAGTAAAATGTTTTGGTCAACAGTAAAAGTAAATAATAAAACAGCAGCAATGCAGATCTGTATTGTTGATGGCCACGCGTCACCATCACCATCGACTCCACGTGTTGCCTTGAACCTTTTGACACCACCTCTGCAAATTTGTGCTACGTGACAGAGAGAGAAACGACTCCACTCCACTTCATATGAGGTTGGTTATATATCTTCAACAGTTCCACGTCCATGGGCCACTTACTCCACAAACCCTAAATCAGAATCTGGCAACACACAATAGTTTCTTAATTCGCTATATACAACAAAATCCAGAAAACCGTCATCTAAACACTAGATCCCTAGCCCGGTCGGACAAACCTGCTTCTGCCTGTGCCCTAAACCCACATCCGTACCACTCCATCACCACCTCACCACCCCTCACCGCTACTGACCACCGTCACGCCACCTTCTTCACCACTACCACTGTCACCTCTGTAAACCGAAACCACTCACCACATCACCACCGGATTTTGCAGGTTTGCTGTTTTAATGTGAAAATCGAAGAAGAATATAATACTAGGTTCTGCAGGTTTGTGTGGTAAACAATATTAGGTTTGTGTGTGTATGGTGTGGTGTCGCTATAGTTGTGTCGGTTAGAAAAAAAAAGTAACGCACCAGAATTTTAGAAAAATATGGGGTCGTGGTTTATGAGATGAAAGAGAAACGAAAATGATGATGTCTGTGGTGGTAGCATAATGAACCAGCTTGTGCCTTGGAATTATAAAATTGAGTTACTACAAAGGGTCATGTGTTTCTTAAAAAAATATTGAAATTAGAGGTAAAAAAAGCAGTTTTTGACAATTGATATTAAACTTGACGTTTATTTGAAATCCAATGTAAAAAAAAAAATTACTAGAGAAATATAGCATATAGTCAGAGTCGCAGCCACGGACGTGGTGAACGTTTTTGTTGCGGGGACTGGTGGAGGTGGTGGAGGCGGGGGGCGGGGAGGGGGTGATGTAGTGATGATGGATTAAGAGAGCAAAAGAAAGAAGGCCTGATCAGGGTTCGAAGGAGCTCAAATATGGGCTGTATCTAATTTTAACTGATAGTTTGAATAATGTTTATGAATCATATAAATGCGTTGTTCATATATTTAAATTGGATAATTCAAAAAAAAAACTGTGGAAATTACCTTAATAAAGAAGGGTGAAACAATCAATTTGGATTCCATCTTACTTTGGCATATCATGCGTCAGTAACCTAACGAAATGAACAAATACTGATCGAATTTCGCTTGCGTGACCGCATTTGACGAGTAGCTCAGGAAATCGTGCAAGTGTAATTACCCTTACCGATTGAATAGCCGCGCAACGCGCGGGGTATCACACTAGTTGGTTATATTTACTAAACTGTCAAGGTTTATTGTCATTTCTAGAAGTCAATATAATCCCACCTTAGACAAGTTAATGGTACGCTATGGGGAGGGTGAGAAGTAGCCAAGATTTACCTCTATCCCAAAAGGATAAAGAGGCTGATCTCAGCGAGATCCCCCAGCTCCAAACTCAGTGAGACCTCAGGCTCCAAAACCATATCCAGACTTAAAGGTCAAATAAAACAAACATATGCATAGGGGTGTAAATGACACGTAGCGGCTCGAGAGCTACCCGGGATCGGCTCGGAAAAAAGCCCGAACAAGCCGAGCCTTAACAAGCCCGAGCTCGAGCCTGAGCCTGAAATATGGCTCGTTTAGTTATCGAGCCCGAGCTCGAGCCCTAGATACAAAGCTCGATTGGGCTCGCGAGCCTAAACGAGCCCAAACATAATTATAAGTTATTTATATATCTCTTATAATTTATAGCACACGTCTCCAAAGTCCAAGTCCTTATTTCATAGGCCCATTTAATAACACTCACGAGCCGAGCTTTTGCGATATCGAGCCGAGCTTTGAGCTATTTTGAGATTGTTCTCAAATCACCTCGAGCCGAGGCGAGCTCGAGCTTTTGATTTTGCTACTGAGCCGAGCTCGAGCTCAAGATTGTAGGCTCGAACCGAGCCGAGCTCGAGCCCAGTCAAACTTGGGCTCGGCTCGGCTCGTTTACACCCCTACATATGCACATAGCTATAAATAAAACACAACAGAAAAACATAGTATACTAACAATATTTCTTAATAAACTACCAAAAAAATAATACATATAATAGTGATAGATAACATCCATAAGACACATGGAAGCGATAACACACCTAGCCTACCTAAATAGAGTAAAGATCCTAAGACAAAATCCAACACAAACATGACCATACCCCATAACGGTCCTTAACCTATACTCGTCCATGTACTTTGAAAGGTGTAAGTATAACAAATCATGCCTAATCCGCTCCTCCCAAATCCATTTTAGCCCGTCTCTCTCCTTCCCTCCAAAATGACAGTTTCCACGGTTTTGACTGAGGTCGTAGTTTGTCTTCTCCTAACATGCTCAAACCATCTCAATCTTCCTTCCTTAATCTTATTAGATATACTAGTTGCTCTTGATATATCCTTAGAAACCTCATTAGTATCTTATCATTGACCATGTCTTCTGAAAGGAGAATGTTTTAAATAATAATTATATTGAAAATATGAATTTTTATAGGTTTTGAATAACTATATTTGACTTTATAGCTTTTGAGTCAAAATATTAGATGTTATGTAAGTTTTTAAGTGATACACAATCACTCCTATAAATTATTACACTATGAATTAGCAAGTCTAATGTAAAGTATAAACTAATGCATTCAAAGACTATGTAATTATTGTTCTCAAAAAGAAAAAAAAAAAGTTGGTGATAATATAGCCATTTGATTTAAGTTATAATACTTTTTAAAAGTAATCCAACCTCATGAATTGACTCATATCCTAAATAGGTTTTAGACTTTGACTATATATCCTTCTAGATATTGGGGGACATGTCTGAGCAATCAATCATGTCACATCATTTCAAATTACTCAAATTACCCAAACTCCATTTTCCTTCATACCCGTAGTTGGGTACTACAAACTGTGGGCAGAAGTGATTAAAGCAATTCATATCTCCTCGAAATGGAAATCTATTGTCCCGGTCAAGAAAACGATACCCGGGGTATGGAAAAACATTTGCAATGTGGAAGCTAGTTTATATAAAAGAGAGATATCGGTTAAAAAGAACTTAGTTGCCAAGGTTAGGAACGGTCAGAAGGTGTTGTTTTGGAAAGATGTCTGGGCTGCAGAAGATTCATTCAAAAACTTGTTCCCTGCTCTTTACAATGTTGCTGCAAATAAATTGGATCATGTGGTCAATCGTTTTAATAGAAATGGGTTGAATATTATTTGGATATGGAAGATGGGCCTAGCCAAAATCGGGCCTGCTGCGGCTGAACAGTTGAATATTGCCTCTTCTTTTTTGCAAAGCGGACAAATGGTGCTATGAGAATAAACTCGGAGTCGATTTTCGGTTAAACATATCAGGTGCGAGATTGATTCTGGAAGAGCCCCGGGTACTGAAAAGACCGAATTTAATTCATGGGCGACTCTCAAAGTGAATTATTTTTTGTGGAGGGCGGAAATGGGAAGGATTGCTACTAAGTTGGAGTTGGTTGCTCGAGGCATTCAGATCGGTGATACAAAGTGCTCTAGATGTGGAATTGCAGACGAAGACACAAGTCATGCACTGTTGAATTGCTTATGGGCCAAAGCGGTGTGGTGGCATGTGTTAGTGTGGGTTAAGATCCCATGGCCGAATGGTAACTTTTCCCTGGCTGAATGGATTCATGTGTTAATGACATCCCCCGGTTCTAAGAAATGGAAGAAGATGGTGCACATGATATTTTTAGCCACGGCTTGGAGACTTTGGTTAGCTCGGAATACAAAAATTTTTGAAGATAAGTTCATCCCGGTGCAGACTACGGTGGATCTCATCAGGGAGGACGCGTTTCTTTGGGTTACCCACCGCGCTAGAATTAGAAATGTAGATTGGGCCTTATTTGATATTTCTAAATTGGTGTAATTTTGGACTCGGTTTGTATTTCCTAGCTTCTTGCTAGCTCTTTATATGCAGCTATAAAGTGTTTTTGCCATTCAAAAAAAAAAAAAGTCGGGTACTACAAACCGATTTCCATCTTCCAACTACCTAATGGATCCAGATGGAGAGTGTTGCGGCGGTGTTGTCGCACTACCAAGGAATCCGAAAGGGTTGCTCGACGGGTCCCCCCAATACCCTTATTATATACGTTAAAATACATGTCTTCAACGCATAGTAAACCTATTTTTTTGGCTCTAAGACTAGGAGTTCTAATAGTTGACTCGGTTCCTTCAAATTGTAAACAAGTAGTTTATGCTTTAGTAACTACTTTTTCAGTGGCTTTAGTGTTCACCGCCTTTCAAGGAATGGAATATTACCAATGTACTCTACGGATATATTTCAGCATAGTAAAATAAGAAACCGAAAGATTTTGCTCTTCAAGTATGAATTAAGAAATTCGTAACTTTGCAAGTTCAAGAAAGGTATATGAGATTGCCAAAAAAAAAAAAAAAAAAAAGACAACAATGCTCATTTTCGCTTTCAGTTCCAGTCCCATAAACTTGATCCCGAACCGAAAACTAAAACATATTGGTCGGGTAGTGGGTGCCAGGATTAACTATAACATTTAGCGTGGGTTACCCAATATCCGAAGCCGAATTAAAGCCCTTATACTTCACTGGAATCTGATATGTTAACCTATTATATAATCTTGAAAAAAACATATAATAAATTGTATTTTGAATTACTGGAATTGAAAACTTGGCATTGGTAGAATTCTTCTTGAGTTTGATATTTCAAGTCGGTTTTTGACCCGTTTGACCCATTTGATATAAACAAAACCCATCCATAAGCGGATAGGTTGAAAATGTCACCTTAAGGTTCCATCAATGACTCACCCCATTTACAAACTTTATAAAATGACATAAGAGTGTGTGAAACTACCTTGATAAATATATGTTATGCAGAACAACACATATGAATAATCAATACTCAAAATCTTCTAACAAAGCCTTTAAACAGTGGCGCTTACTGTGGCACCATGTTAAGCGTCTAAGTTCCTCTAGCAAAACTCTCAAATTCTCTATCTAGCGCAACCTGCATTTTACCTGATCTCTGCTGGTTAGCAGGTTACCGATGAGGTCCCAGGTAACGGGTTCTTATAGTCACTCAAAAACAAAGTAACGAAGATGCTATAATGCTATATACCTTTTGCATTCTATCTCAAAACTGATCAATAATACTGCTCAGCAATATTAAACGTAACCAATTAGCAACGAGTGAAACGCGACGAAATCATAAAAAAAATTAGTCACAACAAGAAAACTCGTCTTCTGCAAAACTCAAAATTTGAAGCACGCCCAGGATCTCTTCAATTCGAAGATGAGAAATCCTGCCCACAGTAAACTTCTCCACAGCCCCTTTAACTTCAATTAAACTATGACCCGGTTCTTTTTTCATTAAACTATCTTTTAACTGTTTTCTCGCATCTGCCACACCATCACACATGCTCTCCGAAGCATAAAGATTTGATAACAACACGTAAGGTGAAGTAGAAACTTTCTGAATCTTCAAGAAACGTTTAGCTATGCGCTTGCCGACAACAAGATCATGATGCACCCGGCAAGCAGACAGTAAACACCCAAGAACAACAGGATCATGTTCAAAAGAATATCTTTCCATATACTCTTCAGCCTCTTTTACCCTTCGGGCTCGGCCTAGCAATTCAACTATGCACGACACATGGTCAACGTTCGGAGCAATGCCATAAGTTTCTTGCATTGCATTGAAGTAAAACTTACCCTCTTCTACAAGTCCCGTGTGGTTTAAAGCTGCTAAAAGTGCGATAAACGTGACAGAATCAGGTCTCACTTTTAATTTCATCATCTGATCAAATAACTCAAGCGCCTGTTCCCCGTATCCATGATTTGCAAATCCAGCCATGAGGGTGTTCCATGAAACAAGATTACGGAACCCCATTTGGTTAAAAGTAGTATCTGCGTGTTTTATTGAACCACATTTTGCATACATGTTCACAAGTGCATTTCCGACGCCTGTATCATAGTTCAACCTTGTCCTAATCAAATTTCCATGTATCTGTCTCCCGTAAATAGATGAAGCAAGACCCGAACACGCAGATAAAGCACTCGTGTATGTGAAATCATCAGGAGTTAAAGTATGTGTTTTTATCATCTCACCGAAGACGCTCAAACCTTTGTCATGATCAAGAGCATGACAACACACAACAATAAACGTATTCCACGAAATCATATCCTTTTCCACGATCAACCAGAAAACCTTCTCAGCATCTTCTATCGAGTTAAACTTTGAGTACATCTATACTATATATAAATACATCTCATTAGGGTACAATGGTAATTTCAAATAGAAACAACTTTTTCAACCTAATGTACAAGTCAGTATTGCGCAGGATGTTGAAAAGGCTTAAGACGTGTCCTATCGTATTCTTTAAGACGCTGGTTACACTTTGAGATGAAATTAAGACACGGGATAAAGAAGAGGCTGCTTGAATGCGAGGTTCAATGAGACGTTCCATTTACCGGGATGGAACCCGTCCTCACTTGGCTATTAAGACGCGCCATTTACTCATTTGCAAACCCTATATATCTCCAATGGCATCTGGTACAATAAGTTATCATTGTCAATATCAGTATTTGGCACAAGGATCCTCTGGGTCCAGGTTCGATTAATTGCTGGTTCATCATCATCATCATCAATATTTGGCATCCGAAAGGTTAGATTTTAAATATGTGCTTGTGAACTTAATCTTTTTAGAATTTAGTTCTAATTATTCAGTTCTCTTTCTTCTAATTCTAGGGTTTTGTTTTTATGATTGCATTGGCCTTGAAAAACGGCTCCATACCATGTGTTTGCATGTTTAATAGGTTTACAAGTGCAGACATGAGCTTAAAAAGTTCCAACTTATATGGTTTGTTGCTAATTTTCTGTGTGGTGCTTCAACTTAATTTTTGAACTAAAAGTTTGTATTTTAGGCAATTCAAGGGATATTACACAGCCGCACAAGGCTAAGGTATACAGTCATAAATGGCAGCGGAAAACAGTAGTACAGGTCTTGGAATTACACCTGCCCATGGTTGTAATATCTTTTGATCCAACAAATTCAGCTTTTATAGATGTTGTCTAATTTCGATGTTGAATTACAGGTTAAATGGTGGTATAACATGTAAACGAGTTGAAAGTGGGTACACAATAGCTGCTAATCTTGCCCTGTGCAAAGGTCATTTTCACATTTATCGATTGATAATCTTAATTCAGAGCTGCCAATTTTGACTCATTTACTTCTATATGGGTTAATTTGTTTTTTTTTTAATCCTAGACAGATTAAATGAGCCAAAATCAATGGTTTCTAAGAAATAAACCAAAGTGTGCGAGCCTAGCATACTAAAGATGTTTCGCCCTGTTTAAAGGACCCTGCTAGCAAAATTTATCTCAGTGTTATTTTCGTGGACAAAGTGTGCTTATTCATTTGGTTTCATTTTAATATTTGATTAAATGAACAGATAAAGCATGCTTTAATTTATATATTCCAATGTGGATAAATGGTGAATTGAGATGGTCTTTGCCCAAAAGACACCAAACAAGTTGTTTACAAACAAGCCATTCGATCTTGATGAGTCTGTGATTAGAAGGCTTCTTTGTAAGTAAAATTTACTCCAAATTTTTTATGGGCGGGTTGGTTCCAGTAGTGGGTGAAAAAAATGGAATTTTTTACACAATTCAAAACCAGTTTGGTCAGGTTAACAAGAAACACTTTTCTGTTAGTTTTTTCTTCACAGTACTAAGTGTCTAATACGATTAAGTAAGTTGTATTATTTCATTACCAATCCAGTAAAATGGTTTAGAATGTGAATCATCCATTTAATAATACACATTGAATGCTTTTTATCCTCTTGATATGTTTCCTATTTAGCTAACTTTTCATTTTAATCTTACAAGTTTGACGCATTTATAACTTATAAGCTAATGTTATGTTATTTTCTTTTGAAGACTGGTGGTGAATTTACAAGCTGCTCCTAATCGAACAAAAAGATTTAAAGGTTATTCTAGCAAAAAGAGGATTTGTAACCATGTGTAGATTTAGATGCAATGAGTGATGTGCAACTACATTTTCCCCCATTGTATTTGGAAATTACAAACATTATGTTTTTGTAGTGTTCCCATTTCAAGTTTGCAATTTTTTTCCATGAATCACTACTTCATAAAAACTATACTTTTCACCTACATGTCTTCAGTTACATTTGTCACAGAGCTAGACCACTGGCATTGATGCCGCAAACATCATGAGTTTTCTCCTTCGTCTACTAACAAGTGTATCAAAACCGTAGGATTTTTCACCCGCCGCAACGCGCGGGTTTCCTACTAGTCATGATTAACACATTTCCAACAAACGCTATCGAATCAAGATTGAGTTTAACCGCTAAACAATGCAATTCCATCGCAACCCAAATATCATTTGATTTACTACAACTTCCCAAAAGCGCCACTAAACTAAACCGATTCGGAACAAGACCTTCTTGACACATAAGTCTAAACATCTCATACGCCTTCTCAACTTGCTCATGTTCAACCAATCCTGTAATAACCGCGTTATAAGCAACAATATTCCTTTTAGAACTGGTTCTAAAAACCGCCAACGCCTCCCTACACCGCCCACATTTCATGTACAACGAAACAAGCGAGTTAGAAACAAAACAAACATCAACATACCCAACAACCACAGCCAGTGCATGAATCTTTCTACCAACACTACCGGCCAACAAACTAGCACAGGCACTAACAGCACTAGCAAACACAAACTCATTCGCCTGCTCGGCTTTCATTCGGGAGAACATCTCAACCGCGTATAAACTTCGTCCGGCTTGATCATACCGGAAATCATAGCAGACCAAGTTACAACGTTTCTTTCAGGCATTTCATCGAACACTTGGCGTGCGAAGTGAATGCTGCCACATTTTGCATACATGTTGAGGATATGATTTGATATAATAATATTGGATATAAAACCCATTTTGATTGCAACAACGTGGAGGGAAAACCCATGTCGAAATGATTTTGTTTTGGAGCATTGGTGCAAAATCGAAGCTAAAAGTTGATAGCCCATTTGTTAAGTGAATAAAAGATCAAGACTTTAATGTTAAGATTAGGGATGAGCATTCAAGCCCGAATACCGATCCCGTCCCGTCCCGATCCCGATACCGTACCGAACCGATACCGAACCGAGGGGTTTCGGGATCGGTATCGGTATCCATATTTATGGATTTTCGGTTTCGGTATTATCGGTATCGGTACGGGATCGGTACGGTATCGGTATTTTAAGGCAAAATACCGATACCATACCGGTACCGTACCGATACCGAACCGATACCGTACCGTACCGTATGTGTTCGGTATCGGGATCGGTATTGGGTTTTTGGACTTTTCGGTATCGGTATTGTCGGGATCGGTATCGGTTCGGTACCGATCCCGTCCCGAGCTCATCCCTAGTTAAGATATCGGGTATATACGAATACTTGACCTAAAACGGCTGATAGGTTTCGAGTTTACCGAATAAAACGGCTAATGTGGTGGCGATAGGTGAATGGGACCCGAATAAAATCCTCAATGTCATCCGGTTATTTAGGTGTTTTCATTTAATTTCCGGACTGAAAATAAATCTGCAAAAATCCAACTTATTCGGCTCTGTGGTGGCTGATCCAATCATTGAAGAAGTAGCTCAAAGAATAAATGTGTCCAAAGGTTGCTTTCCCTTCAAGTACCTGGGGTTCCTATTGGGGCGAATATGAATCAAGCAAAACATTGGAAAGGTGTCATTGATACTTGCAACTCAAGGCTTTCCAAATGGAAGGCCAAAACATTATCCATTGGGGGTCGGACGGTTTTGTTGAAATCCGTATTAGATAGTTTGCCAATATATCACTTCTCCCTTTTTCGAGCGCTGAAGTGTGTTGTCGAACACTTGGAAAAGTTGAGAAGGCGATTCTTTTGGGGAGGTTCGGATGATAAACATAAAACCGCGTGGGTCTCTTGGGAGCGTGTGATTGGTCCCAAAAACAAAGGCGGAATAGGTTTGGGTTCGCTTCAACACATGAATATGAGTCTCCTTCTTAAATGGTGGTGGCGATTCAAAACCGAAACTACAAGCCTATGGAAACAAGTAATTGAGGCTATCCACCATAATGAGCGATCTTGGGCCTTCCTACCAATTAAATCGACCATATCGGGGGTTTGGAATTCAATTACCAAGGTTGGGAAAGATTTTGAAAACATGAACATATTGGTTGAGGATTTATTCAAAAGTGTACTTGGTAATGGGTTGCGCATTCAGTTTTGGCTCGACTGCTGGCTCGGGAGCACCCCGCTCAGGTATAAATTCCCCAATCTGTTTGCTTTAGAGTCTAATAAAAGCTGCTTCGTGGCAGCCCGTTTCTTTTTGCAGGGTACATCTCGGGTGGTGGGTTGGGAATGGAAGCGTGAACCTTTGCTGGAAATTGAACGAGACGAGCTCCTAAACTGTCAACAACTGCTGCAAGCTGCTGTGTTTTCAGACCAGACGGATTCGTGGAGCTGGACGGCTGACACTGCAGGTGTCTTTTCTGCAACCTCCTGCCGCAAAATGTTAGCGGCTTCGGCTGCTCCTTATTTCCCATTCAGATGGTCAAAGTTGGTACCGAAAAAGGTTAATATTTTTGCGTGGCGAGTGGAACAAGACAAGATTTCAACCATGGAAGGCCTATTCAAACGCAAGATCATCAACTCCTCTCCTATGTGTAGCTTATGCGGCGATTATCAGAAAAACCCCGCACATCTCTTAATACATTGTTACGTGGCGGCAAACATTTGGCAGAAAGTTGCGGATTGGTGTAACATCCCACCTATTTTTGCTTTCAACTTCAGAGAGCTTCTGGAAGCGGGAAACGTTAACGGGCTCAAAAGATCAAGAAAAGAGGCGATTTATGCAATCATTCTCACGACGTGTTGGGTATTATGGAACGGAAGAAACAAGAAGATATTCCAAGGCAAAAGACTCAATTTGGAAGAACTATTAAGTGAAATAAAGGCACAATCTCATCTTTGGATAACAAGTAGATCAACCGAATTCACAAAAGATTGGAACAAATGGTGCTCATTTGACATATAAATTGGTTTATAACTGTTTTGGGTAAATTGTAATTTGGGTTGGGTGTCATAAGGATTATTCATCTTCATACCATCTTGCTAATAGATGATTTTGTATATATTGGTTATGGAATAAAAGTTGTTTGCCATTCAAAAAAAAAAAAAAAAGGTTTCGAGTTTACCGGTTAAGGTTCAATTGCCACATGTGACAAATACCTTACCGAACAAAACCGATAGCGTCCTAGGTCGAAAAAGTTAACCAGTGAAGCTATCGCTCAAAACCCCAAACCTCCTACACAGCAGCGATATCACTTCATCATCATCATCATCATCATCATCATCTGCAATCGAGTTGTAACCCTTATCAAGGTACTAATTAGGCCTTCTTCGTAAAACTTTTAGCTGCATTTAGTGTTGATAATCGATGAATTATTAATCAATCCCTTGTCCGTGTAATGCTTAATTCAAAGTCCACCCAATAACACATCACATTTGTAATGAATTCACCACTGTAAGTTATCTGTTCGTGTATCATCTGTTTCGTATATATTATCAGTACCTGAAGAATTATAATTAAATAATTAGATTATTAAGACTAGGGATAGATAGGCAGCCAGTTTTACTAATTAGTTCAAGTTCTTTGCCTGCTTGGCTGCTTCTCCATATCAGATTAGTTTAACCCTAACTGTCCGTAAATAAAAGCAACCTTCAAGAGGTGGCGCAGTGGTCTCGGTTTGTAAGGTTTTTCTGTCTTCGACATTTTTGAAGGCCGCATGTCCATCGCAAGTTGCGTTTTATCTGATCCCGTTGGTTACTAGGGTATAGGTGGCGCAGTGGTCTCGGTTTGTAAGGTTTTTCTGTCTTCGACATTTTTTGAAGGCCGCATGTCCATCACAAGTTGCGTTTTATCTGATCCCGTTGGTTAGTAGGGTATAGGTGGCGTTTTGTGAGTTTTGTTGTTAAAACGGGTTCTCTTGTTCACATAAAAAATAATTAAATAAATAAATGGTGGCTCGAGCGTTTTCATTTTTTATTTTTAGCAAAATACACAAAACTAGAGATTGTGAGTTTGTTTGCAATATTATGTTTGTGTTCGCATGTAAACACCAGCATAGTGACGTAGGTAATTTGTATAATCAGGCTGCGGAATTTGTACGATGAACTAATGTTTGATTGTTCAAAGTCAAACTAAGAAAGCGTCTTTGCTTCATGAAATTAAACATTTCGATTTGTTAATGGAGTCTTCATGAAATCAAACTAAGAAAGTTGATATTCGTTCCTGGAATATCATTGACGCACTTGATCGTTTTGACTTTATTATTGGGATAAAATATAGCTTTCCAATGATGCATTTTATTAGCAGTTTTGCATGGAAATATATCATCTTTGTTTCTCATGACCTGTCATGTGTGGTTATTTGCCTTGTGAGCTGCTGCTTTCTGCTCATCCTCAATGTTATCTACTTATTTTTCTTATCTTATAGGTTTGCATACATCAGGATTAAGGCAACTTATTTGTACAATCAAACCAAATTTTCTCGTGATGCTATCATTTTTTGTTAGCAAGTAATATTTATAATTGTGTTTGATAGTAAATACATTGGTCATGTATAAGTTTCAGACTTTATTTTGGGACAAATAGACGAATAGTGTTTGTGGGTCAAGTCATGCAATCGAACAAAAATTGACCTTGACACATCCATTCGAACTTTAACCTATTTTTATCAAGGTTGCAAAAGGCGCTAGGCGGGCGCTGAGGTCCAGCCTAGGGACTAGTCGGGACTAGGCGAAAATTAGGCGGAATTAGGCGTTTTGGTATTTTATACGTATTATATATATATATATATATATATATATATACACACACAAATTTAGGGGTTTTTTAAAAATATGTTAAGATATATACACATAATACTTAGAAATACTTAGATATATACAGATAATACTAAGAAATACCTAGAAATTAAAAAAAAAAAAAAACCACTGCCTAGGCCTACCTAATGGCCAAAACGCCTAGGAAGCAGCCTAGGTCAAAATTAGACTAAATGTGTCCGCCTAGCGCCTAGGCGCCGCCTATGCCGCTTTTTACAACATTGATTTTTATCATGTTTCATAATCAGTAACTATTCTAGTAATTTATATGTATCTCAGGATTTAGGACTTTCTGCTAGTGTACAGTTTACTACAAGAACCTACAGTTGCTTTTCTTATTGTCTTTCAGATTATCAAAGATGTTTGAAGACATATTTTTATTTGTAATTTCCACAGATATAGATGGAGGAGCAATCGTTCTTTGATAAAATGATGATTAATCTTCGTTCCACCTGCAAGTATGTGCTACATTGTTTTTGTAAAGTTGTTTATTGTCAGTTTTTCAGTTTTCACTGATTTTGTATCTTAATTTCAAGTTCTGGTCCTCTGTTTTCGTAATTCAGTAATTAATCTACAATATGAATTTGGACGATAAAGTGCTTTAAGCTTGTTGACAACTTGTAAAGAATAAAATTTCAACATAAAAGATTGTTTATTAGCCTTTCAGAAACTACTATAAAATTTTTGCTGATTGATGTTCAACTTTTTTGTCTCATAATTCAATATACCAGTTTCCAGTTTTTTTTTGACACTTATTGAATATATTTCATACAGTTACGAGTTATAGGTACTAATCACAACATTGAACGGTATTATGGTAGACATGTATAGAAATAATAAAGCATTGCAATACGGTTTTCATGTCCGAAGTTATTCCTTTTGAAATACACTTCCTTTAAAAGGGGAATCTATAATGTACCATCTCAATATAATTGCTCATTGCTTCATCATTCGCTTTAATACTATTATATTTTACAAAATATTAGGGTTACCATATGATAATAATCTTGCTTTCTTGAATATGTTCCTTCTTTAAGTCTCTCATATCTTAATATATTGCAATGATTATCATAAAGGTATTATACTGGATATCCAAAGGATCTTGGGCCCTCAAGGGTTATTCATTTTACTTCAGAGCGTGAATTTATTCATCTTTTACATCAAGGTCACCCAGTGATTGTTGCATTCACCATCAAGTATGCATTCATTATGTACCCTTCCTTACTAGTTTCTTTTGTCATAAATTAATTGTAATGAATACTTAATTTGATGGGCTTGCTTTTGTTGTAGGAGTAATTATACCAAACACCTTGATAAAGTATTGGAGGAAGCTGCTGCTCAGTTTTATCCACAAATTAAATTTATGAGCGTAAGTTGACTTTTTGTGATATAAGTTTTTCAGGTTGTATATTGCAAATGAATTATATACTAGAAACTAGAGCTGGCAAATTCGACATGTTTGCATATTAACAAGTCAGTTATGCTAATGTGCTTGATCTCAAACGTGTCAATTTGAAAGATAAAGCTAACGTTAAATGGGGCAAACAAGTTGAAAGTATCCAAACGTCCATCTTTGATGCATGCAACTTCCTAAACTGTTTTATTTAAATATTTAAATTGTAAATTTGTAAGAATTTTGTTTTTGTAATCATAATTAGAACATTGATTATTTTTCACGGCTCTTCTTTTGTGATAAAATGTACTCGAGGCCAATGTTAGGGTACTTATTTTTTATTTGAATTTTCTTGATTGTCTGGTTTATATTATATGTGTTTCAGGTTGAGTGTCCAAAATATATTGGATTCTGTATGACACGACAAAAGAAGGATTATCCATTCCTAGAAATGTTTCATAGCCCTGAGCAAGTAAGTTTGTATACTCCTCTTTATTGTTGTCTGCAGTCTGCACAGTTTTTATCTTAGTCTTGTTGCTACATTACAAATGTCATCCATCACACATGCAAAAGTTTTATTGATAATTCTTGAAACAAGTCTGATTACGTCACAAAAGTCGTATAGGAATTGGTGGGTACTATTTTATTCTAGCTTTTTACCAAAGCTAGAATGGACAACTAGACAACTCTAGAGCAATACAGGCTACATTCTCTCAATTGTGGTTTGGTTTTGTGTAAGTTGTAACAATTGTTCATTCTTACTGACATTTGTTCATTTGGTACAGACAAATAATCAAGGAAGGGCGGCTGATCCAAATGTTACAAAATACGCTGTGAAAGTCTTACCTGTGAGTTATTACAACTTCTTTATCTTAATCGTATGCTACATGAAGAACGTTAAAAAGTTTTTTTTAATAGCAGACGCACAGATTTTGCTGGTTTATCGCATTAGTATGACAAAGAACTAGAAGCAAAACACTAGTTACCTGTTTTATAATTCACAACACTTAAAAACTACACAAAAATATGATAATCTTTCTTTGGTCATCAACACCACCAGCAACCCACCATTTTTTTTGTCTCAGTTCCCACCATTAGCACACTGCACCCTTACCTGGACCAATTGAAACCTCACAACCAAATACCGGTTCAAACAAAGTTTTGAAAACCTAACCATATTGAATCAGCCTCTTGTAAAATGGTTCCTTTGATGAATTCTGTTTGCTTGAATCTGCTAGTTGCTTTTCATGATTTGAAATGTAGATATAGGTTAGGCTAATACTTTTATTTTTCTTGATTATGTCTTCCCTCGGACGAACACACACAATGATTTCGAATGCATACTTAGTTTTTGGTTTTTTGATTATGAAATCAATTTATTTCATTAAGTGATCTGGTTCGTGTGGGTTCTTTAATTTCATTGAGACTAGGCCTTTTTTTTCTTTGTTTGTCTACTTTAATTAGTGAAGTGGAGATCAATTAGGGTTATGTAGTTTTTTTTTTTTTTTTTTTTTTGAACAGCAATTAGGGTTATGTAGTTGATATGAGCGTTTTGTGTTCTATTTGTCTCTGTGTTTGATAGTAAAGATGGTGGATATGGTGATGACCAGCTTTGGTGTTTGCTAAAGATGGTCCAGATAAGATATGATATGTTATGTATTTTATAGATTTTTAATAATAAATACGACAGCAACAATAATAACATAGGGGAAAGATCCTGTACAAAGTGTTTTTTTTTTGTAAGAACTGTGAGAATCAAAGGAGGGTATTTTTTTTATTTTTATTTTTATTTTCGAATTTTTTTCCTATATTGTTAGACATGTATTATAGTATTGAAATCTAAAAAAACCAAAAAATAAATAAATTTTGGTGTAGAGTAATTACGTAATTACTGTTGTAGAGTAATTACATAATTACTCTAGTGTAAACTAATGTATTTACTTTAATGACGTAATTACACTAAAAAAATTTAATTTTTTTTGTATTATTCATCTAGAAAGTATGTTTAAGCACATGGGGAAAAAAAATTCTAAAAAAAATAAAATTTTTCCCCCCTTTGATTCTCACAGTTCTCACAAAAAAAAAAAAAACACTTTGTATTTGATCTTTACTCTAATAATATAATAGTAACATTAATAACAAAATAATGCTATAATAATAATTGGACTGATAACAAGATAATATGGTTTGCGATGGCTATGTCTATGACTGAACTATAGAGATTTTGTTGTTATCAATTTTAGAACAATTTACAACCACATAGAATTAAATTCACACATACATACACGCACACACGTACACATACACATAGTAGGTTAACCTGTTCACCAGGTTTGTACAACAGATCTAAAAAACAGGGCCTAAAGTTCCATGCTGGCTAAGTCTATGTATCTCTTTTGAAACCCCATGACCATTCGTTGATGGTCCACATAGATTACCCTTCTGGAAAGTCAACCATTGTCTCACTAAAATGTCAATTTACATGAGATCAACATTGGGAGAGTTGACTTCCATTGGTTTTATACTTATATACTTTATTGATCCATCCCAAAAGCTGACTAATATAAAGAACCCAATGCTGACGGTGCTTGAGTTGGATGCCTCCCTAAGCTAACCGGCTCCCGAGTTAATTGGCACTTGAGTTGACCAGTTTTAAACTGACCAACATAGTGTCAGTGTGTCACCTTTCGCCAAAGCCAACACTTCATTAGTCTTTGATCATCAAAACAAATGTACACCCAAGACATGTGATTGTTCTTAATGATATCTCATCTGAATGTGTTTTGTCCTGCTGATGTAACACTGGATTCTTTGCAAGACGACGACACTCTTTTTTTTTTTTTTTTTTTTTTTAAATAAAGATGCAAAATGGCTGCTAATAATGCATGAAATATAAACAAACTAATACAAAAAAAAAAAGAAAAAGAAAATACCTCTCCCCAAGCTTGAATAAAACAGTCTTAGAGACGAGGGTGGAAGGCATCTAATGCGGCGGTGGAGGTGGCTGAGGCCTGAGTAGATCACGGATTTCAGCACTAGCACGACCCATCTCCCGTTGCTGTGCATACATGAACCGAAGCATCGCGCGCTGATCAATTAATTCTCTCCGAACGTGGCCCAATTCATCCTGTATGGTAGCTTGCTCGGTATCAATAACGATGGAGTGAGCAACATTCTCTTGTGGTGCATCTACAGGGATCCCAATAGGAACTTCTGACTCAGGAACATTATCTGGGTCATAGAATCCTGTCCAGTCTGTCTCAGAGGTGGGGGTAGCTAGTGATAACCTTTGAAGATTTGTTTGATTAATGTTAATGGTTTCACTTGCTCCCTTTAACCAACTAACCCCACTACTGAATTGCGGAAGCTTGTACAGTTTCATCTTAGCCAACTGAACCATGTCTAGGTGTTGAGCACCCTTTAGCTCTTCCAAGGTAGATGGGAACTGAAGCTTTAGAGATGGGTGACGGGCTAGAATGGTGACCACTGACCCGCAACAAATCCGTCCTTTTGTCGCACTCGCGACCTGCAATAGCTTATGGCTCAAATATCTCCCGAAGTTAGGCTGTGACTGCCGAGGGTAAATCATGCACCATAGCAGATAAAGCTCACTAATGGTAACGCTCCCGGTATCTTGCCTACTATCAATGATGTTTGACAGTAGACGGTGGGCTACCCGTAGCACCGGATGGACTATCTGTGAAGCTTTCAGTTTGCTACTTGCAAAATTATCGTCGGCGGTGATAGACTTCCAAAAACCCTTAGCTTCGAAGGACTCATGAGGAGGATCATTAGGGCCGTATGTTTCTTCGGTGGGAGCGTCAATCATCCGACATATATCATCCATGGAAAGTGCACCTTCCTTTTTAAAAAGACGAAAGTGGAGTATGTCGTCTTTAAGGTGTAAGGAGCTCAAAAACTCAAGAGTAGTTCTTTCAAAGCCAACATCAAACCATTTTAATAGCTTGCCCCATCCAATATTTCCGAACAGAGTTTGCACTCCTTCGAAAACACCCAAATCTTTCAAGGATGTTTCATGTGCAAATTTGGTGTTACACAACCCTCGGCCCTTTAGGAGTGCTAGTTTTTCACTATCTTTGAGCTTGGTTGCCTGATTATTTCCAGCTGCGCTGCTCGATGCTTGTTCAGCTGTTGATGTTTTCTTTGCACGTTTTGCAGGTGACTGTGATGGCGAAACAGTCGCGCTCTGTTTGTTTGTGATACGCATCTTTTTACGCGACCTGAATATATATATATATATATATATATATATATATATATATATATATATTAGCACACCATCAACAAGATTGATAACCAATAAATAACACCCAAATTAAAGAAATTACCACCCTTTAATCCATAACACTCTCCTAGGAGGTAAATAGAGTACATACCTCAAGGGACTATATAAGTGGATGTTATCAGTACTCATTAGAACAAGGTAATTATCATATTAGGTGCATTTCATGACTGATTCAAACTTATCATACCTATTCAAAATCAATACAGCAAAAATCTAAAATTGAATGGTATGAATCACAAAGAAAACAATGAGGCATCTGTTTCAAAGAATAAAAATTCATGGCAACTAATAATCAGCAGAAGCACATCTTTCCCCACCATATGAAGCCTCCTCAAACACATAATACACAACCATTCGGAATTGGGGCTGCTCACATTAGGTAATAGGGTCTGGGCTCAAACTGATAACATGGTTCGGCAAAGGGTTCGACTCTCATGACCTGTGCTCATATTCCAGCAGATAAGAGGGATTGATAGAGGGAAAAGGAAGGTCTAGGGTTCGTGTGGCTGTGGGGTGGAAGAGGACTAGTGTTAGGGGGTAGACGGCAACGAATGGTGGTTGCTGTGGTAAAGATGACGGCGGTGAGTCGTTTGACAGTTGGGTGTCCGGGTTGGGGCGACGAATGGTGACAGATGACGAAGAGAGAGAAAGAAAAACATACCTGACAGGTGGCGAGCGGTGGTGCGGCGGTGCGGCTGGTCAGAGGGGCGGCGACCGACGGTAGTTGTACTGATTGAGGTGGACGGTGGCTAATGGTGGCTGTGGTGAGGTTGTTCGGCGGCAGAGTTGGTGAAATGGTGGTGGGGCAACGATGTGGGGGTGGGGGTGATGGAGAATAGTGGATTATTGTCGAAGAGTGAAGATGGTGAAGGAGATGATGATTGGGATGATGAAGGTTTGTGCTTTAGGGTTTCAAAGAAGTGTTGAAGAATGGAGAAGGAGATAACTGATAAAGTTTATTATTTTCTCTCAAAACATCACCCGGTCAAGTAAAGGGTTGACCCGCCCGGGTTCGTTTTCGGCCCTTAAAGTTTTTTCTCAACCCGCCCGGGTCGTTATGACATCCGCCCGGGCCAAGTTTCGCACATCTAAATTTTTTTTTCTTGTAACCTTCAACCCGCCCGGGTCAATTTTCGCATTTAGAAACTTTGTTCAACCCGGCCGTGTCTCCTCGTGACCCGCCCGTGTCAAGTTTCGGCCCCTTTAAATGTTTTTCTTTTAAATTTCAACCCGCCCGATGAGGTATTTTCTATTTTTTTTCAGGTCGCGTAAAGATGCGTATCACAAACAAACAGAGTGCGACCGTTTCACCATCACAGCCACCTGCAAAACGTGCAAAGAAAACATCAACAGCTGAACAAACATCGAGCAGCGCAGCTGGAAATAATCAGGCAACCAAGCTCAAAGATAGTGAAAAACTAGCACTCCTAAAGGGCCGAGGGTTGTGTAACACCAAATTTGCACATGAAACATCCTTGAAAGATTTGGGTGTTCTCGAAGGAGTGAAAACTCTGTTCGGAAATATTGGATGGGGCAAGCTATTAAAATGGTTTGATGTTGGCTTTGAAAGAACTACTCTTGAGTTTTTGAGCTCCTTACACCTTAAAGACGACATACTCCACTTTCGTCTTTTTAAAAAGGAATGTGCACTTTTCATGGATGATATATGTCGGATGATTGATGCTCCCACCAAAGAAACATTCGGCCCTAATGATCCTCCTCATGAGTCCTTCGAAGCTAAGGGTTTTTGGAAATCTATCACCACTGACGATAATTTTGCAAGTAGCAAACTGAAAGCTTCACAGACAGTCCATCCGGTGCTACGGGTAGCCCACCATCTACTGTCAAACATCATTGATAGTAGGCAAGATACAGGGAGTGTTACCATTAGTGAGCTTTATCTGCTATGGTGCATGATTTACCCTCAGCAGTCACAGCCTAACTTTGGGAGATATTTGAGCCATAAGCTATTGCAGGTCGCGAGTGCGACAAAAGGACGGATTTGTTGCGGGTCAGTGGTCACCATTCTAGCCCGTTACCCATCTCTAAAGCTTCAGTTTCCATCTACCTTGGAAGAGCTAAAGGGTGCTCAACACCTAGACATGGTTCAGTTGGCTAAGATGAAACTATACAAGCTTCCGCAATTCAGTAGTGGGGTTAGTTGGTTAAAGGGAGCAAGTGAAACCATTAACATTAATCAAACAAATCTTCAAAGGTTATCACTAGCTATCCCCACCTCTGAGACAGACTGGACAGGATTCTATGACCCAGATAATGTTCCTGAGTCAGAAGTTCCTAGTGGGATCCCTGTAGATGCACCACAAGAGAATGTTGCTCGCTCCATCGTCATTGATACCGAGCAAGCTACCATACGGGATGAATTGGGCCACGTTCGGAGAGAATTAATTGATCAGCGCGCGATGCTTCGGTTCATGTATGCACAGCAACGGGAGATGGGTCGTGCTATTGCTGAAATCCGTGATCTACTCAGGCCTCAGCCACCTCCACCGCCGCATTAGATGCCTTCCGCCCTCGTCTCTGAGCATTGAGGACACTACTTTATTCAAGCTTGGGGAGAGGTATTTTCTTTTTCTTTTTTTTTTAATTGCAACATGAATAAAAATAACTAAATACGGAATCACGGGTTGCCTCCCGTGCAACGCCTTTGATGTCGGCTATAGTCCATCCTATTACCTCCTTATAGTGCTTCAAAGTCTCAACCAACTCACTTTCTTGCTCCCTTGTCAACTTGTTGGATATAATCACCGGTAAAGTTTCCTTCTCCCTAACTCCCTAAGGTATGCATACTTTCAGTGTTCGGGGAGAGCTTTCAACTCCAAGTCCGGTGCCTGCACAATAGATGGAAGAAGCTTTTGGTTAATAATTGGTAATTGTATTTTTGGAGCTTCATACCTTGTTTTCCTTTGTGCATTCATAAAAGTCACAAGTTCCATCAGATCCTCCCCAAGCTTGAACTTTTCAGTAAGTTCTTTTGCTGCAACTTCATCAATGCTTCTGTTTAAGACATGCTAAAACATCATGGTTAGATAACTCAAAACAATCATCAGATAAGGGTTCAATAACATCTAACCAATTCAAAGATGAAACATCACTTGGGTAACGCATAGCATCATAGATATTAAAAGTGATAACTTCCCCATCAAATTCCATTGATAGGGTACCACTATAAACATCAATTTTTGTTTTAGCAGTTTTCAAAAATGGTCTCCCTAACAAAATGGAACTTGAACTTGGAGTGTCATCATCCTCCATATCCAACACATAAAAATCAGCGGGAAATACCAGTTCATTCACTTGAACCAAAACATCCTCTAATACACCTTTTGGGTATACTAACGATTGATCAGCCAACTGAATGACTACCCCGGTCCTTTTTCATGGTCCTACATTTAGTGTTTTGAAAATGGAATTTGGTAGGACATTAATAGAGGCTCCAAGGTCGAGCATGGCTCGTGGTATAGTTAGATTCCCCAATTTGCAAGGAACCGTGAAAACACCCGGGTCCTTGCACTTTTGTGGTAATCTTTATTGTAAAACCGCTGTAATATTTTCGCCAACCTTGACAGTTTCATTACCTTTCAGCTTCTTCTTTGATGTGCAAAGCTCTTTTAAGAACTCTGCATATCGTGGAACCTGTTTAATAGCATCAAGTAAGGGAATGTTTACCTCTACCTTCCGAAAGGTCTCCATGATCTCTTGCTCTTCCCTTTGCTTTTGTGTGCTTCGCAGTCTAGAAGGGAATGGAGGAGGACTAGTGAACTTTGCCTTCACTTCATCAGATTTGGGCATCTCATGCTTATCATTGCCCTTCTTCTCAACAACAACTTGTTCCTTTTCCTCTTGCAATTCGGGAGCATCATAACTCTTTCCACTTCTCAAGGTGATGGCACAAGCATTGTGTTTGGGATTTGCTTCGGTTTGTGGGGGTAACTTGCCTTGAGATTCTATCTTATTGACCGAGCTAGCAAGTTGTGTCATTTGTTGCTCCAAATTTTTGATGCTGGACCTAGTCTCTTGTTGAAATGACTGAGTACTAGTGGCTAGGCTCTTCACAATGTCTTCTAAAGATGTCCCTGAGCTTCCCGCTTGTTGTGCGGGCGGTTGTTGCCTAGACTGATAGTTTTGCTGTTGTTGATTGCCTTGAGAGGGCTGGCGTTGTTGAAATTATGACGGCCTCTGTTGATAACCCATATTGGAAGGATGTCCCCAATTTTGATTGCCTCGTGGTTGTTCATATTGTCTCAAATTCTGTCCCGAATAACCAATTGCATTTGCATCTTCAACATCCTCTTGCAATGTAGGACATATTCGTGGGGTGTTCATGTTGTAGGCATATCCCACAAGCTCTTGGTTTTTGTTCAACACCTTTTTCTTTGGTAAGTAGCATCACAGCTTTCGTCAATTTAGCGATTTGGCTTTCAAGATGAGGAGTATTCACTTCTTTGACACCCCTTGGCGGATCAACATACCATTCTTCCTCATGTGCTGAATGCTTTGAGTCTTTAGCAATTGATGTGATTAAAGCTCTAATTTGAGTAGGAGTTTTATCAAGTAGAGCTCCTCCACTAGAGGCATTTATCAAACGTCTCTCCATCGGTGCCAATCCTTCACAGAAGTATTGAAGGAGTTGATGCTCAGATATGCCATGTTGTGGGCATCGAGCACAAAGCTTCTTGAACCTGTCCCAATAGGTGTGTAATGCTTCTCTTTTGATCTGCTTGATCCCGATGATTTCTTTACGAAGTATTGAGGCTTTGACTTTCGGGAAGTATTTTCCAAGTGGTCACTGACCCCGGTGGTAGGTAATATAGCCATTCTTTTGCTGAATCTTGAAGAGAGAAGGGGAATGCCCTTAGTTTGATTTGGTCTTCAGTAATGTTGTGTGGTTTCATACCTGAACACACAACATGAAACTCCTTGAGGAACTTGTGTGGGTCCTCATTCTCTAAGCCTCGGAAAACGGGTAACAGATGGATCAACCCAGATTTCAATTCGAAGTTTTCCATTGCAGGGTAGTTGATGCAAAGTGGTTATTGTGGGACATCACGATTCGCCCACTGTCTAAGGGTTTGTTCAGCTGCCATTGTTGGTTCGGGTGAGTTTGGTTCTTGGTGGGTGTTGGTGGGTGAGTGTTGGTGGGTGAGTGTGGTGGAGTAACGGGTGAGTGTGGATGTGATAGAGATTCGGTTTCAGGTTCGGATTCACTTAAAAAGAGTACGTCTTGCCAAATGTTAGTGATCGGAGGTGAAGTTATTGAGGTTGAGGAGCTTGCTAACTTCTTTCGTTGTTTTGCTTGCTTCCTTAATCTCCTTGTAGTTTTCTCTATTTCCGGATCAACTTCAAGTGGTGTACCTGTACGAGAAGATCTTGGCATAAAACAATTAAAATTGTCGTATCCCCGACAACGGCGCCAATTTGTTGGGTGTCGAATCCAGCAAATAAATGTAATAAATAATCTACTTAGTATAAGTGAAAGTAGAGTTCGTGTCCCCAGGGATACAGATCAACTGATTATACCAAAAACGTTTTTCGCACAAAATACGACTATAAATAAGGGGGGGGGGGGGGTTGGTATAGTTTAAATTAACGAAAATAAAACTAAAATTAATAAGACAAATGACTTAAAAAAACGTTAATTAACTTATGAAATGAGTTCAGATATTAAAGCTAATTCCAACACTAAGGCAGTTCCTTAATTTGACCTGGACTTATGATCATTAACAATTATGGTACAATGATCCTTTAATTAAACGGTTTGTATCAATACTAGACGTCACGCCGTTCGGACATCCACTCTATCTAATGTCTAACCAAACCCCGTTCGTTGATTAGAGCCAACCCGCCACTCCAAGCTCACGCCGTTCGGATCTTAGTGTGCGGGTTGCAATGATAGAAGTATCAATTATAACCAAACACTCACGCCGTTCGGAGTGCTTAATTATATTGTTCAAATCTATAACGAATTTAAATTCATAGTAAACCGTTATTTGTTCCTTTTTATCAAATATATAAAACCGGTTAAAATTTCATAAATCGATAGAACTCTATTAGAATGATTAACAAAGTGGCCAATTTTATCAACCAACTAATATTTTACCTAAAGGTATAAAATCAAGAATCAACCAAATAAACTTTTCAAAAATTGGGTCTCATAAGAGTTTCACATAAGTTTACGAATCAAAACTAAGAAAACATACCAAAGTGCCGGAATTAAAAAGGTTCTAGCCGGACATGGCGGCTAGTTCAATCAAAACAAATACAAAACTAAACATTAAAATCAAAGCTTACTAAACAAAAGGAAATATTAAATCGTCTTTTGTGCTCCACAAAAAATAAAATTCCAATGTCGTTTTTGCTTCTTGTTGATATTGCCGCAGCCTCTCAGATCATGCCCTCCATTCTTTTTTTTTTTTCATGTCCTCTGCAGCTCTTCAAGATATGTGTTGAATGATGTTTTTTTTTTCTTTTTATTAATCATCCTAATCTCTAATTTTGATCTCTTGATGATGCCTTCGATTACTTTCCCTCAAAATCTCAAAGTTTGTTAACATTCTTTTAAATCATATTTCCAATTCAACCCCCTCTAGTTCTTGCTATTCTACTTGCGGTCTAAACTTCTTTTCAACGTCCAACGAAATCCAAGTTCTTGCTATTCTACATGCGTGTATACATGCTAACTTTGTTGCTAGTCAATGATCTTCCCCCACAAAAAAAAAAAAAAAAAAAAAAAAAAAAAAATTAGTGGTGGTCTCCCATCAACTTACATAGACCAAAGTTTAGGTAGGTAATACACTTAAATGATTTTGGTTTGATTTGTCTGGAGAATTTTCTAGGGATTTATACTTTATAATTTAGTTTCCTTGTGGCCAGGGTGGGCCCACCAATTTTGGCTTTTTTTAATAAAAAATATAGATAATTTTTGTGTAATATTAAAAGAGATAATTAGGGTACTTTGTGAATTCTTTTTGAATAACTATTATTTTCTAATCAACCCAAATTCTTCATGGTTGTTATTTTAGCAGAAGGTTTGAGAATATCATAAAAACTCTAGTAAATGCTTTTTCGGTGCAGTTACCTTCCAGAAATGTTAACTTAGTCTGCATACTATACATACACATGTGCGTACACACACATCGGTGTATGTGTATTCTGAACTTATCTTTCATGCCCATGTTTTGTTTAGATGTATATGTGCAAGGAATCATTTGTTTTGATAATGTAGGGTTGTACTAACAGTCTATATGATTTCTTTCATGTGATTTCCAGTACAACTATGATGTCAGCGCATACGGATTTAAAGAGTTTTTTAAGCGCCACAACATACAGTCATCGAATAACAAGTAAATCAGCTCTCCAGGTGGTCTTCTGGGATCTTCATCATGCATAATTATACATGTTATAAATGCTTGTTAAATCACTTAGTTTCAACTTTTGGATTCATCAAAAGTTTGTAGAAGTCTAGGAAAAGACTTCTCTCGGGTCAGCGGCCAATCTGTGAAGGTCGGTCTTAGATCTGCGTTTGCTCGATAGTCGGATGGTTCAGAAAGCCTGTAGTTTGAACCCATGAAAAATGTGGAAGTTGACATGACCTTAATTGTTTTGTATGGGTGGATAAATAAACTGTGTATCCATGGATGAATGTTACATCATAATTGATCAGGATATATATATTAGATTATCAACTCTCTTATCTTATAAAGTGGCCAAATATATTTTACAAAGTTTTTTTAAAATTTGATAAAACTGAAATAAATGCAAGTCCATTTGTTAAAAACAAAATTTACTCAAATTATAAATAAGTTTGGTTGAAGTGAAAGTTTTCGATGGAACAGTTAGGTACCGTTAAAGGTTGCCATTGTAGCGTTGTGGAAGGCTGAACAAGAAAGACTTCCTACCTTTGTGGCTATGGCCTTGCGGAATATCCAGCTTAGTTCGGTTCACTCTTTTTGTGGGGACTATGACGAGTCCAGTGAGCGTTTATTTGTTTCATGTCAATTTACTCAAGTCGCTTGGCATGTAATCGGCCAATGGTGCAAGATTCCAAACCTGTTTGCCTTCGGTATTAGAGACATCTTGGACATTCACTTGGCTGTCCAAGGGTCCAGGAAACGGAGAAAGGTTGTACATGCTGGGTCAAATTATCCTACACAGTGTAACAAAAATGATAAGGATACAAAAAGTACAATAGATCACAAAATATAACACAATGCCGAGAAATATAACAAAACATTGATAAGGATACAAAAAGTACAATAGATCACAAAATATAACACAATGCCGAGAAATATAACAAAATACTGAAGGAAAAACACACAATGAATTGCAAAAATGACACAATGATGAAAATAAGAAAAAGACATGATGATATAACGTAAATTCTAAAAACTACAAGCTAAAAATCCAAAAAAGCGAAAACCTAAAAACTAAGATCGTAGGGTTTGATGAGACGGTTTCAATGCCGCTTGAATGAGTTTAATCGGAGTCCGTTTGATACTCTTCGTACGACTTCCGATTTTTCTTTCACTGTGTATTTGATCCTAACCATGTACATGCTATTATCCTAATTACGATATCTAGCTTATGGATAACGCACAACGACTTGGTGTCTAATTAGGTTCCCATCTCGCTTGGTAAGATTGTGGAGTGAAATATCTTGTTTTTTTTTTTTTTTTTGGTGGGTTAGATGTAGATCAAAGTAGTTGGCGATCTCTTGTAATATACGGAAGAGGTTTGATGTTTTCTTGTAATGTTTGGCTGCGACTTGGCACTGTTTGTTTTAGTTCCGTTGGTGGCCTTGTATGTACTCTGGTTAGCTTCGTCCTAAGTTAGTGAATAGTTCTTTTTTTTTTTTTCTTTTTTTTTTTTGGTTAGCCGTTCAAAAAAAGGAAAAAAATTGGTTGAAAGATCATATTTCGATATTCTTTGAAGCTTATATTAATAGGATTTGTAATTAACCAAAAAACAATTTTTAGTTGCCATTCATTATGGACATTGGTTGTATCGATATACCATAGTTATTCACAAAGAACTTGTGAAGTGTGAACCATGGAATAAACAATTATCTAATTAATTATAAATTAATTTTTTATTAGGTTCATTATTATAATATTTTTAGAAACGAAATGATTCTATCAGTTCGAATAGGGCTGGCATAACAGGTTACCTGAACCTGTTAAGACACGAACCTGTTAAGACACGAACACGAAACATGTAAACACGAACACGACACGAAATCTAATCGTGTCATTTTTTTCAAACACGAACACGAACCTGTGTATAACAGGTTAACACGATAAGACACGACAAGACACGATAAGGAACACCTAGTAAAATAAGTTAACACGACAAGACACGATAAGACACGACAAGACACGATAAGACACAATAAGACACGACAAGACATGATAAGAAACACGACAAGACACGATAAGACCTGTTAAGACACGTACACGATAAGACACGAACACGAAACATGTAAACACGAACACGACACGAAAATAAACAGGTCTTAACGCGTCGACCTGTTATAGACACGAAACCTGTTAAGGCCAAACACGAAACCTGTTAAAATCGTGTAGGTTCGTATCAGGTTATCGTGTTCGTGTCTAAATTGCCAGCCCTAAGTTCGAATAAGTTAATTGCAACGGTACGTCCAAGTTAAGTGGAAGATAAATATTACAACACGCACTCTAATGACATATTAATTAACGGTTTAATTATACTTTTTTTTTTTCAAATAATTTTTGTTTAATAATTTTTGTTTAATAATTTTTGTTTATACATAAAGAAAATTTTTGTTTAATAATAAAAAATGCGCATAGGTTAAATCCCACGTTACACACAAATATATATGTTTCTCTAAGAACCTTATCGTAGGAACCGCACGAATTAAGATAATTACGATTTACGAAACTTAGTATAAAATCGTTCGCAACTATGCATGTAAAAACGCTTTACGCAACCTTATTTTTTTTGAACGGCCAACGAATCAATTTCCGAGCACTCTCGGGCACCCTTTTGGCGAATCAGGTACTCGAGAGTACCCGGGCCACCACTTGCCACCAATTCCCGGGAAAACCCGACCACTCACCCGCCTGAAGGCACGACAGTGAAATAATCGGTAAAACCGGTCGGGATCAGGACTCGAACCCAAGCCAATGGCCGGGTCATCCCTCATTTCCCTCCACCAATGTCCTCTAAATGTAGCTAGTGTGAATTGAACCCAAGCCTCCTATAGAAAACTTTAGGCCCTCAACCAACTGGGCTACAAGTGTTGGACACGCAACCTTATTTACATAATCACACAACCTTATTTATATAATCACGCAACCACCCAACCCAACCTTTACAAATAACTAACTAGACTTTAAAAAAAATAGTTTTTTTTTTTTTTTTTTTTAATCATATACAATATCGTACTTATACTAGAGATAAAAAAAATTCCCGACTTGAAAGTGTTACATTTCTTTTCCTTTTCATTCTGTATCTATTTATTCAGCTATTTACAGTTTTGTCACTGCCTTAATTCTAATAACATCCATATGTATGTGTATCAGATTTCGCTATACAGTTAAAAAATCCAGTGCCATCTGAGTCTTCTTCGTCTTTTGCTGTATGATCATGCACGCACACACACATATGAAAATAATCAAATAAAAACTAAATCAAATATAGAACCAATAAGAAAAAATAAAATAAAAAACCTCATAAATACTTGTAGTTAGTGTTGTGGAGGTACGGTGAGAGGGAAGACAACTATATGATTATATATTTCAACAATTGCAACGAATTCTTTACTTGTATCTTATTATGAATATTCCAATGTAATGTCTTTTGGATTGATATACCAGACTTAATAATTTAGTTTACCCACATGCATCTTATTTTGACACCCTCTAAGTTTATGCGATTCATATAGAGTTACATGGGTTGTATAGAATTTTTTTATATTATATGAACCTATATGAGTCATATAAATATGGCCCGTATAAATCATAAGACAAGACAAAAACCGCAACACTTTTTTTGTCATGTGATTATATACAGGCCATATAACATTTCAAAATAAGATAAGAGGTGTATCCTTATTAACACCCTTACTTAAATCTATATCTTTATCTGTATTATTATTATTATTATTATTATTATTATTATTATTATTATTATTATTATTATTATTATTATTACATTATAAAGCAAACTAGATGGATAAAATTGTAATTTCTCAAAAATTTTAAAGATATCTTTTACAACTTTTGAAGCATAGTGTACAAGTATTTACGCATCTATACCTACTTTGCCCTTATTTAATACGGTTCTTCAAAATAATGAGATTATTTAATTCATTACACATATTATTATCTTATTTACTTCACATAAGATTAATGTTACTTTAAGCCACCATTACAAATTGTTATGCCTATGGTACCACATCTAAATCATTTTATAATTTTGCTCCTCTTGTAATTGTAACTAGCATATTTGCACGCGCGCTACGACGAAACGTCACAGTAAACATTCTATTGGTATTGGTTCAGTTTGTTACAATATCCAATACGAATACGATACATGCAATCGATATAGAAATCAACCAATACTTTAAATCGACTTAAAACAATAAAAACGGATGTTGTTCGAACGGTTGGAGCGATTTAGATCGTCATGTTACTAGCACCGGTGTTTAGTTATCATCATAAACAACGTTGTAAAAAGGAAAGATTATCGAAATTGGAAATCATAGAAATAATTATATGTAGCAATGCCGATTTTGTTTGGTATATTAGTGATACATTGTCAATTTATCAAAAACAAAAACAGTAAACATAAATACAGGCACCAATAAAGATGTTGTTCGGACAGTCTTGGTTCATTTTGATACGATAGCGGGCTCAACATCCATTTTCAATAAAACAATATCGCAACGTTGAATAATTATAAAGCAAACCGGATCAAAATTGTAATTTCTCAAAAATTTTAAGATGTCTGTTACAACTTTTGAAGCACAGGGTACAAGTATTTTGTGCATCTATCACTCCCTCAAATTCCACTTGCGGGTGGGGGGGGGGGGGGGTTCTACTGCGAGGCGCGTGACATATTAGGATCCAAGTCAACGGTCGCAATAAACGACAACTATATGATAGGAAAAACAACGTAATAAAGATAAACCAGATCATTTAAAAGTTTAGACAACCAAAATACCACGAAGCAATCATAAAAGTTACAACCCAAAACATGTTCAAAAGATGCAATTCAAACCACCATGCATCAATGTTGAAAAGTAGTTTAAAGATAATGTTATGCAGCGAAAAATGTAATACCAGGATGCTGTGTGACTCCGTGCATCCTAGCCATGTGCAGCTACCTGAGCGATATGAGAAAACATGCTATGTTAGTCAACACATATAGTGCTGGTGAGTCACAGAGTTAAAATTTGTAAAAGTAGGTAAACGTTGCAAACCAGACCCAACAATCCTTACATTTATACCTGATGCCAGCTAGACATTGTTACGTGATACAAAAGCGGTATGAACCATTGCTAAACGTTAGAAATGCCTTTAATACCCGCCACCGGATATCGCCTGATGTCCTAAGTTACATAGGACAAATATGCACCCGTCCGACCTCCAGTTGACCCGAGTGGGGCTTGCTGGGCCCAATAGATCTATTCACACTCTCCCCACTATGTATCCACATATTCATGGTTCACAAGTTAGAAAAGGACTTAAACGATGTAATGTCGCTTAGTACCCAGGTGATATAATGTAATACTGTGGTCTAAAGATAATGAACGTGTGTACCGCATGTTTCTCCCCCGAAATGAAAATGATAAAAGTGGGGTTTCTTCACGTAAATAAAGTACCAGGCTTGTTATGGTAGTCCGACTACTGGAAACCTACCATAGATAACGTATTAATGCTTGACCGATGATATGTTTGTAAAATAACCCTTAGTGTCCAAGACCTTGACTAAATGTTTGTAAAAGTGTTTAACGTTCGACATGACCGCACAAGACAAGACTCGACCTCCCGTTGGTGACCCGATATCCCCATGTTTAGATCATCAAAAACCATTCCAAGCTTGTATTTTTATCAAAAACCCAAGTAGATGTTAAGACATAGGTTAGGATATGTTTTTCAAGAGTTTTCAAAGATAGAAACTTATTAAAATTAGGTTCATAATTTAACTAAACTCTAGTTAACTTTCACTTACATTCACCGCATATTATTTAACTAGGGTTAGTTAGTTGAGTCACACGTTGCACAATTATAGGTTAATAACTGCATAAGAAGGTAATTCGGGGAATTACGGGACTATGTACACGAGTGTCGAACCATGAACGTTGGTGAATCGAGAAAATAGATAATTGTGAAATAATTGTTTGATATTATTTGCAATTACGTGTTTGTGTGAAACTATGTGTAAATTATTGTGTGATAGAATAGTTCGGATCTAAAAACATGGGGTTACGCTTTGGTGGGGTCCAAAATAACTATTAAAACGAAGAAAACATGCAATACGCCGAACCAGCTCGCCCGAAACGGGCCACGTCTACCTGAACGGCTGTTTGGAGGGCACAGAACTCGGGAACCGACTTAAACCCACTATTTAAACGATCTTAAGCCCCATATTTCTCATAAAATCAACCCAAATCATCCCCTACTACCCTCATATGAAAAATACAACCCTAAACATCTCCTAAGGCTCAAGAACATCATTCGGGTGACTTAGAAAGTGTTCGGTTGTGTTATTGAAGAGCTTTAGGTATAATACTTGATCCCTTGTGTTTTAATCTTCTCTTTTATGTTTTAAAACACAATAAACAAGTTTTTCCAGATCTGATACAAGTTTATAAAGATTAAAACACGAGTTTTCTAAAAGATTAACATGTTAAACATAGGATTTTATGATTGTTATTTGATATGCTTGCATGTTATTGTATATTGATGTATGTTAGACATCTAGGGTTTATAGATGATTAAGTTTATGATGAATCTTGCAAGTTTTGATCATGATAATGTATGATAGGTCTTGTATGATGTTTATTTGATGTTCTTGATCAATAGTATACACCTAGGGTTTGTAAAAGTTAAGATTATAGCATGTTTAAAAACGGACAATGTACATGTGTCGAATTGTAGGCTCTGTAACATGACTTTAAACTATTTGTTTTAATTATTTCTTGACATGAACATGTTGTATGTGGTCTTAGATTTATGTAGAGTGTAATATTGTGCGATTTGGTTATCGATTGATGTGCTTTTGGAATTTTATTCAAACATGGGTCAAAACTGATTTTCGGATTACTGTTTTAAGTCAACTGTAAATGACCATAACTCAAGTTTTACAAGGCGTTAGGTCAAAAAATTGGTTAGTAGATACTTAAATGGATATTTCGGCTTTTCCAAGTGGATTCATCCCGTTTGGATCAATAAACAATTTTTAGGAATTTTTCTCGTAAACGGACCTGATTCGAATGTTTTTAGAACCTAGCTGTAGTAAACGATTTTTCATAATTTTTTAATGTAGTTTTGTCATGAAAAAAAAATAGTGGCATGATAATTGGAATCCTAGGGATGCTTAATAAAATTTGGGAGTCTAATATGTTGTGTAAGTATTTTTCATAAATTCATTTTGACAGCGCATAATCTGCCCTGAAAACGCAGATTATGACTTTTGTATATAAGTGCTTATTTGATGGCTTGTATTACTTGTTTATGACTTGAACTTATGTATACACTTGTATGAAACGTATATGGTGTGCATAAATGATTATAAACCTAATATTCATCAACGGGTTCGTAGGGTTTACTTGTGTATCTAGTACATTAGGTGTCACTTGAACGTTTTCACATTATTTAACGTCTTGGACAAACAAGTTTTGTGGTGTGTTGTGTATACACACATACTCACGTAGTGGCATGTATAATAGGGAGTCGATATCACGTCTTTATTACTGTCAGATTTGGATTTAGCATTTCCAACCTAAGGTGAGTTTCTCTACTTTTTCTCAAAAGCATGCGTCTCGGGTTTTGAGACAACTTGATGAACTTTTCTAGTCCGGTTTGGGAATACTTATCCATCCCGGGTTTTGGGATGCCTGATTACTTGTGTGGATCACATTTGACTCCTTGTGCGGGTCGGGTTTTTATCAGTTTGCAACTTTTTGTCCTTTGTGAACTAAACACCTCTATCATTGCTAAGTCCTTACACATTATTAGGTTAATCGCTGGAGGCGAACGGGGTATTAGTTGATGTTCTTGCAACGGGGTATTAGGTTGTGCAACGGGGTATTACGTTGTGCAGTAGCCTCATGCTTGATGTGCTTAGGTCACGGGCATGAACTTTTGACCACAAATTCGACTAGTGTGGATAGACACTAGTACTCTCTAAGGCACATTAACGACTCTGTAGTTCCTAATAATATTATTGTATAGTTACAATGAGTGGGTTAGCTACCCTTGACATACACTGAAACTAATGGTACTTTACAACACTAGAAACTCTACTTTTGTTACTTAAATGGAGAACTCGCTAACTTTATGTTGACACTCGCTAGCATGCTTTTGCAGGTCGCTAGATTGGAGCATGCTTAGGTCATGCATCATGATTTTTATGGGACATTGAACACTTTAAACTATTTTTATCATTTGCATACTTTCACTTTGGTTTGGGCGCATTTGTTTTGCGCATAACTGTTTACTTTACTATTTGATTTCGCTTCCGCATTTTCATAAAACTTATGTTTGACTTTTGAACTTGGTTTTTGAAAATGAACGGAATGGTTTGGGCATTTAGAGTCATTCATATGACTTTTGGCTATGGGATCCTGGTATGTCACGCGCCTCACAGTATAAACCCCGCAATGGAAATTTGAGGGTGTGACAATATCACATAGGTAATAAGCGACATTACATCGTTTAAGTCCTTTTCTAACTTGTGAACCATGAATATGTGGATACATAGTGGGGAGAGTGTGAATAGATCTATTGGGCCCGACAAGCCCCTCTCGGGTCGAATGGAGGTCGGACGGGTGCATATTTGTCACACCCTCAAAATCCACTTGCGGAGTTTTACCGCGAGGCGCATGACAAACCAGGATCCAAACCAACGATCACAATAAACAAGTCTAAAATGAACATAATGCAATTTCAAAACAATGTTTAAAATTCCCGTTTACAGCGGAAGCTTATTCAAAACAATATTCAATAGTAAACCAATGTTCAACGTTTGTAAAACCATGCAACTCTAACTAGACGCCGTGCAGACGCGTGCGCCCTAGTTCCATTGTGCTACCTTAGCGACCTGAGAAAACATGTAAAAGTTTACGTCAGCACAAAAATGCTGGTGAGTTTACAGGTTTTGTATCCAAGTACCAAGTCAACCTGTCCATACTATAACAAATCGAAAACCAGTGTACGCTAGCTAGGCGTATGTTTTGTTACTACCACGATTGGAAAACCATTACTAACTCGAATACCAGATGTTGTGCCCGAAAAGTAAACCAGTTGTTCCTGTTGTTCCTGTTTGAGACAATATGCACTCGCCCGGCCCTCCAAGCCGACGAGCGGGGTTGGTCACTCCCAATAGCGCTATTCACATTTCCCCGTTGTGCAAACCCGCACATTCATGGTTCCCCCCGGGACTTCCAAAGATCGTGTAGTACACAATAGAAACCCATAGTATGACAGTAGTTACCAAATAATCGTTTTAACACATGTTTTCTCCCCCGAAAGTATGAAACCAGTTTAAAAGAGGGGCCGTAAACTCACCTTAACGTGCAAGCAAAGAATCCGAACAGCAAGCAATATATGCTACCGACACCCTAATAACAGTGTCGCTCAGTGAGTATAGGCGTAATATCATTACCCATATAACTCGTTTGTCCAAGGCGTTTTAAATGTTCAAAAGTGTGTATGCGACGCCTAGTGATTCTACATGCAATAGTAAACCCTACGGACCCGTTGGTGAATACGTTGGTTACAATTTGTTTCTACATTCCGTATGTGTCTCAGACAAGTGTACTTCAGTTACGTGTCAATTCCATACCACCTAAGACCTCAATTAATCACAGAAGCACATAATACACAATCTGTGTTTTCAGGACAGATTGTGCGCCATCAAAACGAATTTATTTAAAATAGCAATTCAGTGAGTTAACCTCCCAAATTTTTACTGAATTTTCTTTGGGATTCACTCGACAATAACTATTTTTTTTTTGTCTTAATTACAAACACAAAAATTATGAAAATTCGTACAACACAGCTATGTCCAGAAAATCTCCTCAACAGGTCAGTTTAGTAGGAAAATTCTTAAAAATTGTGTATTCATCCAAACGAGATGAATCCACTTGGAAAAGCTCTATTTTTCCAGTATTGACCTACTGGAAAAATTTCATAATCTAATTCCTTGTAAATCTCAAGTTATGACCATTTAAAGTTAGCCCAATTTACAAATCCGAAAATCTGATATGACCCCTAATCAATTAAAATTCCAAAAACGACTCAAACGATGTCCAAATTCGATGGTTTTACCCATTATGAAAAGCTAAGACCTTGTACGTTACAATCATGCAAAGAATCGATCAAACCAATTATTTTCAAGCCACGAAACAGACCCTACAAGTCGACATTCAGAATCTGTCCAGATTCTAATCGTGCAATATTATCAATTATATCAAACCCTAGTTGCATATTATCAATCAATAACACCTAATAATCATCATACAACTTTCCTAATACCTATTCCCATCAGATCCTATTATCAAACATGTCAAGATCAAAGCTTTTAGGATCAAAACACCAATAACTTGCGCAACAAGCATCCTATGATGTTACTACGCGTTTATTAATAGGTTTAATCCGTTTAATCTTCAAAAAGACTCATGTTTTAATGTTTATTAAACCCATTCAGACCTGGACAAACTTGTTATATGATTTTTACAATAAAACATAAAGTGAAAAGCGTAAGAAATCATGAGTTATACCCTTAGCTCTTCAAATCAATCAATCGCGCGCCTTGGAGCCTCCCAATTGATGATCTTGAGCCTTAGCAGGAGTTTTTGGAGTGAAATATTCGTGTGGGGCAGTAAGGGGGCGATTAGGGTTGAGTATGAGGGCTGCATGGGGGTTAAGGATGCTTAAATACGAGTTTGAGGCGGTTTAAACCCGTCAGTCCTCTTCGAGCGGCCGCTCGGAGCCTGTGAGCGGCCGCTCACAGGTCCGGGGCGCGCGTTTTTGCTTCGTTTAGCCTCCCGACGCGTTACCCATCGACGTTTTCGTTGTTTCGAACCGTAACAAGTGTAACCCCATGCGTTAAGACCCTAATCAACCTCATACTCCACTTTTAATAATTTTTATTAACGTGTTCGGTCTAGGTTCACATAATCACGTATGGTTTTCACATAAGTTGTCAGATATCACCGAGACACCTAAGTTTATTATTCACCAACGTCCGAGGTTCACTAATCATGCAATCACACGTTAACTCACACAAGGAGTCAAAACCCGACCCACACAAGGAGTCAAAGCATCTCATAACCCGAGATGTGAAAGTAGTCCCAAACCGGACTAGAAAACGTTTTGTAAGTTGTCTCAAACCCGAGACAATGCACGTATGTCCTTTCTAGCTATCTAGCTAACCCTCGTTAAGTATAATATACGCGTGACTCGCTAAGGTAGACTTTCATCTAGACAATGTTGTTAACCAGAATTTGCCGGGTGTCATTTGTCCTATGTAACTTATGACACCGGGTGATATCTGGTGGTGGGTATTAAAGACATTTCTAATGTTCATCAATGGTTCATAACACTTTAGTATCATGTAACTATGTCTAGCTAGCATCAGGTATAGATGTAAGAATTGTTGGGTCTGGTTTGCAACGTTTACCTACTTTTACAAACTTTAACTCTGTGACTCACCAGCACTGTATGTGTTGACTAACATAGCATATTTTCTCATATTGCTAAGGTAGCTGCACATGGCTAGGATGCGCGGAGTCGCACAACATCCTGCTATTACATTTTCCGATGTATAAACATTATCTTTGAACTAATTTTCAACATTAATGCATGGTGGTTTGATTTGCATCTTTCGAACATGTTTTAGGGTGTAACTTTTATGACTGCTTTGTGGTATTTTGATTGTCTAAACTTTTAAACGGTTTGGTTTATATTTATTATGTTGTTTTTCCTATCATATAGTTGTCGTTTATTGTGACTGTTGACTTGGATCATGGTATGTTACGCGCCTTGCGCTAAATCCCTACAAGTGGAATTTGAGGGTGTGACAGATTGGTATCAGAGCCATTCCTATGCCGTTCGGGATGGTGGGTGCATACCACATCAGGGATGATGAAACTCTAGCAGGGGGTGAATGTGACACCCCAGGAAAATCCCACACCGGCCGTGGTCAGGAAAGATCCTTAGTTCATATGTAATACAATGCTTCTTAAATCACCAATGCGTTTTGGGGCTTAATATTAGTGGATGAGAGGAGAACCCCACAGTTAAGCGTGCTCAGGTGGGAGCATTACCAGAATGGGTGACCTACTGGGAAGTCTCCGCCGGGGAAACTAAAAACAAATCCGTGAGCTCTAGATGGGCAACCTATCGAGACAAAGCGGACAATATTAGTGGTGAGAGGGGTCGTATGTTACAGCATCCATACCTAATTTGCCCTTATGTAATAAAGTTCTCCAAATTAATGAGATTCTTTAATTCCCTACATAAATTATTATCTTAAAAATTATAGGTTAGATTAATATTGGTTTAAGGCACCATTTAAAAATTGTCATGCCCATGGTACCACATCTAAAGCATCAATTTATAAGTTTGTTCCTGCTGTAATTGTAATTAGCGTATTTGCCCGCACGTTGTGATGGTACGTTACAGTGGACATTCTATTGGTATCTGTTCTATTTGTCACAATACTAGTACGATACATGCAATGGATATAGAAATCGACAAATGCTTTAAATTAACTGAAAACTATAAAAAACGAGCAGTAGTACTAGCAGATGTTGTTCTAACGGTTGGATCAATTCAGATTGTCACAGTATTGGCACTGGTGTTCATTTAATTTATCATCATAGACATAGTTGTAGAAAGGAAAGATTATCGAAACTAGAAACTATAAAAATAATTATATGTAGCAGTTTCGATGTTACTTGGTACACTACTGACGGTGTCATTTTATTAAAAACAAAAATACTAAAAATAAATACAGGTACCGATAAAGATGTTGTTCGGTCGGTTTTGGTTCATTTTGATACAATAGCAGGCACAATATCCTTTTTCAAAAACAATATCACCATATTGAATAAAATAAACATAGAATGCAAGTTATTGGGAAAAAACAAATTAATTGACGAATAAATATTATTAATAAATAAACACATACTTAAAAATAATAAAATACTATTCATTGATGGTTTTAGATCAACTTGATACAGTATTGAGATGACGACATGGTATCCATTTCCAATAACAAAAAATGTTGAAAGAAGAGCATAGTTGCGAAGCTAGATTTTTTTCAAAACGTTAATGTATGCAAGTAATTAGGGGAAAAAAACAAATCAGTTAAATAATGAATAAAATATTGTTAAAAATAATCATATGCTTAAAATAATTAAATACCATTCATCGTCAGTTCGTTCAGTTTGATACGATGTTGGGACAACAACATGGTATCCATTTTCAATAAATTTACATGACAAATGTTGAAAAAAAAAGAAGCATAGCTGCAAAGCTAGATTGTTTAATAAGTTAACATACGCAAATTATTAGAAAAAAAAACAAATCAAATTAAATTATTAGTAAAATATTGTTAATAAAAGTATACAATTTTCAAAAGAAAAGAATAAGGTTGTAAACTAATATATAAATAATAATAACTAAATAAAAAATTACAATTAACTAGATGATGAGAGATAATAGTAACTAAATCAAATTACAATTAATTAGGTGGTGAATGGCTGAATAGCTACACATAACTTCTTTATTTACATGTCATGTTAATAAAAACTAGTTGTTTTTGTTGCGTAAGTGATTAAACATTGAACGTATAAACAATTTCATCAAACATTTGCACCAATCATATTTACATAAAAAACACCATATTTTGATCAGAATAAAATGTGTTAGCGACTACAAATTAATGTTGGCCTAAGTAATATAGTTACACGGATAGGCGAGATACCGTAAAACACCTGCAATCCGCCAACATTATATGCAGCCTAGCCTGCAAGAAACATGAAGAATGCCAAAATTTTCAAGATTTAAATCAAGATCTTTAAAATCGGTTCGTAGAAAGTTTAAGAAACCAAGTGTTGTATTACGTACGCACTTTTAATAGCAAAAAGACTCTCTTTATGTTGTTTTGTGGAATCCCGTAAGCTAAAACAGCCTGCAAACAAATAAGTCGATTATTGATGTTATGTTAGCTAAGATAATGAAATCTTAAACTATGAAGCCCATGAGTTTTGAGTCGATGAGGGTCATACATGCATCACCAAGGCATTATGTACATTGATCCAAAACGCTAGCTTCTACTTGTGCTTTAGTTTCCTAGCATACATGAGATATATCAAACGTCATAGTAAAAAAAAAGCTATATCTCACCAAAGAAAGCATGAACAGAATACCTTGCGCATACGCTTTCCTTCCATGCCACTGTAAACACTTCCACGCCACCATCCGCCAGTGCCACCATAACCTGCACCAAACCACTACTCCCAACAACACTATAACGACAGTTGTAGCCGTTTTGTAGAGAGAATGAAAAGGTTGTATCAGAATACTTCGATCATCACATGCAACACCTAACTATGCCATCCTCATTGATAATCTATACATTTTTGACTCATCATGGCCATCAAGTAACCCTACACAAACATGCCATCATTGTTATCAGCAAACAACCACAAAGCTGCAAAAAGCAAAAAGACCCTCGGCCACAATATAGATAATGACAAGGATACCCATCTACTGTTCAAATCGTTACCCTATTATAAATAATATAAGGATGATAAGTGTATTCGGAAGATGCATAAACTATCAATTACCTCTACTTTTTCCAACCAATTTTCTAATGAAGAATATAAACTTTTAAACATATTGCTTAAACTATTAATTACCTCTACTTGTTTTTTTGAAGAGATTGAACATAACTGATTATTTCATCAAGCATTCCAGCTTTCTTTGTGTTCTTATTGTAGCCGAGTACCATGTCACACCCCAACCGATGGCGGAATCATTGAGGTGAGACTTAGTGGTAGATTGTTCAAAGACTTCATGACACTAGAATTCGTGACAATATGATTTAAAGATAAAATTTCATTCATAGCATAATTATCGTCTAAAAAGATAACAGAATACAAATTGTTTTCATGAAAAGAGAAATACGACATCAAAATATAGAACTTAAACTAGCGTGAGTTTCTAGTCCAATCCTAAGTAGATTTCTTGAATATCTTGCATCAAACATTTCCTGCAACATGTATAAAATATCCGTCAACACATAAAGCATTGGTGAGCATACTAGTTTTAGTTTACATACATAGTATTTTAGAATGGTTTACTCAAATCTCATACTATAGCATTGCACATACCTATCATACAAAAGACATAACTCAAACCCGCGAGTACCACAGCGTATACCTAACATATTCATGTTAGGCCGTTTAAATCTTAACAATGACCCATAAAGGGGGCGGTGTGCTAGTCCTATAGCGCTATACATGTTAAGTGGGCTAATAATAGTTAATGATTTATGTCTAAGTATCTAAGAATCATAAGCATGGCAAGTAGCATATAAGTATGTTTAATAGATTGAGCATGTGTGTTTATGAATGCATTAGTGTGTTTTGCATATGATACATGCTTACACCCCAAAGTGATAAAGAGTAAAAAGGGGACAAGTATGAACTCACCTTTGGGTGCGTTTTAGCAAGGTTCCAAAAGAATGAGTCTTGGGGGATTAGTTCCTTAGCCTTGGTTAACTAGAATTAGAAAAAATTAAGAGTCTTAGGTTTGAGTTTAGATTATAGATTCACGAGAGTCATGCAAGCCTTTTAGGCGAACCAAAACACAAACCACCATGATAGTGATTCGGATGGTCATAAGAGTCAAGCAAGCCTTTTAGGCGAACCAAAACACAAACCACCATAGAGGTGATTCGGATGGTTAGGAGAGTCAAGCATTGGTAAGGTAGGGATGTATCCACAAACCTTTCCGAGTTATTAAATTAGTAGAGTTTATATAATTTAGTATTTATATAATATAACTTAGAAAGTAGGGTATGGTGACTTAGTTTGGATGAGCCTTGGCCTTCCTTTTGTCAACCATGAACCATAACACAAGTCCCTCCATCATTGAGTTGTTGGTGAACTTGGTTGGTATTATTAACAACTTAGTGCATAAAAGATAATAGAAGATGACCACATTTGAGGCCTCAAATTGGTGCCCTACTCATGTTTATTTGCCATGGCAAATAGGAGAGAGGTCCTAGAGGTTTCCTCAAAGGGTTTGAAGACGAGGAGAGTGAAGAAAGTAGAAGAGAGGTTGAAGGTGAAGTGAGAAACTCACTTATTCTTGAGAGAATTCTTGAGAGAATTCTTGAGAGATTAGAGAGGATTTAGAAATGAGCAAATGTTAGAATGGGTAGGAGTGGTGTATTTATAGTTGGGGTAAAGGGGTTGGGTATCTAATGAATTAATTAGGGTGGTTAGAAGTTAATTAGTGGGGATATATCTAAAAAGAAAAAAAAAAAATAAATAAAATAGAAAAAAAAATGGACGTATATATATTTGAAATTTCAAGTCATTTGACTAAAGTCAAATGTCCCAAATGTCATTATTATTATTTTTTTTAAGTATTATTATATATATATATATATATATATATGTTTTATTAATAATAAGTATATATTAAGATTTTAACTAAATAAGTTTCCTGTTATGACGCCTAAATTAAATAGGGTAAATTATCATGACGACTCGTCATGAATTGGTAGGAGTAACATGCAAGAAGCGAATAAGGGCGAACTCGAAATTCGTTAAATATAGAATTTAAAAATCACGCGACGTTACATAAAGTTTGCGTCACGTAGAATTTATAGAATAAATGAAATAGATTAAGATTAAATGCAATTGACAAAAAAAACTTTTCCATTGATCATAAGCTCGGGATTACAAGGGTACAAAATGGAAAGATACAAGAATACAAGGACTAGAATGGAAAATACGAAAAATACGAATGTTACAGTCTCCCCTACTTTAGGAAATTTCGTCTCGAAATTTATTCAAGTGGCTTGACTGAAAAGATGTGGGTACTTTTTCTTCATTTGCTCTTCATGTTCCCAAGTGAATTCGGGTCCATTCTTCGATTCCCAACGAACTTTAACTAGCGGAATACGTTTTCGTTTGAGTTGTTTGACTTCACGATCCGTTATTTCCACTGGTTTTTCGATGAAATGCATAGTCTCGTCAATTCGTACGTCATCAAGAGGAATGTGTATGTTCCCTTCGGCTAAGCACTTCTTCAAATTTGAAACATGAAAGGTGGGATGGACATTGTTGAGTTCTTGGGGTAACTCGAGCTTGTAAGCCACTTTCCCAATTCGCTCAATGATTTTGAATGGTCCAACATACCGTGGAGCTAACTTTCCTTTCTTTCCAAATCTGACTACTCCTTTCCAAGGAGACACCTTGAGGAGTACTTGATCACCAACATTGAATTCAAGGGGTTTTCGCCGCTTGTCAGCATAGCTTTTCTGACGGCTTCGAGCAGCTAAGAGATTATCACGAATCTGAATGATTTTGTTGGTCGTTTCTTGGATGATTTCGGGACCGGTGATTTGTGCTTCACCAATCTCGTGCCAACATATAGGAGAACGACACCTTCGGCCATAAAGAGCTTCGAAAGGAGCCATTTGGATGCTGGTATGATAACTATTATTGTAAGAGAACTCGACCAATGGTAGATGAGCATCCCAGTTTCCACCAAAGTCGATTACACAAGATCGAAGCATGTCCTCAAGAGTTTGGATCGTACGTTCAGTTTGTCCATCAGATTGAGGATGAAAAGCTGTACTAAGATTAAGCTGAGTTCCCATGGCAGCCTGAAATGTTTCCCAAAGACGGGAGGTGAATCGACCATCACGGTCTGAGATGATGTCAAGAGGAATACCATGACGACAAATGATTTCCTTGGTGTAGATATGGGCTAGCTTCTCAACTTTGTAATCTTCACGAATGGGAAGAAAGTGAGCTGACTTGGTTAAACGATCAATGATTACCCAAATGCTATCATGACCGGATGATGTTCGAGGGAGCTTGGTAATAAAATCCATAGCAATACTTTCCCATTTCCACATGGGGACTTCGGGCTGTTCAAGCAAACCCGACGGTCGTTGGTGCTCGGCTTTTACTTTGGAGCAAGTGAGACATTTGGACACAAAGAGAGCAATGTCCTTTTTCATACCGGGCCACCAATAAATGCGACGGAGATCTTGATACATTTTATCCGCACCGGGATGAATGGAGTATCGAGATTTATGCGCTTCATTCATTATAAGAGCACGAAGATCATCACGATTGGGAACCCAAATACGATCAAGATAATAAAGAATCCCATTTGCCTTTGATTCCAAGTGTAACTCGGCCCCACAAGACATTTCTTCATATAGAGTATTTTCATTGACCGATGTGTGCTGAGCGTCTCGAATACGATTGAAGAGATCATTTTGGAATTGGGAGCTACGAAGACGGTCGATTTCTCGGATGTTGCATAGAACTGCATGACTTTTTCGACTAAGAGCATCGGCTACTACATTCGCTTTACCAGGATGATAGCGAATTTCGCAGTCGTAGTCGTTTAACATTTCGACCCATCGTCGTTGTCGTATGTTAAGATCTTTTTGATTAAAAATGTGTTGGAGGCTTTTGTGGTCGGTAAAAACAACACATTTCGTACCATAGAGGTAATGTCTCCAGATTTTTAAGGCAAAAACCACGGCACCAAGTTCGAGATCGTGAGTGGTGTAGTTCTTCTCGTGGATTTTGAGTTGCCTTGATGCATAGGCGATGACTTTGCCTCGTTGCATAAGAACGCAACCAAGACCTTGATTCGATGCATCACAATAAACCACGAAATCATCATTCCCCTCGGGAAGAGCTAGAATAGGAGCATCACAAAGCATAGACTTGAGGGTTTCAAAGGCTTCTTCTTGCTTAGGACCCCAAATGAAAGGTTGGGATTTTTGAGTCAAAGCGGTGAGTGGTGTAGCAATTTTGGAAAAGTTGGAGATGAACCGACGGTAGTAACCCGCCAATCCTAGAAAGGAACGAACTTCGGTAGGAGATTTTGGTGCAATCCAATTTTTAACGGCTTCAATTTTGGCAGGATCAACATGAATACCCCTATCGTTCACAATATGCCCAAGGAATTGAACTTCCTTTAACCAAAATTCACATTTAGAGAACTTGGCATAAAGTCGTTCGGCACGTAGGAGTTCTAGAATCAAACGGAGATGTCGTTTATGGTCGTCTTCGGATTTGGAATAGATCAAGATGTCATCAATGAAGACAATCACAAAACGATCCAAATAAGGTTTACACACTCGATTCATTAGATCCATGAATACTGCGGGTGCATTGGTTAAACCGAAAGGCATCACCATGAACTCGTAGTGACCATATCTTGTGCGAAAGGCAGTTTTTGGAATATCTTCTTCGTGGATTTGAAGTTGATGGTATCCAGAACGAAGATCGATTTTTGAGAAACAAGTAGCTCCTTGGAGCTGGTCAAAGAGATCATCAATGCGTGGGAGAGGGTATCGGTTTTTGATAGTAAGCTTGTTAAGCTCACGATAATCGATGCACATACGGAAAGATCCGTCTTTCTTTTTAACAAACAAAACAGGAGCACCCCAGGGAGAAGTACTCGGGCGTATAAAGCCTTTTTCGAGCAGTTCTTGGAGTTGACTAGCAAGTTCTTGCATTTCGGAAGGTGCGAGACGATATGGAGCTTTTGCAACGGGTGTAGCACCAGGTATGAGATCAATGCGAAGTTCAACAGAACGAGCAGGAGGAAGACCGGGTAGATCTTCGGGAAAGACCTCGGGAAAGTCACAAACGACAGGTATGTCTTTTATGCCTTTTTCCTTGTCTTTGGTTGTTACCACATGAGCTAAGAATGCAACATATTCCTTACGGAGATACTTTCGAGCTTTGGTACAAGACATGAGTTTGAGTCCTTTGGAGGCTTTCTCACCATAGATTTGTAAAGTGTCACCGCTAGGAAGCGGTATACGGATAAATTTTTCGAAGCAAACAACTTCGGCATGATGTTTTGCAAGCCAATCCATGCCTACTATGATGTCAAAACTTCCCAATTGCATAGGATTTAGATCTATGGAGAAATCATGGTCATTAAGATTCAAGGTGCAGTTTTTGATAATGAAATCAATAGAGATAGGTTCACCATTTGCGACTTCAACGGTGAAAGGTTCCGATAATTTAGATCGTGCACAAGCAAGTAAGGGTTCAAATTCTAGAGACACAAAACTCTTATCCGCACCAGTATCAAAGAGTATAGAAGCGTAAGATCCATTAACAAGGAACGTACCGTTCACAACATCATTTTCAGTTTGAGCTTGGGCCGCATTGAGGTTGAAAGCGCGACCCCTTGGTGGTTGATTTTGAGCCGGAGCTTGAACTTGGTTGTTGCGGGTACATTGAGGAGCAAAATGATTAGGATCACCACACTTGAAACATGCACGCCCATTGCCGATGGCTAGAGGAGGTTGGTTAGCAACTCGGGGTTGGTTGACAACTTGAGGTTGGTTGTTTGGGGTTCTAGGGCCGGTTTTGCAAGTTTGGACAAGGTGCCCATAGCGGTTACAATTGGTACAGAAACGGCAAGTAGAGGTTGGTGGGTGATGAAAATGGCATGTGTTACATTTTGGGAAAGAGCCGGTGTAGGGTTTCTTGGCAGGCACTTGGTTAAGAGGAGTTGGAGCTTGAGCTTCGGTGGATGGAATGGTAACGGCATAGTTTTGGGTTCGGGACTTGCGTTTGCGGTTATTGCTATGGGTTGATGGGGTTTTGGCTTCCTTTGGTTTGTCGGTGGGAATGGTGGTGGTTTGATTGACGGTTTTGGTGGTGTTTGGGATAGTTAAGGTTCCATCTTTCACTTGGTTATTCGAGATTTTGGAAGCTAAACGAATGGCTTTTTCTAGGGTGGTGGGTTCGGCTCCTTCAACGATATCACGAACACTCGTTGGGAGGCCTTTGAGATACTTAGCTATGATTCTCTTAGTGGTGTTGAATTGGTGAGGTACAAGGACAAGGAGTTGCTTGAAACGATTGGTATAGGTTAGGTTATCACCACTGTTTTGCTTGAGTTTCCAAAACTCTTCTTCAAGTCGCTCAATCTCTTGAGCGGGGCAGAACTCCTCAATCATGAGTTGCTTGAGTTCCTCCCACGGTAGAGCTAAAGCGGCTTCGTTTCCACGGGTGGCTCTCTCGCTTTTCCACCACTCGAGTGCCCTTGATTTGAAGACACTAGTGGCGTGACGAGTGCGAAGATCCTCGGGGCATTCGCTATTGATGAAAACTAGCTCGATGTGGTCGAACCATTCGAGCATAGCGGTAGCACCATTGTTTCCCGTAAAAGAGTCGGGTCGATGCAGGTTAAATTGCTTAAAGGTGAAGGAGGTAGTTTTGGAGGATTCGGCTCTTGAGTCAACTGAACCGTGAGGGCTTACGGAGGCTTGGATTTTGCTAACCACATCGGGTATGACCTTGGCCATTTGCTTGGCCATGAAAGATAGCATTTTCTTGTTGGTGCTTTGCTTAGAGTTCTTGCTTGACATACGGTTTGACATGGAAGACATTTATAGAATAAACAAAAGGATTATGAGCTTTGATCAATGGTTTATTTGTATAAAGATTGCATTTTGTCTTTGTTTTTAGATGTGAATTAAGCATACAATGCACATAGTGTCAAATAGTTCAAGTAGCATGTAGTTTCACATTGTTTTACAAAGCATAACACATAAATATAAGCAAGTATAGTGCATTTAGACAATATAAAGGAGCTTTAATTAGTGTTGGTTTGCGATTATTAGTATTGTTTGGAGATTGCTAGAGTACTAGAGATGCGAGTCTTGAGAGCCTTTGCGAGTAGTGAAAAAAAAAAATCGAATATATGTAGTGAAAACATAGCATGAAAACATCATTGAAAATAATATTAACATAAAATGAGGGGCTTGTTTTAGGCAAGCCATTGGAGTGTTCCGGAACGGAACTTAGACTAACCAAAGTGGTTCGAATTTACCTTTGAGTTTGAAAACATGCTTTGGCCTAATAGGTGGAAATACTCTCGCCGACTTGCGGTTAACGGTATTCACCCTTCCAGTTACTACATGTTTCTTGTCATTAGTAAATTTGAGACTTTGGCGAGATTTTAAAAAAAAATATATCAAGGATTGAAACTAGTCGCTAAGTTGCGGATTTCACTCCTATCTTAGCGAGGTCGTTTCTTTGAGTGTGGTTTGTACACTTTGTCCAACGTGGTAAGAAAATTAATTCTAACCTTCGATCGGTAAGTGTCCACTAGAACGAGAATTGTGAAATTTCCACCAAGGTGAGGATATCACTCCTATCTTGGCGTAGTTTCAAAAACACAAAGGATTTACGCGGATTGAAAGTTATCACCAAAGTGAGGGTTTCACGCCTATTTTGGTGATTTTCTTTCGTTTGTGGTATACGAGTGTCTTCGAGTGTAGAATAATCCACCAACTAGGAAGGTAAGTTTTAAAGAACAAAAGAATGGAGTAGAAGCAAGATAGGGAGAACAAGTATATTAAGCATGATAAAAAGGAATGGTCAAAAAGGTTCTTAACTATAGTCTAGGTCAAAACATGGCAATTTTCCTAATTCCCTATAGTCATGGCTCTGATACCAATCTGTCACACCCCAACCGATGGCGGAATCATCGAGGTGAGACTTAGTGGTAGATTGTTCAAAGACTTCATGACACTAGAATTCGTGACAATATGATTTAAAGATAAAATTTCATTCATAGCATAATTATCGTCTAAAAAGATAACAGAATACAAATTGTTTTCATGAAAAGAGAAATACGACATCAAAATATAGAACTTAAACTAGCGTGAGTTTCTAGTCCAATCCTAAGTAGATTTCTTGAATATCTTGCATCAAACATTTCCTGCAACATGTATAAAATATCCGTCAACACATAAAGCATTGGTGAGCATACTAGTTTTAGTTTACATACATAGTATTTTAGAATGGTTTACTCAAATCTCATACTATAGCATTGCACATACCTATCATACAAAAGACATAACTCAAACCCGCGAGTACCACAGCGTATACCTAACATATTCATGTTAGGCCGTTTAAATCTTAACAATGACCCATAAAGGGGGCGGTGTGCTAGTCCTATAGCGCTATACATGTTAAGTGGGCTAATAATAGTTAATGATTTATGTCTAAGTATCTAAGAATCATAAGCATGGCAAGTAGCATATAAGTATGTTTAATAGATTGAGCATGTGTGTTTATGAATGCATTAGTGTGTTTTGCATATGATACATGCTTACACCCCAAAGTGATAAAGAGTAAAAAGGGGACAAGTATGAACTCACCTTTGGGTGCGTTTTAGCAAGGTTCCAAAAGAATGAGTCTTGGGGGATTAGTTCCTTAGCCTTGGTTAACTAGAATTAGAAAAAATTAAGAGTCTTAGGTTTGAGTTTAGATTATAGATTCACGAGAGTCATGCAAGCCTTTTAGGCGAACCAAAACACAAACCACCATGATAGTGATTCGGATGGTCATAAGAGTCAAGCAAGCCTTTTAGGCGAACCAAAACACAAACCACCATAGAGGTGATTCGGATGGTTAGGAGAGTCAAGCATTGGTAAGGTAGGGATGTATCCACAAACCTTTCCGAGTTATTAAATTAGTAGAGTTTATATAATTTAGTATTTATATAATATAACTTAGAAAGTAGGGTATGGTGACTTAGTTTGGATGAGCCTTGGCCTTCCTTTTGTCAACCATGAACCATAACACAAGTCCCTCCATCATTGAGTTGTTGGTGAACTTGGTTGGTATTATTAACAACTTAGTGCATAAAAGATAATAGAAGATGACCACATTTGAGGCCTCAAATTGGTGCCCTACTCATGTTTATTTGCCATGGCAAATAGGAGAGAGGTCCTAGAGGTTTCCTCAAAGGGTTTGAAGACGAGGAGAGTGAAGAAAGTAGAAGAGAGGTTGAAGGTGAAGTGAGAAACTCACTTATTCTTGAGAGAATTCTTGAGAGAATTCTTGAGAGATTAGAGAGGATTTAGAAATGAGCAAATGTTAGAATGGGTAGGAGTGGTGTATTTATAGTTGGGGTAAAGGGGTTGGGTATCTAATGAATTAATTAGGGTGGTTAGAAGTTAATTAGTGGGGATATATCTAAAAAGAAAAAAAAAATAAATAAAATAGAAAAAAAAACGGACGTATATATATTTGAAATTTCAAGTCATTTGACTAAAGTCAAATGTCCCAAATGTCATTATTATTATTTTTTTTAAGTATTATTATATATATATATATATATATATATGTTTTATTAATAATAAGTATATATTAAGATTTTAACTAAATAAGTTTCCTGTTATGACGCCTAAATTAAATAGGGTAAATTATCATGACGACTCGTCATGAATTGGTAGGAGTAACATGCAAGAAGCGAATAAGGGCGAACTCGAAATTCGTTAAATATAGAATTTAAAAATCACGCGACGTTACATAAAGTTTGCGTCACGTAGAATTTATAGAATAAATGAAATAGATTAAGATTAAATGCAATTGACAAAAAAAACTTTTCCATTGATCATAAGCTCGGGATTACAAGGGTACAAAATGGAAAGATACAAGAATACAAGGACTAGAATGGAAAATACGAAAAATACGAATGTTACATACCAAATCCTGCAGGTACTTCATTCCCTCGCTAATTTTCTCCTTCGTCACCTGTTTACAGTCGCAATCATTAATCTGTTTGCAAAACAAATAATTATATAACAATAATAATTAACTCTTAATCGGTATTTGGGTCACGTACTCTTTCGGCTAAACTATGGCTATCAGTGGCTTGACTACGACACGCTCTAACATGAAAATAGCTAGTACGGTTATGTTTGGGACCTTATGGCGTTTGGGTGAAGGGGGTTTGTGTTCTAGAAAGGGTGATTGTTTGTTGTTGGTGGGTGTAGACCCAGTACCACGTGTATAGACCATAGCTTTTTGTGATTCTTGGTTATTGTTGTTGTTGACGGTATTGAGGTTCATCGTCTTCTTCTTCGTTCACGCTTCAGCAACACCACAACCACCCACCATCACCATTGTTGCAGCCAACGCTTGACAAAACCAATACAAAGTTACATTTTATTTCAGTAAAGCATCGCGAAAAATATTTTTTTTTTACAATAGTTATAGCATAAAACTGACTAAAGATGTAATAACAATAACAGTTACAAAATCATAAAATGTTAGTGGCATTAATAAATAACACTGAAATCAACAAATCAAATAATGGAAAAAAAAAACTACTGTCACAATTTAAATAGAATTATACCTTAATGTCCCTACATTCAAGTTTCTGTAAAGAAACCTAAAACTCTGTTAGAGTGTTGGTAAACATTGTAATAATTCGATTTAGAATTAGAGTGAAAACATACCACAAATCAATTTGTAGATTATAAAGCTTGATTTTGGCTTAATCCCCGAATCCTGCACCGCAGCAATCCCACCCTGCTCACTCCTCGCCACCACCTCGAACCCGACTGCCATGACTCATCCACACCACCTGCTTATCCCCAACCCCCTCCCCTTAAACAACCCCTCACCACACTCTTTAACAACCTCAAAACGGAACAGTGTCGTTAGCATTTTTAGATGCAAATGAAATTTATCATAGTGTTCGGCTCAGAATCAGTTGTATGTCATAATGGACTTGCGTCCTTACACGTTGGTAACCTAACATGTTGAATCAAAGCTAGTATAAAAGGTCACAGCAACATGTATCGTCATTCAACAAACCTGGCTAGATTTCGAATCGAGGACCGCAACAAATTCTGCATCAATTTTACAATATTTTCCTTAGAATCAATAGATTAAAACGCATCTAATCAACCTAACAGTCAAATGACTATAGCAAACACAAATCTCACCGAAACACAACAATCATAAACATAAATTGAGATCGACTAAATAACAATAAAACAAAACTGTACACACACATATATACATATACATATATATATATAGAGAGAGAGAGAGAGAGACAAACTAACCGTCATACTTCTCTTGTTCAGCAATAGCAGCAAAGCGAAAACCAGTGTATGAGGAGAGTGAGGAGCAGAAAGAGAAGGCGAGTACGCCATATACCTACCGGAAGACATCAGATAACGTTCTAGAATGTTCACCAAACGACGTCGTGTTACGAATAATCACGAAAACTGACCTTGGGGTTTGTCGATCTACTCGAAAAAAGGGACATGCATCGTTAATCAGGAATTTTGTTGCGACCTCGTTGGTGATGGCAGTGGTGGTGTATCTGCAGGCCAGTCCCCTTCCTTCTCCGGTTACTCCTCCTTCGATCTACTCTCTCTCCGTCACTTTCTCTCTCTACAGTTCTCTCTCTCCTTTGATCGGTGTCCTCTCTCTATAATTCCTATGGGTGTAGTGGGTTGGGGGTGTGTGTTGTTGGTTCGTGGTAGCAGAGGTGGCTGCGCCGCCGTGCATGGTGGTTCTCCACCTCCTTCTCTCTCTCTTTCTTGGCTCTCCATAAATCTGTGTGTTGGTGAAAGAAGCAACGATCAACAGATTCACGTTGGTCAGATGCGAGATGTTCAGGGTGTGGTGGGGCGAGATTGAAGAGAGAAAGAGAGAGATTAGAGAGAGAGAGTGTGGGTGGGGATTTGTAGATTGAAGATAAGTATCATCATACGTGTAAGAGATAGAGGGGAGAGAAGAAAACGTGGCAGGCCCATCATCTCAAATGACCAAAAGACCCTTAAAAACTTACATATTAACGAAAATGCCATCTGTGAAGTTACTATTCAATCTCACAAACAATAAAGATAAGTATAATTGAAATTCGTTGCGTGCCTCCCATCTCTAACCGATGACCTTTACGAAACTGATTGTTCCATTTACTTAACCAATTGTTTATGATTTGTAAATAATTTGTTCTTAATTACCTCTTCTACCGAACCGTATCCCCATCGATCTACTTTTAGTATGTGTTGTTTTCAATTTAAAGTTAGCCCTATCAGGTAAGATTTCATTGATTTTAGGTTTTCAACCATAATTTTATTTAGTGGCTTGAAATCAACGTTTTGATGTCTTCTTTATTCGCAGTTCTACTCTATTTTGAAACGAACTGAGGTGTAGAAGTAGTGATGTTTTTAAATTTGACTAGTATTACATACATTGAATAAAATAGTACCCAATGGTTCTTAAACATATGAGTATAAATTTCAGGAAGGCTTATGCAAAACACAACGTTTGTACTATCAAATCAAAATCATTGCGTTTTGTACATTGACACAATGTTGTATTACAATTCGTTTGTTGATCCCGCCGAAACGTGCAAGTAAACCCACTAGTATATCATTATAGAACATGTTCAACCCTAAATTAATGAATATTATAAATCTATATATGTAATAAATGAAAGTACTTTTCGCTGACATGACGTTCATTTAGGTCACCCTCGTTGGGTGTGTCACATGGCTTCCTCCCCCTTATTTCCCTTCAGAAGTCTTTTTCTCTCTCTTGTTTCCCTTACAATTTTAAAACGTTAACAACTTTTAAATATAAGATTTTTTTTATTATCTTTTCGACGAGTACCATAGTGTTATACAAAAAACGAAAAAAAAAACGACTCTTTTTTTTTGTGGGTTTTGTTCAAACAAGAAAAAAAAAACACAATGTGTAGGTAATTCATTAATCATGTCTAGGCAATTCACTAGTCATGTTCAAACCAATAAATATGAATTTTATTTTCATCAAGAGTATAATAGATTACAACCACTCATTTAAAAAAAATTCAAGACCACCGACTCAATCACGCCCTGCAATGGTTGCTTTTGACTATGCTCCTCATCTTTATTCACATGATTAAAATTGTTGTTTTCTCTTGTCTATCCCGAAAAACTGCCGGGACTATTATAAATTATACATTATACCGTAGAATTTTTGTTCTTTGGTCAAGACGCCAGTTGGAAATTGCCCAAGTAGAAGCATAACTTTAATGGCAATAAAATGATGCTATTTATAAATTCTAGTGTTAATTTTTAATTCTCTTAAATAATACTAAAATAACAAGTAAAAGACAAACGGGAAGGATTTCTTTTGATTATGTCCAGATTTTATATTTATTCTATCTATTCTATCTTCATTTTTGTTTATGTTCTTAAACAAGAAGATAAAGACAAATAACTATACAAAAGGTTGCGAAATTAATGGATAAAGATGGAGATGCAAGATAAACAAAAATGATAAAGACATGAATGTACTTAAATTTTAAATGATAATAAAATCATACCCTTCTTGAACCAGCACATAATTAATTTACTACAATAATCATGACACTTGTTTAATACAATATGAATTTTAACATGAGAATTACAGTACATAAGTTATTTGTACATAATATGATGATATATTATAGGATAGTATGAAAGTGAAAATATGTATTGTCACATATTTGTGAAATCAACTCCAAATTTTATTGATAATAAAAACATGTATATGCGATGCAAATCTATACATATAATAAACCAAAGCCATTTTAATGACATGACATTCAAAGAGGCATTCTCTTCTTTGAGTGTGTCATGTGTCATCCCATGTGGCATTGAGATATTTTAGGAAAAAAATAATTTAAAAACAAAATTGGATTTTTCACCCTCATGTTTCCTCCCATAATTTTTAAACGTTAATATCTTTAATATACGAGATTTTTTACAGAAAAAAATTACACCAAATTAACGAACGTTTTATTATCTTTCCATCGAGTACCATAGTGCTATATAAAAAACGGAGAAATTTTTTTGTGGGGTTTTGTTCATACAGAAAAAAAAACACAAAGTGTTCAGGTAAATCATTAATCATGTATAGGCAAGTCACTAATTATATTCAAATCAGTAAATATAATTTTTTTTTCAACCAGAGCCGAATAGGTTAATAGAGTTATACGTTGTTTTAAGTTAAGTATCAATATTAGTATGTTAGAGTTGTACATTTGTTTAGTCTTTAGGATAGGTGTTAATATTAGAGTTACATTAAAGTTCTACATTCTTTTAGGTTAGGTGTTAGCATTGGAGTTATACATTGTTAAATTGTTTTAGATTAGATATTAACATTAGAGTTTAACATCAATCTATTTCATATGTAAAATTGATGTATCATATTAAATTTCTCAACACGGGACGCTCTCGGGTATAATCTAGTAAAATATATAAGTACTTATTGTTCATATCCCATCAATTAGCAAAATTGATAAATTGAAGCAAATGAATTTTAAAATTTTAAGACAAAAGTACAACGGTGAGTTCTAGGATGTACAACGCATCAAGTTTCCAAAGTGGACACTAAATTGTACAAAGAGTTAAATAAATATGCGAAAAACAAAATAATAGAAGAGCTATGGTTGAGACGGTTTAGACATTGGTCAAACATAATTCTTCTATAGATTTCATTAATATATATCCGAGGTCACGAATTTATCTCATCTCTATATATGATAGATTGGTCTCAACTAGGCAGGGGCAGATTTAGGTACTCGGGAACGGGTTCAGGCGAACCCACTCGGTTTTAAAATTTTAGTTGTAAGATATATAAAAAATAGGCCATGAACCCATAAGTAAAAGTAGAATGAACCCATTAACAAATATGATAAGTGGTTTGTTGGTAAAAGCTACCCACCTTCAAACAATATATCCATGGTTCGATTCTTCTTAGCTGTATTTGTGTTTTTATTTTTAATCTAAATTGTAAGTAATTTCGGGGTCCCTTCGAGTCATGGATAGATTAAGAAATTGAAATTGGAAAGTGCGTACGATTCTTAAATATTCCATTGAAATGTTCAAAGATTTCAAAAAAACCCCTCATCCTCAACCATATTTCTTGTTCAATCTTATTTTTTTTTTCACCGAATAAAATAACCGTGATTTCAATTTTCAAGCTGCAAAGTGAAAGAAAATTTAAATATTTGCTTTCTGCCCCATAATTTATTTGTTTCCTAATAATCACAAATTCAAGAAATTTCTTTTTTTTGTTCCAAGTGCCGATAATCAATAGATTTCATCCGTTTCATCCCATCACAAATCTAAAATTGATATATGTACTTTCTGCTCCATATTTCATCAATTTACTTCCATGGCCATTTGCGCAAGCAAAAATTTTTTAAGATTAGGATTGACGATTCGAGTAGGTGGTAATGAAGACAAAGAGCGACAAACAACAAATAAAAATTAAACAAAACCATTCGAGTGTTTTGTGATGAACCATATCCGACCCGAACCGTCGAACCGACCCGAATTTTGTGTGCATGCCTATGAAATTTGAGCATATAAAAACAACGAACCCACTGAAAAAAAAATCTTGGATCCGCCATTGCAACTAGGAAGAAGATCCACACATCTATCTACTTAAACACACTTTAAAGTGAGAATAATTGATATGTATTTTTGTTTGAGTTTACGAATCACAATCACTTGAACATGACTACATTTTTATAAGCCTTATAAGATTAATTATAATCCAAAGTTTACAAAAAGATTCTGCTAATGAAAAAATGGCATGATGGCAGGAAAACATATTTTAACAAACGAATCTTATGCCTTTTTGTAGAAGAAGTATGCCATGAAACATTTAGAAATATTTGATAGGCCAAGAAAGCCTGACAAATATTATACTTGAAATTTTATACTTGGGCATTATTATGCCTTTGTAGAAGATGTATGCCATGAAATATTTAGAGGAATTCAAGAAAAGTTAACACTTATAAGTCATATCTATCTACTAAGAGCATGTGTAATGATAACAAATAATTTACTGCAAATCCACCTAATGTCATGAGATATATTCTAGCCATCTTTAACGCCACCTAGATGCCACATCCTTCACTTTTTTTTAACAACAAATTTCTACTTCTTACGGGACTTGAACCCATGACCTCCCCTTAGATGTTCCTAGAAGCTTTGCTTCTACCATTGCACCCTTCACTTAGTTATTAGTTAATGATCCATGTGATACAAAACCCCGAATTAAAATTTTTGATTACTTAATTTATGTGTTTTAAAGAATAATATTGATACATAAAAAAATGTTTAGCGGGATTTATACAGATATTTCTTAAAAACAAATAATTCAATCCTTTCTTTTTCCTTCTCTTTTTTTAATAAAAAATTGCAATTTTCATAACTTAGAAGAAATATCATACAAAACAATCACATAAATTTCACAAAATATATCCTTAACACACGTTAATTTTTGTTGATTTTGTTTTTATCATACAACACTTCCAAAATCACAAAATGCTAATCACGTAAATCGGACTCTCTTCGATTAAACGATATCTCTCTAATCGTGGCCAAAAGCGGCTTCCACGACATCCCTTTAGTCGATCTTCTCATATTCTTCTTCTCGGGATTTGAGTCATCGTTTGAACCCTCGCTCGACTCTTTGTCTTGTGGGTTAGTCGGTTCAAGGGTTGGCTTGGCCTTGACCCGAGGGGGCTTGGCTAAGTTGCTAAGACTCTTTTTAAGATGTTTTTGGCTTGACTTCTTGACTTTTCGGCTAGCCAAAGGAGCTGGCTGGTCCTTGGCTATGTTGGTGATCGAAAGAGAGGCCGTGGTCAACGCTTTGACTTGTGGGTTAGCCAAAGTGGTCTGCTTGGGCTTGAGTTGGCGGGCGTTGGCTATGCTGGTGAGCTTCTTTGTAAGACAAGTCAAGTCACTAGAGGACTCGTTAAACCGGGTAAAAGAGCATGGTAGTAAAAAGTAAATTTTGCCTGGTTCTAGTAGTGTGTCGAGCTTGAGTGGTACCAAACCAATTTGCATAAGTCGAATTGGGGTGGTCATGAAGTGTTTTGGGTGAATAGTGATTATCTGGTTGACCGTGGCTGGACTTTCGTAGTCTTCTATGTAGCCATCGAAGCGTACCACTCTTATGGTCCTCAAAATTGATCTAGTTGGTCCGGTTGATCTTTCTTGAAAGCAACACACGCCCATCGTTTAAAACAGGCGTTTAACCTCAACGTACACACAACCGACTCATTTGATGCTCGAATCGAACTTGACGAGTCGCTATGGTCGGACCGATGTCCTCCCCTCTCTCTAAACTTCCTTGTTTATTAGTATGAACACCTAGGGTGTAGATCACTAGGAATAGGGAACTTTGTACTTATAAACACACTAATATATAGGCCAACCACTCCTTAAACAAATAATTAATTATGTAGTGTGACAAGTATATTTATTGTGCAGAAACACTTCTCGACAAAAAGGGTTGTGCACTATTATATATATGAGAAAGTATTTGGTACAAAGTATCTTAACCTACAAATTGTAGGAAGCCACCAAAAGTGGTCACGTGTAACTTGATGGTTACAATATCTGAAGTCAATTCAAGGGTAATATAGACTTTTCCATCCCTCATTTAATCACGTAATAATACATTCTCTGTTTTATCATTAAATCCAAATTCAAAAGTTTTATAACTGATTTCACAATATTCCATCATTGTGATGTTTAATTGTGTATTAAATCTAAAGAAATCATACTATGTAAAAAAAAAAAAAAAAACAGAGCATTCATCAAACGAAGATGAAATCATACTCTGTAAACCAAAAAAAAAAAAAACAGAGCATTCATCAAGAAGAAGAAATCATACTCTATAAAAAAAAAAAAAAAACAGAGCATTCATCAAACGAAGAAGAAATCATACTCTGTAAACAAAAAAAACAGAGCATTCATCAAATGAAGAAGAAATCATACTCTGTAAAAAAAACAGAGCATTTATCAAACGAAGAAGAAATCATACCCTGTAAACAAAAAAAAAAACAGAGTATTCATCAAACGAAGAAGAAATAAAATTCAGAGATGAACAGATGCTGATAGATAACTGTTTTATATTGTAGATATTACTGAGTGCGTTTTATGATATCACTGAGTGCGTTTTATGTTTTATGTAAGTGCGTTTTATGATATCAGTGAATACGTTTTATGTTTAATATAAGTGTGTTTTATGATATCACTGAGTGCGTTTTATGATATCACTATGTGCGTTTTATGTTTTTACATTGTAAGTTAATTATCATCAACATGTAAGTGCGTTTTATGATATCACTAAGTGCGTTTTAAGTTTTTACATTGTAAGTTAATTATCATCAACAGGTTAGTGCGTTTTATGATATCACCAAGTGCGTTTTATGTTTTTACATTGTAAGTTAAATATCATCAACATGTAAGTGCGTTTTATGATATTTCTAAGTGCGTTTTAATAACATGATCATGTGAAATCATTAAAATCAATGAAAAACTGAAAACGCATTTATACTTTCATCAAACGCACGAACAAGCTCATTCATTCTCTTGCTTCACATGTTTCATACAAACGTAATTTTAGGGTTTTCATTTCTTCATTTCTTCTTCGTTTTGATATGCTCTGTTTTTCTCTTTTTTTTGGTTTACAGAGTATGATTGTTTTTTTAGTTTTAAATTTGTGAATTCCACGATTATAGCAATTGATAATAACTATCTATAAATGAGATGATTTGGGCGCGATTATTAAAAAAAATTCAAATTATATACTCGCAATTTGTCTAATTTGCCCTTCTCTTGTTAACTGAAACTAAAAACACGCGTGTAATTAATTTAGGATGATGTTTGATTAAAACCCAGATCGACGATCATGATTGCTTCTTACACTTTGTATTTTAAGGAGACTTTGTACAATAGGCTCTCTATATATATCATTATCATTATCTACAATAAAACTAAAATACACAATTAATCGAATTTGTTTATTTGAGGAGTTTCTGTTTTTTTTATATTATCTTAAAAAAAAATTATTAAGACGGCAATAACGTGGTTAATTTATTATTGTTACAAATATTTTAAACTACAAATATATATACATTTTTAAAGGGATGTAAGCTGTTAATATTATTGACCTAGTGGGCCGCTAGGGGTGCCGCTAAAAGACGGCAAGTTGACTGTTGACCCAAGTCGTTCCAATTTCCCTAAAAAAAATTTTCTAAAAAAGCTAAAACATTTTTAATATTATTTTTATTTTTTTGGAAACGTGTATTTTGATTCTAAAAGCAAGCCAGGTTTTACGGGTTCGCTACTATCGTGCTTACGGGCGGGTATGCGGGCCGGGTTTTCCTAGAACTGGCACATGGGTGGGCTAGGGACTCTCGTGCGTGCGGGTTGGGCCGCCGCGAGGCTCGTGAGTTCGGCTCCAAGTCTGTGGGCTTCTCTTTGCCAATGGGGGCCGCGTACGAGAGTAACCGGCGATTCTTTAGTTGGCCATTCAAAAAAAAAATATCTAGAATATTTAATAGGCGAGTATAATTATTATTAAGTAATTTATTAACAATAATTTTAAATCGGGCGGCGTGCACTCTGATTCAATCCAATCCCGCCGTTGAGATGCTCAGTTGACTCCTTAACCTTGATAGGAAGAAGGCTTCTTCAATAATTCGTGCATAAGGGTTAATAACTTTGGATGAACTAATGCGAATGGGTGTAAGCCTCGCTACTCGGAAAACACCCGGTGCTGACCATGCTGAGAGACACTAACGCCAGTTGGCGAAGTGGCGTTAAGCATCCCTAGCGCCTATGCTTACAATTTACGGATAAAATTAGTTTTTTTTTTTAAACAGCATACAGGCACTTGTATGTCGCAGTATATCTAGTGTGAGAAAAGCATTAGTTGATACAGTTACACAAGTAACACAATATGTACAAGAGTTCATATAGTTTGAAAAATGCTTTACTCAAATTAATCCGGTACTAAACATCCCTCACATCAAGTCAAACAACATGGTTTTAAACCAACTAATGAAGACAAACAAGCGTTACGACACCAGAAATGTAAACTATAAATACAAACAGCCAGATAAGCGGTAAAACAAACACACCAGATACAAAAGCCCACACGAGTGCAATCTGGTTAGTTGTTTCGAAAACCGGGTCTCAACGAAACAGTGGATGGACGTACTCCTTGGAAGAATTCCCTGTTGAAATGGGTAAAATTTTGTTAAGTTTAATTCAAACATGTCAAGTAATAAACAGGTCGGAAGCTCCCCAAAGTAGGGCTGACAATAGGTAATATGTATAAGACATGATTAGACATGTTAACTAAAGAATACGCTATTTAGAATTTTATTTGTTTTTAAAATAATTAGAATTAAGAAGCTATGATCCATCATTTCTCTTTGTTGGTACAAAGTAGTTAAACGAGTCGTATTTAAGTTTGGAACTTGTGTTGTTCGCGTCGTCAGAGATCTGTTAAACCTGCCAACACACGTTTTGCCAGGCCTACCCCAAAGTGTACTTTCAAACTGGTCAAACTGACACATTAAACATTTAAATATTTAATTTAATATAAATATATACCGTAAGGAAGTTGTTGACGCCTACTTCCCCAAGAGTCTGCAGCCGGCTGCGTCTCTTGCGACCAGCCATTCATGAAAGCGGCTCCATTGCCTGCACCCCAAATGCCAGTTGGCAGTGGCCTTGTTGATGGGCTCGGAACAGCTCTCAGACCCATCACACCATTGGGATTATAGACCTTTACACTGCCAAAAAGTGATTCTTCCAACATAAATTCTTCAATGTTAACATTCATGAAACGACGGAGATTTTGAATCGTAAGACGAATTGAGCTATGGATTGTTTTCACTTCTATTTTTCCAACTGCTCTTGCCACGTTTTGCGCCCGGTCATAAAAATCCTCAACCTAGCAAAAGAAACATGGTTCAAGATGACATGATACTAGATGTGGCAAAACGATCGGGTCCGATTGACATTAGCAAACTTAAAAAAAAGGGTGAAATACTAACACTCATTACGGCTATTCTTAGGTCCCAAGTTTTAGATGTCCAATGTCCTAGATAAGAACTGGCACATAGACCTTTTGACCAAAGATCTTCAACAGATGTCAACTGCAACAACCATCAACGGTATAAACTAAAACCAATTCTAAGAATGTAAAATGTATAAAATAAACATCTTCTGTTGCCTACCTTGATTAAAAACGACACAAACAATTCACCTAACGTTTCTGTATTTCTTCTACCGTAGTTCTGGAAGTTCCTAACTGAATTCTTCACCTGTGCAGGATCGTCTCCATCTACAAAACTTTCACGTTACATGTCTGATTTGACTTGCGACAGTATGAGTTTAATTAGGGCCGCTTTTATGGATCGTTTACTTTTGAAATAATCATGTCATATTTTTATCTCTACAATGCCAAATGTATAAAACAAAAAGTTTGGTTAGAAAAGAATCAGTTTAAATGGCCTCTTAACACCAAAAGTAACCCAAAGTGTTTTTATAATCCATACCACCTACCATATTGTTTATAATTAAAAAAAAAAAAAAGATTTGGTACTATAATAAAATACTTTCCGTAATTGTGATTAAAAACAACCTACTGACTGAAAATTTTACAAGAATCAAGAGTGTGTTCCAGGTAAGCCCACCCTGACCCGTTTTGACTGAAGGTGTTAATCCTAATTCGTTCGCATGTGAAAAGGAAGTCTGTTAAAGTTTATGTGTGGTTTTCGTTCTTAGTAAAACTGAAAAGAGTCGTGGGGAGTTTCCACAAAAAATGAAATGTTCGATCCAATTCTTTCCAACACTGACATGTAACTGAAAACTTGCCACCTTTGATCCTCACCCATTTAAGCCACCTCGTGTAAAAGGAAGAAAAAACTTAAATCATTTGAATTTGTATTCAAGGGTATAAAGACTAGTTTACAAGAAAAATTATGAAACAGAAACAGCAACATAAAGCAACGATGTATGATCACCAAACATAACAATTTTTGAAGTTTTGTATAATCAAATTTCTCATATAAATTGGTTATTTTACATCTTTAACCAAGTCTCAAAGAGTCAAAGGTACCTTTTAGTATGGCAGAAAACGGAGGTAATATAGGAGGATCTCGAGTCTGAAACCAGAGATCGATAATAAGCCCAAATCGCACAATTAGAAAAGATAATAAGCTGCTTATAAGCTTTTTTCTCATAATAACAGTTGCTTTGAGCCAAAAAGTTATAAATTATAAAACCAAAGGTGTTTTAAGGCAACCAATAATGATAAACATAAAATGAGATGAGGTAAGAAGTATATACCTGTAGATGAAAAGCAACCAATAATATTATAGATAAAGAACTAAGAGTTTGGTCTTTTGGGCTGTTAATATCGTGTGCTTTTGCCCACTCTTTCATCTGCATTAAAAGATATTATTCTAATATTAGAAAGGAATATACATACACAAAAATCATATTAGGGAAACCATGTCGTAAATTCGTGTATTTTATGGTCTCGTTTAAACCTTACTTGTCATGTTTAAAAGACAGTTTCATATTGATATTTTAAATTGAATATCACTTACACTCCTAGTTGATATATGATGGTCAAACTATATTGGAGCAACAAAAATAAACTTACCAATAAACTTAGCTTCTGAAACCTTTCATCTATTGAACAAATGTGACGAATAATAAGAGATTTTGCAATTCCATCCATGTTTTCTACTGAAACGTCACACTCAACACCTGTGGCGGTATCAACAAACTTAAGAATGGGTACCTTAGCCCCCATGACGGTCTCGACCTTTTGTACACGGCCTGCACCTAAACCAAAAAAAAAGTCCAGAAACAAAACAATTATCAGGGATATATTATATAACTCACGCTTGGATGTTGACATTCACCAATAATAGTTCAAACGGTTAAAGTTTTAAATACAAAACTCCATATACTTGTTTAAGATGATCTTGTTTTTCAAATTTTATGATAGGTTGAAGTAGCAAGTTCGACGAATTTACTTAAGAATGGGACATTCTAGGTTGTTTTTTTTAACCTCTAACAGTCAATTGGTCAAATAAAAATTTTTGGCTGAAAGAGGAAGAAGTCAAACGGGTTGAAAATCAACCAACGCCTGTTTTTAACTCAATGACATGTTGTGACGTGAACCCGTTTGACCGCACAGGTCCACACAGATATCTTGTCACCTCTAGAGATGAAAATGGGGTCATCAGGTCAAAAACTTCATAAAGACAACACTGATTATATTTTTAATATATAGAATGAAAGTTAGGACCATTACTTGGTAAGCAAATCATAAAACTATTCAACTATAACATGCCTATTTAATATAACATGCCTATTGGTGGGATTAACTGAGTATGATGATGATGATGATGAACATATGTGGATCTTTATAATTAAAACTTTAATGATAGGTAGAAGTTTACTTTGAAGTGAATAGAGCTTTTTTGCAAACTTCCGAAGCGTTTTAATTTTCAGCTCCCGAGGAAACACAAACGGGATATTTGGGAAGTTAATGGAGAGATCAAGATCACTTTCGGCAGTAAAAAGGTCCATTGAGAAGGAACCAAACTCCTCAACAACAGGACTGCTGGCAGAGTAACCTGGATATTTTCCATTTGTGGAGAGTGATATAAGTTCTCAATCATATGAAATTGGTTTAAACAAAAATATTTAATTTCAAATGAACATAAAAAATGCAACTTGTTACAGACAAACAACTGAAAATATAAGTTTACCATATAAATCTTTAGCTATATCATTGAGAACTCGGATCACTTGTTTGCGATTTTCATATTCACTTGGCTTTGGCCTACGAATTGTATAAGCATCATTAAGTAGTTTCTCAAGCATACGTAACTGCTCCCGATTTACTAAAATCTTCTGCAATTCCCTTGACTCAAATGTCTCTGCTTTCTTTATGAGGACTGGAATAATGAAGGATAAGTTATAACATTGACTATCTAATGGGCATATTAAAACTTGCATCTCACAAAGTTTCAAACAAAGAACTAGACAAATATATATCACTATATCTTGATAGCTCAAAATGCATAAATTTCACATACTCTGCCAATCATCTTCCCAGTCATAAACTCCTGCAAAAACCACATGAAAAAAAGGTCAAATTTTTAGACAGCTTGGCCAACATAAGATCAAGAACGTGTAAAACAGATCAAAATCATCAGGTGCACTCGGGGAAAAAAACCCACTCATCAGAACACTTAAAAAGCAAGATTGTAAAGAACTAAGATCATAATTTGTGGACTTATATTTTATTTACAATACCAAAAAGGTTATATGTTTTAAACCCAGATTTGCAAAAATACATGTAAAACAACCAAGGTAACATTGGTCCAAGCTATGATTAACCTAGTAAATAATTACTGGTTTCTGAAACTCACAAGAGTAGATTATGTATTCGCCCGTAGTTTCTGTCTACAGTGGATTGAAGTTTAAATGCATTTGACACATTGGCAAATTATAGTAAACTATCTCCTATAACTCATTTAACAGATTTCTTTGTTAGCCTAATTCAGATCAGATCAAATGTAAACAGAGAACCTAATTCTAAATCTGAAGTCAATCTTATAAAGATCAAAATAAAGAGAAAAGCTAAGAGTTCTAAATTTTATTGTTTAGCATATTTGTCTATGGTTATCGGTTTACTTGGTTTGAGTTATCTTGTTTGTTTGTTTATTTATTAGTCATTTAGTCAAGTATTAGTCATGGTAGGTTTGGGGCAGGATTAGTACATATATCGAGTCCTTGTAAAAGTTTATTTACGGCATAGTTGTTAATAGCGAATAGCGGACGATAGCGACAAGCTACCGATACGCTACGTAGCGAGAGCGATGAAATAGCGGGTGCTATTTCATGTTTAGCGATACACTAGAAGAACTTTTTAGAGATGTTTTATATGAATATTTAACCAAAAAAATAAAAAAAATACTAAAAATAGAAAAATCTCGCTATTTCCTCGCTATTTGTCGCTATCAACCATAGAGCGACACATGAGCGCTACGCTACGCTATTCGCTATAGCGGGCGCTATGGTCGCTATTAACAACTATGATTTACGGTCAATTTAGTGAATTCTATAAAGAGTTGAACCTGTTGGTTTTGGTTCATATATCGAGTCCCGTGCCAACAGTCTTGCTAATCTTGATTCCAGATTACTTGGCATGCCTGTCAATTAATGTTGTCAGATAAAAAAAAGTAGATCATAGATGAGCATGCAAATGAAAGGTTTTTGTCACTAACCATTTCTGCGCAAATCCATGATTGTGCCCAAGCCTAACAGAATATAATATAACCACTTAATTTAAGAATAATGATTATAAGCAACTCCAATATTGTAATGATGACACAAATCAATTAATCCTACCTTGATATGTGATAGAGAAACCCTGAAAAAAGAGTCAATAGAAGGTGAATCATTTGCATTATGTCTAATCAAACTATGATGTAATAAGCGTTTAAATTAACTACAAAAGTAAGAATAAAAACACGAAAGCACTGTGATACACTTTGATACTGCTGTTATCAACAGAGATCGACTTTGTTAAAGGACAAATTAACTCATTCCCTTTAATAAATAGCACATGACCAACAAATGACACTTATCGACTTCTTAAGAGACAAATGGGGGTAAGTTAGAGCATCTTCACAGTTGAAAAGTAGAAATTGTAAACTTATTTGTTAGGTTGTGGATGATAAGATTGTTATTAGTATACGAACAGTCAATAGCAAAACTCTTAACAGAAAAAGCAAGCACAAATATACACTAATCATGTAATTAGGTTGTTCCAAAGATGACTTAGATTTCAAATTGAAGTAATGTTAATTAGATCTAAACAAAGAGTATTGTGGTTAAAACTACATGGCAAGTAAAATTGTCGATTATATGCCATAAAAATGGTGGTTACAACTTACAATATATAAAAAATCTAAAAATGTTATCTTTTAAGAGATCAAAGGGTGTCATATTTATCTTAAAATTTACGTTTCTTGTTTGTAGTCCCTCTTAGTTTCTACATAACACAGATAGAACATACATATGTACCACATCAAACTTTTTAACTGCTATTGGAATATATTTAAGCCTCTATTAAACAAATTGTCCATAGACTGAAATTTTAATTTACTAACTGCATCTGTTTCGCCTTTCGTATCGGTGGGAACCGAATTAAATCGAATCATTCTCCAAATAAGTCATACATCCTCTAGTTGTCTCCTTATTCTATAACATTTGAATCCTCAAAATTATTTTACTAATTTCGTGAAAATAACGTTAAAAACGACGGACGGTTAATCATGCATCATGTGGTGGCGTGGATAGCCAAAAGACAAAGGGATACATGCACCGATCGGGTTTGTCCCGATTGCTAAGTGTTTTGTGCCTTATGTCCAAGGCTTGATACCAAACCACATTGAGCCGGGGGTCTCACTGGAAGCAGCCTCTCTATTCTTAGGGGTAGAGGTAAGGCTGTCTACATCTTACCCTCCTCAGACCCTTCCTTAGCTTTGCTACAGGTGGGAATAACTGAGTATGATGATGATGATGATGATGAATCCTCAAAATTAAGTATGAAACAAAGTTTAAAAAATGGAATCGAGCCTCGAGGTATTTTCCCTTCGCCTCATGAGGCGTAAGCCTGGGGTGGATTAAAAATAAATATAAAATTATATGCCTTATAAAGAATAAAATAACTAATTTCATCACAAGATTCATCAAAGACACACATAAAAAAAAGTCACAGAATGCTTGAAACTGACACAAAATGTATAAAACATCAAAACCCCATGAGGGCCCGCCTTTGCCCTATGAGGCGCACGTACAATAAAATCCCATGATGCACCGCCTCAGACTCCTTTTCTAACTGCCTTGCTTCGAGGAGCTCATTTTTTTAAAACTATGGTATGAAAATAATTTACTGAACAATGCATAAACAATGAAATATAGTTTAAAAAATAGTTGAGGCAAGGCCGTAAGAAAACGCATATGAGGTGGCGCCATAGTTGTTAATAGCGACCATAGCGCCCATTATAGCATATAGCATAGCGTAGCGCTCATGTGTTGCTTAACATAGTTGTTGATAGCGAATAGCGGTAAATAGCGACAAGCTACCGATGCGCTATGTAGTGATAGCGATGAAATAGCGATACACTAGAAGAAAATTTAAAAAATATGGTATATGTCTGTTTTATAAAAGTTCAGATAAATATGAAAGAATATACGCTTCTTATATCAATCTTGTAACAAAAACCCCTAAAATGCGCTTATTTTATGAGAATATACTTGTATTTATTAAAAAAAAATGTATCTAATCACTATTCCATCGATATATAGGTGCTAAACACCTTATAGCGGGAAGCTAACGCTATTCGCTATTGACAATTATTCTATGGGTTCAGTTTGTACGTACGCCTCTAAGAGCCGTGTAGGCGATAAAATCTAAATAAAATTCCTCGAGCCTAGGTTCGGATCATTTAAACTAGGTAAGAAAATAATTTACTGAGCAATGCATTAACAGTGAAAGTGACAGTGTACTGTACTGTACATGCCTTTGTCTAGGGTTGACTGTTACAACAAATCATACTTATATGATATCATTAATGATTATTGTAGAAATGGCAGTAGTAAATTAGAATGTTACTTTACACCTTAAGCACTTACAGACGTAAATTAAAAAAAATAATAATAATAATTAAACCTAAGTTAGGGCGTAAAACGTAAGGAATGGAAACGTAAACATACGTAAATCGATTGAAGAAGAATGCAAATTATTATTAAGTAAATCAAAGGAAGTAAAATACGCACCGATTACAAAGTGGATGGTTGGAGTCGTCGTCTGGTGGAGAAGACGAGGGTCTAGTCAGCGAGTGAGATAAATAAATAATGAGCCTGTGTGTGGTGGACCCTATAATCTATACATATAATAAACCAAAGCCATTTTAATGACATGGCATTCAAAGAGGGTATTCTCTTTATTGAGTGTGCCATGTGTCATCCCATGTGGCAAGCCCTTTATTTTAAGAAAATAATAATTTAAAATTTATAAACAAAATTAGATTTTTATCTCTAATGTTTCCTCCCATAACTTTTAAACGTTAATATCTTTTATACACGAGATTTTTTAAAGAAAAAAATTACACCAAATTAACGAGCGTTTTATTATCTTTCCAACGAGTACCATAGTGCTATATAAAAAACGGAGAAAAAACGACTATTTTTTGTAACCCGACATGTATTGTGTCAGGTTTGGAATTAGTTTAAAAAAATTGTGGGTTTGGGTCGGGCCTGAGATTAGGTACCCGACCCAATTACCATTTTTTTTTATATTAGATTATGATAACTTATGGCAGAGATTTGTTTAAAATAATAATAATAATGATAATAATAATAATAATATTCATTAATCATATATTGGCAAGTCATTAATTATGTTGTCATGTTAGATATTTTAACCCGGGACGCTCTCCAACAGGTAATTGCTATGTTTTTTTTTTCTAGCATATTCTGAAATAGCTCAAATCTTATTGTATGCAGTTAAACACATTTGACTGAATGTATTGGTGCTAAACAATCTATGTCCCCTTGAAGTGCTTGGGATCTTAATATTCTGTTTTAGGTGTTGATGTTGTAAGGTGAAATGGATCTTTTGGTATTTTTTTAAAGTATCTAATGTAAGTTAATACATAGATGCCATTTTTATAGTTTAGATACTTCTAATTTTATTCGCTTTACTTAGATTTCTCAACCCGGGACGCTCCCGGGGCATAAGCTAGTAATAATATTAATAATAATAATAATAATAATGGATCCGTGTTGTAGAAGCTGACTAGATTATCAACCAAAGCGAGGCATGGCATTTTCTCTTTCTTAATACATGAGGAATTCATCATTCAAGTGATGTCACGTTTTTCTTTTCCGCGTGTATGACGTTTACTACTAGCGTTACTCTCACCGATGGCGAAGCTTGGTTCATGAATCGAGAGGGGTAGACTTAAATTTTTTTGATCGGTAGTGCGAATCGGCGGGGCCGGATTCAACCCGGACTCGATTTATCTACGAAAATCGTAAATTTATACCACTGCGCCAAAAAATAGGGGAGGTCAGGGCCACCCCTGGTCCTCAACATCCTTCGTCCCTGTAAATACTCATTTTATTATAAAAAATAATTAAAAAAAACATGTATACAAGATTTTAGTTAATATCAATTTTGGTCATTTTATACATTTTATTAAAAGCTACAACTAATATGTCAAACACCAAAACATATTTAAAAACCTACACGTACAAGCTTCCAGCTATCAGCTTTTAGCCACCAACTTCCCGCTGCAGCCACCAGCTAGTTTTGCCAAACATACCCGGATTGGTTATAGTGACGGGCAGTGGCAAAGCTGAAGAATTCAGACTGGGGGTCAGAAGTCACCGGGTCAGAGGATGGGACCTAATTTTTTTTTTCTATAGTTATGTTTCGGGTGATATGTTCGGGTCGGTGATTCAATTCAGATCAAGTCAAACATTAAATCTATATTATATTATAATGCATGAGGCAATGGTAGTTTAAAATACTCAAAAGTTAAAACTTTATTTTTATTAACAACCCTAAAATGGGGTAAAATAGTCATTAATATACTTTTACACTTTGATACCATATTTTAGTTACACTTTAATTCCTTAAACTTTACTCAAGTTTTGCTTATTTAAATTATAGTTAAACTTTATTTCCTTATTTTAAGCAAACTATATCCTATGATTTTTAAATAGTAATATTTTTTTTTTCATATGTTGATACTTTTATAAAAAAAAAAATTACATCCTAATAATGAGCATTTTATTATATTTAATTTGAGTATATTATTGCAATTTTTATTTAATATAAATATTTTTATATGTTACATGATTAACAATATCTAGGAGTGAGCAATAACTAAATCATTCACCGAAGCAAAAAAAAAAAACAAACAAAACTGAATAAAAATCAATTGAAAATTGAATTAACCAACATTCGATTTAGCTTAAAATCGGTTATTGTTTTGTTTTTGTACCATTAGTTAACCAAAATGAGTCAAACTGAAACAAAACCATTCATATATTCATATCAGCGTGTCCGGCGATGTAGTAGGGAACACAGACACTTTAATGGTGCATGGTTGGATTCGGTTATTAGCCTCAACGGAAACAAAAATCGACATTATCGGTTTATCGATCTTATTAACCAACCGGTTAATTGGTTTCGGTCCATTTGGTTAGATTGTCGTTTTTAGTTTGGTTTAGTTAATTTTGGTTAATAACCAAAACCAAACTTTGTCGGTGACGAATTGGAAAGAAGGAGTCTGGCGAGTGCTCGAGATGGTGTGGTATATTGGACAGCTTCTGTTGCCTCCCGGGGTGTTTTCATGCTGACTGGTACCGACTTGAGCAGCACTAATAGCTGAGTTGTTCCCAGAGAAGGATGGTAACAGAGAACTCATAGTTGTTTTTTATAAAGAAACAAGTTAAGAAAAGTTTGTTGTTCTAAATGCTCAATCAAGGATGGCGCCAATGAAGAAACAATACATTAAACACCTAATTAGACGCGCACAATGAAGAGATATTTTATTGATACTTGCTAGGACGATTACAAAGAACTCGACTATAACAGTTGTCTCGCGCGGGTCTCACGTAGTTGACAACCGTTGGAGCTAGGTTGTTGTCCTTCTGTGATTAGCCTGATTAGCCACATGTAATTTGCAATCATCATTTTTGTCTTTTTTTTTCCTTTACCTCGTACCTGCCAGAGTTCGTGGAGCAAGGAATGGCGGCCTCTGATTGGCTGCACATCCATTTTCCTTGTCAGGTCACAGGTGCCATGTATTAAAAAACGTACGCAAGCTTTTGAAAGCTTTGTTGAACTGTTCTGATGATGTGTAGTTAGATATGGGGTCGTGCACACACACGGAACATATCTCTTGACCTACCTTTTCTAATCGACATGAACCATTTCAACATGAGAGTTGAGAGGTGGTTTTGATATAATTTAATAACACATACACTAAATGAAAAATAACTCCCTACGAATCCTTATTTTTCCTTGAAAAACCATGAAAAAGACATAAAATAATTAGGTAGCATTTGGTATTGATGGAATGGAATGGACCATTACGAGGTAATGAAAAATAGTGTGTTTGGTTGGTTGAAGGAATAAAATCACTTATTCCACAAGGCATTCCATTCCCTCATTCATCCTTTACTAAAAACATCATAACTGTCACACCCCGCCAAGGCGGAAACACGGGGTGTAACTTTGAATGATTTCCAAGCACAAAGGTTACACGAACAAGATAAAACAGGGATTTCCATTTAACAACCAAGTCTTACAAAGCATAACATTAATTGTTCAAATTAAAACCATTGTGTAAAATGTTTAGGTTAAAACGTCACAACAATAGTTCAAAGGATGGTATCCCATAAATGCTCGCACGCGACCTTCCCAAGTTCCATGCTTCATGCTAATTTCCTAAAAAACATGCATGTAAAATATATGGGTCAACATAAAGTTGATGAGTACACGGGTTTTCTATATGATGGACATGTAATCCAAAACCGACTAAATCATTGCCTAGCTAGGGCAATAATTAATATGTGATCTGACATGAGCCCATAACCAAACCTTGACATGTTGTGCCTTGCCCATTGTACACTAAAGACAATGAAATAATGTGAAATACAAGCACTTTTTTGATATCTGTCATCCGGTCAGAGCGACTGACCAAGAGTGGGGATGTCAACCCAATAGATCTATCCCGGTGTTTCATGGCTAAGTCCATAGCTAATGGTTATGGTATGATGTATGACGCGAGGGATTAATGGATCCTGAACCGTAATGTCTCATGTTCACATAATAGTCATTTATTGTAACTGAAAACTGTAAGCATGTTTCCCCCCCGAAAAAATATAAAAACTGTAAAAGGGGCCGTGAATACTCACTTGATGTCTGGATGCTAAACTAAACTGAATCTGGCACTAGGTGTCTATCCTGGGGATGCCCTAAGTTCATATAAAGGCACCTTAAGTCTATGTTTTGTTCTAACTACCATGCATCTGTCCACCCGACTGTAACACCTATGGACTAGGGGCTTCTGTACCACTATCCATGGGTGTCACACACTCTATGTGTCAGTAATTGTTCGTTTTGTTATGCACGTGGCCATGTTTATTCTATTTTTAGCAAAAACAAATGTTGTGACTTACTTAATGTTACCGTGTGTCACCTACGTTGCAATTTTGTAAGTCTAGGGTAAGATATGGATATATTTCACTACCATATTGCATAAAATTAACATATTTTGGTACTTTGTCCTTGAATGTTCATACATTCGGGTGTTTAACATAGATTTCTAGGAAAACCATTGTGTTAAGGTTGTTAACACATGTTCTTGTTGATTTTAACACATGTTCTAAAAACATGACTTAGCATATGTTACAAAACTAAATGATTTTGGCTTAGATTTGGGCCGGTCTTGACCCCATACACTCTCGCATACATCCAAATGTATGCGTGGGTGTACGCATATGTACATGTAAGGGCTCCAAGATGTACACGATCGTATATATGTGGGTTAGTATTATAGGCTATAGCATTGAACCTTTTAACATGAAACTCAAGTGTTTAGGTTAGTTTATCATGAAAAATCTATGGTTAAGTGAGTGTGCGAGTGTGTGAGCTTCGGGTGACAACCACATGTAACCGAATGATGTTAATAAGAAGGAAAAGAGTCCGGTTGTTATACCTTGGTGTATAGCCGACTATATATAAGAAAAATAAGCAAACTCCTCACAACTAAGCTTCTAGGTGCTAGAATGAGACTTGGAATTCCTATGTGGTGATGTTGGTCGATCGAAATGGGCTCCTCGTGTGTCTTGATCTTAGGCCGAGGGTGTCAAAAGGAAAGGAGGGTCGTTTCCAAGTGTTAGTGAATTTTTGAGGGATTGTGGAGTGAACACGAGGGGTTGTCTTGCCCTTTATATAACCGAGAGAGAGAGGGAAAGATCTTGGATGATTGGCTCACAAATATGGTAAGTCAAAGCCTCTTTTTCATGGAGTGCAAAGGTGAAAGGTTTTGTTAGTGAAACAAGTTGACTTTTGGCATTGTCTTGGTATGTAGGGGTGGTTTCGGCCAATGCATCATGGGGAAGGGGCAATCATACTTTGGCAAGGTTGACCATGTAGTAAGGCTCATGTGGTTTATGTTTTTCCTTTCTAGTATAACTTTATAAGTGATTACCCTTGAAACAAGTGTAGTTTGTCTAGGGAATGTCTTGGCCAAAAATTAGGATGGATAGGAGTATTTATGGAGAGTCAAATGTCATGGGGATTGCTTGTGGAAAAAGGTGTGTTCCATGTTAGTTTTAAGCCTAGGTTTAAGGATATCTAGATAAGTATGGTGACTAGGAAGTGAGAAGGCATGTGTGTATATATATGTATGCGATAATATATGTGTGTGTATGTAGTTTTTGTCACTTTTTCACCATGTGAGTGTGTGTATATGTTGTCGTGTGTGTATATATATATGTATATAGAGATGTGAGTGTGTCTTGTATAAGTTAGATAGTTTCCAAAACATTGCACACACTCTTGCCTTGGGAATATGTGAGCCGAAAATTGTACATAAGGAAAGAACAATGTATTTTAAGCAAGTCAACATGTGTAAGTTTTGTTAACTAAGGTGGACTAAGATCCCATTAAAGTAATTGTCTTGGATTTGATGGGATTGTGTTATGCATATGTGTATGCATAGCCGTATGAATGTATGTATGTGTGTTAGTGTATTTGTTTAATTCACATGTTCATGTAAGTCTAGATAGATCAAGTTCAAGGTTACAAGTGGACGTATTGTTCGTAAATGTACTAGTTTACTAAAATACACGTTGGCAACCTCTTTGTTCATGATCATTGTTTGATTTTGTCCTTGTAGGGCAACAATTTGAAAATGCGTGTCTAGTTGCATGTATGTCTCACTGTTAGAGTTGTGCACGGAACTCCTAGAGTCTAGCATGAAATATTTGACTAAGGCCTGGAATTAACTAGTGTGTCTACTGTTAGACTATATGCCTTGAGGTTGACCTGTTGGAACCCTGTATAGCCCAACTGTGATGCAAATGATGACATGTAATGCTTATGCACACTGTGGACACGTAGCTAGGTGTATGGATATGACCTGTGATTTCGACGGGTGTCACAATAACCCACCACAACCACCCACCAACATCGTCACCGCCCACCATCGCTGCCGCCACCACCCACCACCGCTGTCGTCACCACCGACCACCACCGTCGTCGCCGCCACCAACTAACACCACCCACTACTTTCACCCACCCATCGCCACCATCCACCACCGTCACCCATCCACCGCCGCCTACACACCTCCCACCGTCACCCACCCACCGCCGCCGCCTCCACCACCTGCCACCATCACTCACCACAATTTCCTTTACCCCCACCACTACCGCCGCCACCCGCCACTACTCACTAATGTCACTCACCACACTAGTGCCACACACCACCACCTACCATCACCGCCACCAACCACCACCGCCACCAACCACCATCGTCACCCACCTACCATCACGGTCATCCACCTCCATCTTCCACCGTCGCCGCCACCCACCACCGCCGCTACCGCTACATATCACCACTCACCATCACCGCCCACCACAGCCACTCACCACTGATTTTGTTCCTTCGTTTTTTCCTACCTATCCAACAACACAAAATAATGTTTTGTTTCATTACCTTATGGCAACCAAACAAGACATGAAATGGTAATGATTCATTTCATTACCTTATTCATTCCATTACCTCATCAATTTTATTCTTTCATCCATTCCATTACTCTATACCAAACAGACTCTTGCTCTTCTAGACTATACACCATTTTCTCTCACATTTTTAGTTTCTTGAAAAAAAAAATGGTTACACAACAATTATTAACTTAACATTAGACTAGAATGTCTAGGCCATGTGGTCAACCGATGCATCATACATGAGGGGTTTTTTTTTTTTTTTTTTTTTTTTTTTTTTTTTTTTTTTTGGAAATTGTTTTAAATATTCTCACCTATCCTCTATTGGCGGATAATACTCCCAACTTTCACTTTGGCCATTAGCACTCCCAACTTGCAACTTATTTTTTTTCATCACCCCAAAATTAACGGAGGTCTAACCTGGTTAGTCTTCGTGGCAAAAATATAAAAACCTAAACTTAAGGGACAATCTACGTGGCAAAAATGTAAAAACCTAAACTTAAAGGACCTTTTTGAAACTTATTATTATTATTATTATTATTATTATTATTATTATTATTACTATTATTATTCACATATACACACATACATCTTATCTTCTCATCATCATCATCTTCCACCACACCTCCTACCACAACCACCCACCACCTGCTCAATACACCCATTCCAACCACCTGGTCAATAAACCTGCTCAATAAACCCATCTTCATAAACCTGCTCAAAGACCAAGAACAACCATCATCAACACAATTGAAGCTCTGTAACTCGAAGAACAACCATTTTCATAAACCTGCTCAAAGACTTGGTAGTGATGGCGGCGTAATTGGTAACTCGAAGAACAACCATCTTCACCAATCGATTTGTTAAACCTCACCATTTAGGGATCTGTACATCAAAGCTCTGTAACTCGATCTGTACATCGAAGCACCATCTCCATTCGATTTGGTTGATTAGGGAATTAGGTTTTGGTGGAATGGATAGGGAAAGGGAAAGGGAAGACATTTTTTAAAGGGTTTTGGTGGGAATTGTTTAATGAGGTGGCGTTGACTTTGGAGTGGTGACGAAGATGCTTTCTCCAGTGAGAGTCCGGTGGGTTGGTGGCAGATGGTGGTAGGGTGCGTTGGGGTGGGTTGGTGGCAGATGGTGGTGGGGTTTTAGAGAGAGAAAGAGACGGAGAGAGAAGGAGGGGGGGGGGGGGGGTCTGTCACCAGAAGAAAGGGGGATGGATTTAAAATAAAAAGTTTTAAAAATGTCCCTTAAGTTTAGTTTTTTTATATTTTTGTCATGTAGACTATCCCTTAAACTTAGGTTTTTACATTTTTGCCACGAAGACTAACTAGGTTAGACCTCCGTCAGTTTGGGGTTGATGGAACAAAATATGTTGCAAGTTGGAAGTGCTATTGGCCAAAGTGAAAGTTGAGAGTATTATCCGCCAATAAGCAATAGTTGGAAGTATTTAAATCCATTTCCCATTTTTTTAACGCCAAATATTACTCCTACTAATTTACACCAATAAAATTACACCCTTAATATGTGTTTGAACTTTCGACCTCTTCTCTAAGAGACATGTGAGTGTATCAAGTGGGCTAGCCGCCACATTGGCGCATCATACATGAAGTTGATAACATGTTTCTAACTACGGTGAAATATAATTTTAACACATATAACAAAACATTGCTAGACACTATCTTATGCCCTCATGATTGTAAAATAACATGGGTGAACAAAATAATTACTAAATATGGAAAGTGAGGTCTTCTTGAATCATGTTCTTTGCTTTAATTGAGTTACGATAATTGCACTGGAAGTACTAATCACAATTACACTACGGATTGATCAAATTAGAGAGTTTTGTTGTTATTAACATAGACGTTAATATTTGGATGTACAATATGCATTAGGTATTTTCTGCTAAATTGATGCAGTCGAGTTTTTTAAATTTTTTTTACCTACAATTAATATCTAATATGCAATCTTTACATTTTATCAACTTAATTATTTTAAAATTTTATATATTTAGCTAATTATGTATATTTAAAAGTTTAATGAGATTTCTTTTAGTTAATTATATTTATGTGTATCTATACTACATTATAAAGGAGTAGAGATGTATACAAATATCATTTTACAAGAATTTTAAGATGACATAGGAAAAGTCTCATCTTTAAAACCAAAATGTCATGTAATTTTTTCCTTTTTTTACCATTCATGCAAAACCTACTTGCACACATTCTTTTATCATAACCTCCAATTACCATTAATCTATATTATATTATAAAGAATTTGAGAAGGGTATCAAATAAAATTAAGTAATTACTACATTTTATTAAAAAAAATTACAATTTTATATAAAAAAAATCATATATAACAAAATTATACAAAAAGGTTTGTACACATATAAATATATACCAATACACATTAAAAAGATTGTAAAAATCAATAAAAGTCGAACTTTACATAATTTTGTGATGCCTTTTCTTAAAAAAAAAAAGCGTGCGCATGAATTGGTTCATGAACCGAAAACGGTCTTTCAAACCGGCGAAATCGGGGCCGAACCGAACCAAAATCGGTTTGGACACAACCGGTTTGGTTCCAAGAAAAAAAAACCGATCTGTGCACATCTATAAAGTTCTCACGTTGGGATGTCTTATGTGGAATATTTTCAACTAATCCAACTTCCAATTTCACTTTCTGATTCCACTGATAGAAATTTATGGTGCACTTGATTAGCAGTTGTATTGCATTACTTTTATCATGTGGAAAATGTTATGGGTATGCTTCTTTGCAGGTTGATTACATATGAGCCGTTCCAACCTCCTCTTAATGTGGAACTTATAAAGGTCCCTATGATTTTTCTCCTCGGCAATATCTCCAGATTTGGCACTTTCAACATATTGAGTAAGACTGTTAGTATAATAATAATTGGTAACGAGTCAAACCGCTATTTCCATTTTTATTTATCAGCATGTAGGTCAAATTGCATATGGTATATAAAACGTAACATTCTATCATGTCTCCTTTAAAAAACTACCCCACTGCAAAGCACAAGTGCTTACACATACAAACATACACTTTACATATTAATATATGAATGCATACTTATATACATATGCACATACAGCTAATGTTGATTATTTAAACATGGTACTACAATTGAAGCTATCAGTAACAAATGTGATAAAGCATTCTTAAAGCCCATGTTTGTGTTATAGTATTGTTACCGTGTAACAAAAAGCAAGAATCACCAGAGTTGGTCTGTAGATTTCGAGTGCTCTGTTTAGTTTTTTGAATCGTTTCATTTGATCGATGCGAATTTTTCATTATTGGGCGGAACCGTATTGAGAACCAAATTCAATTTTACGAATTTGAGTTTTACTTGATCATGAACTGGTGTTATGATTCAACATCCATATTAACAATAAACATGCCTAAGTTCTTTAATTGCATCCAAATTATATTGATCTATAATCCAAATTTCACCTATATTTTAGTTTTTAATTTAATGTCTATTCAAGCTTTATAATATTTTCTCCTAAAACAACGCGTTAGCTACTATATGTTTACTTCTGCATTAATAAAATGTACCTTAAAACAATATTAGTTACATCTTTTAAAGGTTTAGCTATAAAGCATTTCGTTGTAAGTGAAATTTGGATTCTTTCAATTTATTAATAAATATTCGTTTCTTTTAGATTCTTTCCGTTAAACATGCAATGCAATAATCACTTGTACATAACACATTTCTTTCTTTTACATTTCAATCTACATGACGATATTGACTAAGACAAACATCGAAACGTCGATAAAAATGAACATGTCGTCACGATATTTTCGAATGTTTTTAAAACATAAGAGTTTAAAAATGATGAGATTAAATAAAAAAAATTATAATTTTGTAAGGGAGAGGAGAAAAGTGTAACTACTAACTAAAAATGAAGGAATAAAGGTAACTAAAATGGGGTACTAAAGTGTAAAAATGTTTGAATGACTATTTTATCCTCATTTTAAGATGTTGATGAAAATAATGTTATTAATTTTTGGGTATTTTAAATTACATTTTCCTCATATATTATAATATAGTATAGATATAGATAAAGATATGAATTACCTATAGCTAAGCTAACCATCCTTACATCGTCTAAAAGAGAGTTATATTTAAATAAAAAAAAGGATTATTGGATTTTATTACTCCCAACTATATGGTATTGGCCGCTGCCGCTCCCAACTATCACTTTGACTCCCGCCACTCCCAACTTAACACCTTGCTTGTTGTGTCACTCCGGATCTGATGTGGAACTGATGTGGATCTGACGTGGCAAGTACCTCCGGAGTGACACAACAAACAAAGTGTTAAGTTGGGAGTGGCAGAAGTCAAAGTGATAGTTAGGAGTGGCAGCGGCCAACACCATATAGTTGGGAGTAATAAAATCCAGTAACCCTAAAAAAATATATGATCCAACTACGGCATGAACTTCCAGTAAATCTCATTTCACGTTGCAAACCACATATTCGCTTATACGTACTACTAACCATATATAGGGCATGTTTGGCAAGGAGCTTTTAGGAGCTTTAAGCTTCAAATTTTTAAGAAAAAACTCCTATTTAATAAAAAGCTTTGTTTGGTTGAAGGAGCTTAAAGCTTTTAGGTTGGAAGAAAAAACTTTATAATGAAAAGGTACTAGTATTAGCGCTAAGAAAAAGCTCCTGCTAGCTACAAGCTTTTAATGAGTAAATGCATAAATACCCATCTATATACCTAATAAACAAAAGTCCATGAGTACACTTGGCACTCCCACATTCATCCTCAATTGTGGAGCCAATCATATTGTGCCAAGTGTCTCATTGTGGGATTTAATAAACTTTTTGATTTAAAAAAAAAAAAAAAAAGAAAATATAAAAACCAAACAAAAAAACACGGACATAAGCAAACACCTATCATCGCCTCCTTCTCAAACAAACCTCTCCAAACCCTAATCCCAGCGATTACCGGCGATCGACCCAATCCTTCAACTCCAATCAAAGGTAACCTCTCTTTCATTCTTATTTTAATCAATCCATGTTTATCCCTCATTGTCACCGTGTTTTTTTTCGTTTTTTTCTAATCTCTTTGTCGATTGAGTCTTTTTTTTTTCCCTGTTTTGATTTGATTATTTATGTTTCCATTGTTGTGTTTATGTTACGACAAAGAAAACATTCGTTTGCCCTTAATTAGGGTTCTTGATTGTTTGATTAGGTTTGTTGATTTTTTGATAAGTTTATTGAATGGATTTTGTTGTGCTCAAACATTGTTTTCTATTTTAATTTTACACTGATGATGTTCTTAAAAACTATGGTTTTCAGAAGATTAGATTCTTATTTTTTTTTAATCAACTTTGTATGAACATTGTGAATATGACTGGATTATATAAAGTTTTCAATTGTTTGATTAGTTTTTTTGATTGTTTGATTAGGGTTCTTGAATGGATTTTGATGGACTAACACAGTGTTTTATTTTTGATGTAAATAGATGATGTTAGGTCAAACTTTGGTTTTCCGAAGATTAGATTGTTGTTTTTTTGGAATCAAGTTTGTATGAACATCAAAAAATATGACTCGATTATATAAAGTTTTCAATTTGGGATTTTTCCAAAATTAATCTGTTTTCAAAATTTAATAGGTTTTAATAAAATACAGATTTGCCACTTATGTATTCATCAAATTATTCAATTTCAGTTATATGATATCATGTTTTAACATGTTTTTACTAATAATACAGTTGCTCTAAAGGTCGTCGCAGAATGGTTTATGGATTTTGGGTTAAATCAGAGGGCAGAGAACGTGTGTGTATGGTAAGCGACCTTTCTTATGCCTTAAAACTCTGTTGGTTGTTAGAATATTTTCATTGATCACTGTACAGTATTCGGATGTATAATGTTTATTAACTGAAAATCCAAGAGATTACTTTATAATCAAAATTTTTTGTATTGATTTGTAGGCGTTGCCCGGAGATTATAAGGAATGGATTTCTAAGTATGGATACCCTACTGGCATGACCAGAATTCATACGTTGGATCAGAGATCATTCGAAGTTAAAGTGATGAATATCGCTGGGAAGTGGTTTTTTTACAATGGGTGGAAGCACATGATTACAACGCTAAACTACCCAAGTGGTTGTCACTTTGTGTTTGAGTACGAAGAAATGCTCAACTGTTTTAATATGTATACTTTCCATCAGGATGCCATAGCTGCACCGGGCAAGTATTTCTACTGCAAACTTGATGACCCGCTCAGTGATCTGAATCGGCTGGTATGTTTTTTAAATGATGTTTATAAACATGACATAACGCCTTAAATACATTAATATGTACTAATGTTTCAACATTGTTTTTCAACTTTCCAGCATATAAGTGCCTTCGTTCATCATGGTTTGTACAATCGAAACCCTCCTATGGAACCGATTATGGTTAGCTCATTTCCAGGTAATATCATGTATATAATATATTGTTAGATAATAAGACTTTTTAAAATTTTGATGTTCATAATCATAACAGTATGCTGGAAAATCATCTTCTTTGCAGGGCATGTTTTCCAGGTCCAACTTGAATACGATGGTCATGAGATTTTCATTACCCAGGGATGGCCGTACATGAAACAGAGGTTTAACATAACAGCTGATCATCTGATGGTGTTTCAAATTTACAACGAGGTTTGTTTCTCGATTTCAAATTTCAAAAAATATCATTAATTTTGTTTGAGATTTATATCATTAATTTGTACACCTTTCATGTGTTTCATTGTAAAATTAACAGAAAACATTGGAGTTGTCCATCTTTGAAAAGAACAAGCTGACCCTGCCTCCGGAGTTGTGGGAGGACGTTGAACAGCCCGAGGATGACCAAGTTAATCAGGAGGAAATAGCTGTGGTTTCTGATGATGATGATGGAGAAGACTATTCAGATGATGATGATATGGAAACTGATGATGATGACTCTGGATCGGATGAAGATGTTGACGATATAGAAGATTGGGCCGTTCCAGTTGTTTTTGTTGTTGACAGGCATTTTGTAAGTATTATATGTTTAAGCAATCTGTTATAATCATTTTGATGCTATATAAACCGTTTTATAACAAATTTCATGTATCATTATTTGTTTTAGCGGATGAAGACACAATGGGCTAAGGACAACGGCTTGAACAGGCCGCGCTCATTGACAATTAAGGATGCTGAGCAAAATAGCTGGGGTGTCTCTGTAGGTATTGAAGACAGGGGATCGAGTAAGCGTTTTTACATCAAAGGTATGTCTGTGTTTGTTGCTGACAATGATTTGCAGGCTGGTGATCAGGTGCATTTCCGTTGGTTTGAAAAACGAGGTCTGTTCAAGCTCTCTAAAGTAGTTAGGGTTGATGGTAATTAGGATGGGATTCAGTGGGTAGTTTTTTGGATATAAATCGCATACTTTTGGTCCTAAGTCGTGGTGGTTTCTGAAACAATACAGTGGTTGTGGGTAACTCTTAACAAACTTGATTATGGTCGTTTTTTGGATGATGATTAATTAGCGGTCACATACATTGATATGTTTTTTGTGTTGATATGTGTTGATATGTGTGTTGATATGTGTTTTTTGTGTTGATATGTGTTTTGAAAAAATATACATTGATATGCTTTGTAGGTTATAATAGTTAGCAAAAATTTGGTAAATATGTTTTTTTTAGCAATAGGTAAATATGGTTAATATGATTTATTTGCCATAATGAGAATTAAAAATTAGACAACTATATATTTTACAAATTGACTTTTTAAAAATTGTTTATAAAAATTTAAATTTGGTAAATTACATTACATTAAGTTTTGTCATTCTCATTATTAACATTCTAAATTTAAGTAACTTTGACTTTTTTTTTGAAAACGTACCAAGTTTTAATACTTTCCATTTTTTTACCAAATTATACATGTTTTTTAATATTTTTAAAACATAATTAATTAATAATTTTCAAAAATATATCAGTCTTATTTTTTTTTTGAAAATTTATATATATCAGTCTTATGGTTTTTGAAACATTACAGTGGTTGACTTTTTACAAATTGACTTTTTAAAAATTTTATATTAAAACTTAAAATTGGTAAATTACATTACATTAAGTTTTGTCATTCTCATTATTAACATTCTAATATTTCGTAAGTTTGACTTTTTTTTGAAAAAGTCCCAAGTTTTAATACTTTCCATTTGTATAGACTTATACATGTTTTTTAATATTTTAAAAAAATAATTAATTAATAATTTTCAAAGTCAAACCGTTTTATGTTGACAAAGAAGATTTATGGAAAGCCAATCAATTAACGATGTGTAATTGACTACTTTTTATGGTTTAAATCAACCTATATTCGATTTGTCTTTAAATATCCTAATTTATGGCGTTGACTTTTTTCTGGTCAAATAGTGTTGCTGTGTAACTTTTAGCACTAGAGTATGGTTGTTTTTGGGATTGTGATTAACTGTTATTGGTTACATAGATTGGTTTGTTATACCTGTTGATATGTCTAACGAGAAATAGATTTATGATATTCTTTTTTTTTAAACACATATGAATTCTTATTAACAAAATCAAACGTTTTCTTTGAAAATATTAAATTTTTGGAATAACATTTTAAAAAAAAATTATAACGTTTTTTAATATTTTTAACTCACAAGTAATTAATAATTTTCATAATCAAACCGTTTTATCTTGAGAAACAAGATTTTTGGAAAGACAATCAATTAACAATGTATAATTTGACTACTTTTTATGCTTTCAATCAACCTATAATTTATCTTTTTTTACATCCAAATTTATGCCGTTGACTTTTTCCTCTTAAAATTGTGTTGCTGTGTAACTGTTACCACCTTAGTTTGGTTGTTTTTTGTATTGTGATTAACTGTTAGTGGTTACATACATTGTTGTGTTTTTACCTGTTGAATGCTTATTAACAAAGTCAACCGTTTTATTTGAAAAATGTTAAATTTATCCAGTACAATTTTAAAACAAAACTAAACGTTTTCTCTTTATTTTAAAATCACAAGTAATTAATAATTTACAAATTAAAAAAGTTTTAATTTGACAAGCAAAATTTTTGTATAGACCAAAAATTAGTCTTTGAATTTTTTACATAATTTCGGAAAGTTTGACCCATTAATTTGATTGAAAATGTATTATGGAAACCTTTAAACTTAATCAATTAGATTGGCATTTCTATTTATATAATCAATACCAAAAATTAAACATTTCTTCCTTATTTATAATTGGTGTACCAAATTATATATACATGTACAAAATTTTCGAACTTAATTCATTTTTTTTCTTCTACATTTCGCAGGTAGTATATACTACTTTAGGCTCTTACATTTTTATTTATATATCACACGAGTACTAACATATTTTTGTTCGCAATTATTTGTGATAACTATTACACACGTGCAGCCAGATGGATCCAAATAATGTAACATTTTTGAATGACATAACATGGCGGCTGAGTAATTATACAATCAAAGTTAAGGTACTTAGGCTTTGGAAGAGAGCAAATCGAAAGACACCAGGTGAAACTCTTTGCATTGATATGGTTGTTATGGATGAACAGGTTAGATTTTATATCATCAATTCATTTGTCACATATATGTTACCAAAACTCCATTGAATATTTTCTGGTCAAATAATGTCTTCTAATTACATTTTTTTACGCAGGGTTCTAAAATGCAAGCGATTGTGTGGAATAGATACATGAAGAAGCATGAAAAATTTCTACGTGAAAATGAATCATATTATATCTATAGACCACAACTAGCGGATAACAAATCTGTTAAACACTTTTCTAAAAATGACATATTATCTTTTACTTTTGAAACAAATCTTACAAAGTGTAACAAATTTGATGGTAGCCAATATGGTTTTAATTTCTCTTCTTTTGAGTCTATTAAGTCTGGTAACCTTTCGCAAGAACAAAGGATTGGTAGTTTTCGAAGCCTTAATCTTTTATATATTTTTATTCTTTTAATTTGTCTTCTTATTTATTAGTTGAGATAACATTTTAAATATTTTAGATTTCATTGGCTTTGTTGAAGAATGGAGTCCACCCGAGCCTATCGAAACAAAAGCTGGATTGAAAATGAAAATGAACTTACTCTTGATTGATCTAGAGTATGTGTTTAATTTTTCCCATTCATAATTTATTATCTCATAATCTTTCATGATATATTCATTTCTCATTTGTACGATTAATACTTTGGAAGAAATGTTTGGAATTTATGCATGCTCTAATAAAAAATGTATTGTATGTAGTGGGGTAAAAATGTCATGTTCTTTGTGGGATGAATATAGTGAGCAGATGTTTGAGTACATCAAGCAGAACGAAGCTGAAGTCCATGTAGTTCTTATTGTTCAGTTTGGTAGCTTTACCAATTATAAAGGTTTGTCATTTCTTGCAATTTGTATTACGTTTGACATTTTTTTTACTTTTTTTAAAAAAATAACGCTTGCTTTTTTATTTTTTTTAGGTAATGTAAGTTTGCAAAATGGCTTCAATATAACTCGCCTGTTTATCAACGAAGATATTGACGATATTCGTGCTTTTAAGAAAAGGTGATATGTTTAAATTATCCTGTAATTATTTACATATATCTAAAAATTTGACTTATTATATAGATGTTATATTAATTTTTTTATTCTTATAGTTATATTGAAAAGTTTTTATCTACGGAATCATCGTCTGTGCAACGATCTCTTGGATCGTCTGGTAGTATGAATATTAATGATGAGTTCTTGAATAAAACCCCTTTCAGCACTATTCGTGATCTTCCGTTGATAACAGAGGTAAGATTCAATTGATTTATCATATCATTATATACAAGTTTTTTTTAAAATTCATAAGACTAACCAATTCCTGTTTCTTTTGTAGGTGAACAAACAGGTCATTGTTCTTGGAACCATTAAGGGTGTCGATGATAAAGATGAGTGGTATTATTTGGGATGTGAGCACTGTAATCACAAGGTGGAGCCGACCTTAAGTTTACCTGATGATAATGAAGAAACAGATGTTACTTCGTTTAAACAGGTGTTAGTTTGCCCCAATAGAGAATGTCCAAAGCACATCGTCTCTGCTGATCCAGTGTATGCTTTATCTTAAATATGTACATCTTAAAGTAAAACAGTATTAAATTTGTTTAATAATATTTTGTAATTTGTAAATGTAGGTTCAGAGTACCTTTAAGGGTTCAGGATTTTACTGGTATTACATCCCTTACTTTATTTGATCGTGAAGCAAAGAAATTGCTGGGAATGTCAGCAATGCAACTTTTAGAAAAATCTAAGCAAGTAAGTTGTTTACACTCTGTCCAAAACAAATTAGTTATTTTGCTTTATATTATTTATGTCATTTGTTATTAAGGTTTCTGGTGAAGAAAAAACAACTCCAACTGAATTTCGTGATCTTGAAGACAAAAAGTTTGCGTTCAAAATAAAAGTGGGTCAATTCAATATTGACAAGCACCTAGACGGATATAGTATACGCAAGTTTACAAATGAGTCATCGATACTTTCTTCACTAGAACAAAAGTTCTCCGATATTCAGGTTTTTTATTCCCATACTATATTCCTTTATAGGTTGCTTTTATAAAAATTTATTATTGTTTTACTATATAATGTGACACATAGAAATCCTTTAATGTTTTTAGGTGGATCAACCTGGATTTGAAAGCTTGGATGGAGTTGAATCGTCTACACAAAATGCAGTCTCTCTTAAGGTTCTTTTCACCTATTAAATCACTCCCGCAATTTAATTTAAATTGCTACTATTATCAAACATAAAACCTTTCATTTACTTTTGTAGGATTCTGTTGGAGATAACAACACTCCAGAATCATCTTGCAGAGTTAGTCTGGTCCATGACGAGCAGGAAGTGAAGCGTAGCCTCGACAAAGTTTACGGTCTAGAAGATGATGCAAGTGAGTCTACTACCAAAGTGCGTAAGGGTGATAAGAAAGTTTGCACCGACAAATCAGTTGAGATCCCCCTGTTGATCCCAAAGCTTGAAAAATAAGAACATTTATCCGTTTGTTTGCTATTTTTTTGGGGATTTTTTCTGAATGTTTGTTTATGGTTTGAAACAATTTGGTTTTTATTATGGTTTGTTTGATGTTTGCTACTATTTTTCATTTGAATTAGTTGTTGGTTTGAACATTTATGTTTTTTTCCTTACCTTTGGCAAATAATTGTTCGTTGTTGAATAAATTTTAATTATTTATACGTTACGTTGAATTATCTATAAGAATCATAACATTATTCATAGGTCCACCTATATATAATTAACATTTTTTTATCATATTTATATTTTTTCAAACAATTTATCAAACATAAAGTTCTAATACATTCCATAAAATTATTCAACAAAATATGAGTAATACTTAATTATATTACTTTTTTAAAAAACGTTTTTTTTACTTAGTTTTATTTAAAATTCTAAGTATTATAACTAAAGATTATGTTAAAATTACAAAGTTGCTATAGTACAGTTACTTTAAACAATTGTATTCTAATTACATACTTAATAAAAAAAACATAATAAATACTAATAATAATTAAGTTGACTTTTTCGTTTTCTTTAAAATTCAAATACTATTTCTTTAATAATGGTAAGTATTTAACCTTATTAATAAACATTTTTAATTACAAAATCTTTGTAATTACACACTTGCTAAAAATAAAAACCTATACATGTCCATATATTAAAATTTTCGAAAAATTTGAACGTAATTACAGCAAAAAATTCAAATTTTGAAATTCATTTAAATATGGTAAGTAATTAACCATATTAAAACAGTTTTGACTAGAATTTTTCTGTTTTTAAAAATCTATAAAACCCTACTACTATAAATCAAACCAACACCTTTCATATAAACGAATCCATTCATTCTTACAGACAAATCAGAAGACTCAAATATTCAAGAGTTCATCTTTGCTTTTGTATATTTTCTCTACTTTCTACCAAACAAGTTGAAGGTAAGTAATTCTTTTATTTCAATATTACATGTTTTCGTAGAACATGTTTATCTACATGTTTTTTCGCTACTGTTCCATCAAAGAAGATGAAGGTATGTAATTCTTTAATTTCAATATTACATATTTTCGCATAACATGATGATTCGTACTTTATGTTGATTTATAATATATTGTTAGATAAGTATTATGTATCGTTGAATGTTTATATATATATATAAACCTATCATCCATAATTTTAAGTTTGTTTATATTTTGTTAAACTCTTATAATGCATTGAATGTAGAATTGCATCCTTTTAGTTGAAATGGGACGTAAAAGACTCTCTAAAAGTTCGAATGGTAATTTTTTTGGCATAAATATACAATGTATTTATAATTTTATTATTTTTAATTTGTCATCTAATTTTTCGATTTTTTATAAGGTGATGACAAACGAACGCCATTATCTAATATCTCAAACGGTACACTTATTTCGTAGTTATATATGTCTTTATTTATATTATCGTTTACTTATCTAACTAATACGTAATTCTTCATAGTTATCTCCCATGAAGAAAAAGTTAGGCACGCGGCCGAGTGTCGTAGATATAGAAAATTACAACTGGATGCAAAGAGATGCAAGGTGAACAATCATAATAATGGAATTCAAAATGTGCCGCCAACTACAATATTTAATCGTTACTCCGTTGAAACTTCCAACCATTATATTCATCAAAGCTCATCTTTCCAAAGTACATTGAATGTTTCTACACCAGGTAAATCAACGAATAACACTTTCTATTTTTAAGTATTTCTATACAGTCTTAACTACCATTCCACATTTACAATTTAAGTAAATTTTATTTGTTCGTCTTTTTTTATAGTACAATTGCAACAAAATCATTTGTTTAATTTATCAAATGTTATTTTTATTTATTTAAACTACATGTTTCACTGTATACGAATATCCTATTTTCTTATTGATTTCATTATAAAAACTAATACTATTTCATACGTTGTTTCTACGATTGAAGTCAATAAATATATTGCAACGGAGTCTCCAAAATCCAGAAAACTACAAATGGATTCTATGAGACTCAATGCTAATCAATGTCAAAATTCAAACTCATCAACATCCAGAAGTACTTTAGTTTCAATCGATATGCCATCCTTTAGATCAACCTTCAACAACCCATTTAATGCATCCTTCTCTGGTAATAAATTTGTATGCCATTTAAATATTCGATACCTTTACTTTTTAAATTGATGACAAATTTTTAACTCTAACACTTTCTCTTTGTTATTTCATTATGTATTATTAGGTTCTACACAAAGAACTCCTTTGTCCAATATTACAAACGGTATCATAATACTATGTTATACACCTTTTATTTTTACATTAGTCCTTTATTTTAACATTAAACGTTTATTGAATATACAACCTGATATTATTTTTATCCATAGTTTCCGTGGCTGAAGTCCAAAGACAAAAATCTACAGAGTTACGAAACGTTAGAAAAGCACAACTAGATTCAAAAAGACGTAAAGTTGGTTCTGTTGGTAGACCTCGAAAACAACCCACTGTTGCACATGAGTGTTCAAATGATGACACGCTAAGAACTCCTACTTATCCAACCCCATCTGGTACAATTTGCTTTGTGTCGATTAATGTAATGAATTTCTGAATCTTATTAATACTAACTTTTAAATGTTATTATTAATTAAAGGTGGACTTACTGATGTTAATATGGTCTCACTTGCATCATCTTCTGCTCAAAGAGAACCGATTAATACATCAAGGAATAATCGACGTTGCATCTCACCTGTCCGAATGGTTAGTTTATCTGACGAAGAAAATGTGGAACCTCAAACAATTGAAGGCTTGCAATTTAAGGGTGTCTCTAAAGGTAAATATTAAATTTACAAAACATTTAAAAGCCTTTTTTTTGTTTTATAAGTTAGTTTTATTTTATTTATTCTGTTTGCAAGATTATCTGGATCATGGTGATCAAACCGTTGTATGTCAAATGTGTAATGCAAAGTTGTGGAGGTCAGAAGCTACTAGAAGCGTAAATGTTTGTGGAAAAACAACCTATTTGCTATGTTGTGGTTATGGAAAGGTACAACTTCCAGATTTCAAAGAGAGCAATTCAGATTATCAGAACCTTTTCAAGAACATAGAATTAAAGAGCAAATATTTCTTAAAACACATTCGCCGCTTCAATTCTATGTTTTGTTTTACTTCAATGGGAGGGAAGGTTGATTCAAATATCAATAGTGGAAAGGCTCCCTTCATATACAGAATAAGTGGTGAGAATTATCACACGATGGGTGGTCTTCTTCCTTATGATGGTTCGAAACCGAAGTTTTCGCAGTTATATATATATGACACTGAAAATGAAGTTTCAAACCGAAAAAACATTTATAGGTAATATTCTACAAATTTTATTCAACTTTTTTTTAGCCCTGTATATAAATTTTAATGTATTAATTTCATTTTTTTCAATTCTTTTCAGTAAGGAAAAGGAAAAGTGTAAGGATATTTCTGACCTCCTTGACATTGAAATCATTCAGTACCTGAAGTCGATGTTAGACTCAAATAATGCGCTTGTGAAAAGTTATAGGAGTGTACGGGATCGATTTCATGAAAATCCAGAAGTTACCCTTAAGTTGCGTCTTATTGGTAGGAGAACTAAAGATGGCCGAACATACAACCTACCAACTTCGTCAGAAATCGCTGCTCTTATTTTTTCAGACAATGATGAGCAGCTTGACAATAGAGATATTGTCGTCGAATCAAGATCAGAGGGACTTCAGCGTATATCTGAACTTCATCCGTCGTATCTAGCCTTGCAGTATCCATTGCTTATTCCCTTTGGAGAAGATTGTTATAGGGTTGATATACCACATAGGGAAGAGAGGAAATCTAAAAAGAAGGTTGATTCAAAGTGTTCAATGAGAGAGTATTTTGCATATCATATTCAGGACAGAGTTGGTAAGTTCTCATTGATTTTGAATGCTAGGCGGCTTCTTCAACAGTTTTTGGTTGACGTTTATACAATGATTGAGAGTGAGCGTTTATTTTATGTCCGTTTCCAGCAAAGTAAACTTAGGTGTGAAACTTATACTAATCTTCAAACGTTGAACCAAAATGGACCTACTGACTTGGCAAAAGTAGGGACACCTGTGATTTTACCCTCTTCTTTTACTGGTGGTGCACGCTACATGAGGGAAAATTATCTTGATGCAATGGCTATTTGTAAAAGGCATGGATACCCTGATTTTTTTATTACAATCACATGCAATCCAAAATGGCCTGAAATTAGACGGTTTCTTAAAGACAAGAAGACAAATCCAGAAGACAGGCCATATATTTTAGCTAGACTATTCAAAGTTAAGCTAGACTCAATCATGAAAGATTTACGTGAAAAAGCACTATTGGGCAAAACTTCAGCAGGTAAAATTGATTACCAAAAAAAAAAACCTCCAATATATATTCATATATTAGCATCTTTATTCATTTATACTAATACAATTCTTATTTGTTGTTTCTAAATAGTAACGTGTTTTATTATATTGTTTTACTTTATGTTTCAGCTGTCTATACTATAGAGTTCCAAAAACGTGGACTGCCCCATGCTCATATCTGTTTGTTTCTTAAAGAAGCCAGTAAGCTACCCACAATTGAACACGTTGATCGTTTTGTTTCGGCTGAAATCCCTGATAAGAATCTTGATCCGGAGTTGTTTAGTCTTGTGAGTGACTTTATGATGCATGGACCATGTGGGCGTGAATATCCGAACTGTCCGTGCATGCTTGACGGTAAGTGCTCCAAGAAATTTCCAAAGAAGTTTTCTCCTGCTTCAACTTTAGATTCAAATGGATATCCGGTTTATAGAAGAAGAGAGTCAGGGATATTTGTTGAAAAAGGAACTGCTACGTTAGACAATAGACATGTGGTCCCTTATAATGCAAAACTTTTAAGGCGTTACCAAGCTCATATCAATGTTGAATGGTGTAACCAGGCCGCTTCAATTAAGTATTTATTTAAATACATTAATAAAGGACCTGATATGGCTAAAGTTGCTTTTGTCGAAGATAATGGAGAAGGTGAAGAAGTGATGCAAAGAGATGAAATCAAAAAACATTTTGATTATAGGTTCCTTTCAGCATGTGAAGCTTCGTGGAGAATATTTAAAAATGAAGTGCATTATAGATACCCTCCAGTTATAAGGCTTCCATTTCATTTGCCCGGTGAGCAAAGTGTTGTATATGGTCCAAAAGAAAATATTCAAAATGTGCTCGACAAACCAACGGTGGCTGCCACAATGTTTCTAAAATGGATGGAACTTAACCGAAACGAAGCTGTGGCACGTGAACTAAGTTACATTGAAATCCCAAGTAAATTTGTCTGGAAAGAGGAACAAAAAAAATGGGACTTTCGAAAGATGGGTAAGGCAATTGGTCGTGTTCACATGGTTAATCCATCTATGGGCGAGGCGTATTTTTTGAGAGTGCTTCTAAATAAAGTAAAAGGCCCTAGATCATTTGAGGAGATAAGAACGGTAAATGGAGAAATCTTACCAACATTTCGTGATGCATGTTATGCTCTTGGCCTCTTAGACGATGACAAAGAATATGTAGAAGCTATTGAAGAGGCTCATTATACCGGTTCTGGATATTGTCTTCGTAATTTGTTTGCGATGATGTTGCTTTCTAATACCTTATCTAGACCTGAGCATGTTTGGGAAAAATCATGGAAGTATCTGTCAGATGGTATTATGCGTAGACACGAAGACGTATTCCAAATTGAAGGTAACAAATTTTAATTTCCAAATTTAATGAAATAATTTTTTTTAATGTCCCTTTTATTTTAAATTGAATGGTCCAAACTTTTTTGTTTTTAGGTTTGTCTCTTCCTGATGAACAAATAAAGAACCTTACGTTGCTTGAAATTGAGAAACAATTGCTTCGGAATAACTCAAGCCTGCGTAGGTTTCCTTCTATGCCTTATCCTGATAATGATTCCATATCATCTGCAAATAACCGTTTGATTCTTGATGAGCTGAATTATCAAGTTAGTACGTTGGCTGAGGAATTTCATACCTATTCACGTTCTTTAACTGATGAGCAACGTTCAATTTTTAATCAAATCATACATGCGGTTGATGGTAACAAAGGTGGGCTATTCTTTGTTTATGGTTTTGGAGGAACTGGTAAAACCTTTTTATGGAAAACGTTGTCTGCTGCCATAAGATCTAAAGGACAAATTGTTTTGAACGTTGCATCCAGTGGTATTGCTTCTCTGCTGTTATCTGGTGGAAGGACAGCGCATTCTAGGTTTCGTATACCTTTGAATGTTACTGAACAATCATTGTGCGGTATAAAGCCCAATAGTGATATTGCTGATTTATTGAAGCAAACTAAGTTAATTATTTGGGATGAAGCTCCAATGATTCACAAGCATGCTTTTGAGGCACTTGATCGTACAATGAAAGACGTCCTGCAGTCAAATTCTTCACCTAATTCTGATTTGCCTTTTGGTGGTAAGGTTATGGTTTTTGGTGGTGATTTTAGACAGATCCTTCCTGTTGTTCCAAACGGTAGTAGAAGAGATATTTTAAATGCATCAATAACTTCTTCTCCTATTTGGAATAGTTGCAAAGTCCTCACTTTAACAAAAAACATGAGGTTAACTTTAGGTAACAACACGTCTGAATCCGATGAAACAAAGGCATTTGCAAACTGGCTTCTTGAATTAGGTGAGGGTAAAGTTGGTGAGTCAATTCATGATGATGAGTTTGATGTGGAAATTCCAGATGATCTTCTTATTAAGGGTACATCAGATCCGATTTCTAGATTAATTGACTTCGTCTACCCTTCACTTATCCAACTTTACAAAGATAAGGATTACTTTGGGGAACGAGCAATACTTGCACCTACAAATGAAGTCGTACATGATATAAATGAAAGGCTTCTTGCATTGTTTCCTGGAGATGAAGTCGAGTATCTTAGCTCTGATAGTATATGTCAGATTGAGAATGGTAATAACCGTTCACAGGAAGACTTATACTCTCCTGATGTCCTTAATGGTTTAAAAATTTCTGGGTTACCTAACCATCGTTTAGCACTTAAAGTCGGTGTACCCGTCATGTTGTTGCGAAACATAGATCAACAAAATGGTTTGTGCAATGGAACGAGGTTACGAATCACCAGACTTGCAAAGCGTGTTATTGAAGCCGAGATCATATCAGGTGGAAACATTGGTACCAAAACTCTTATTCCAAGAATAAATTTGATACCATCTGATATCAAGATTCCAGTAAAGTTCCAAAGGCGTCAATTCCCAATAAGTGTATGTTTTGCAATGACCATCAATAAAAGCCAAGGACAGTCTTTATCAAAGGTTGGATTGTATTTAAGAAATCCTGTATTCTCACACGGCCAGCTTTATGTCGCATTATCAAGAGTTAAAAGCAGGGCAGGCGTGAAGTTACTTATACTGGATGCTGATGGGAAAGTGATGACTAAAACAAAAAATGTTGTTTATAAGGAAATTTTTAGCGATATTTGAATTACTGTGTATTCGTTGCTTTTAAATTTTAATAAAATGTTTCTACTTTACTTTTTCTTATACGTTATACTACTCCAAATAATCGTAGGTTGGTAAACTGCGTGTAACGCGGGCAATTATCTAGTTCTATCATAAAAAAATTTAAAAAACATACATACAAGCTTTTAGTTAATGTCTATTTTGGTCATTTTATACATTTTATTAAAAGCTCCAGCTACTTTAACAAACACCAAAATGTATTTAAAAAGCTACAGCTTCCAGCTACAGCTACCAGCCACCAACTAGTTTTGCTAAACATACCCATAGTGGGAGAGAGTGTGGTGATGCATAAGTACATAACCGTGTTATGTGTCACATTTGAGTTAATGGCCAAAATCGTCCCTGAGGTTTGGCCAATTTTGCTACATCAGTCCAAAATCAAAACTTTTTACATCCGATTCTTTCTGTTTTACATTTTGTTGCCAAATTCATCCCTGATACTTAACCCAGTTAACTATTGTCGTTAAATCTAGGGGTATTTTTGTCTTTTTTGTTGTCCCCCTTTTTAAAACTCAATTTAAACAGAGTTATTGATACCTCTAGAAGATAAAAATACTCAGATGTAAAAAGGGGGCAGCCAGCAAGACAAAAAAACCCCATAGTTAACGACAATAGTTAACCGAGTTTAGTGTCAGGGACGAATTTGGCAACAAAATGTAAAACAGAAGGACCCAGATGTAAAAAGATTCGATTTTGGACTTATGTAGCAAACTGGCCAAACCTCAGGGACGATTTTGGCCATTAACTCGCCACATTTAAAAAAAATGTATGGACCTTTATACGATGCTTTAGTTCTCTATTTATAAGTAGTTTAGTATTTAACATCCATGTAGTCATTAGATCAAACAAGATTTTAGGTTATGGTAAATAGACAGTTTTAATATGAAACAGCACGTTTATAAAATGACTAGTAACATAAAAAGACATGCATGTCTACAATGTAAACATAGACTATACTTATAAACAGCTAAATACATGCTAAAATGAACAAACCTACGCACCGACACAGGTTCAATCTGGTTAGCCCTTTTGTCCACATTTTCGTTTGGAAACCGAGTCTCAACGATAAGGTGGACCATACACGTTAGAGGAATTTCCTGTAAAACAAAGATATCATATTACTTAGACATGGTTGATTAGAATATGTTTTATTTCAAACGGGTCAACTTAATAAAACACAGAATAAAACAGGTCGGAAGTTCTCCAAAGTGTATTTTTAATAAAATATTTTCTTCGCTAAGAATTATTGTACCATTACCGTTAGGATGTTGTTGAAGCCTGCGTCCCCAAGGATCCACAGCATGCTGCATATCTTGTGACCAACGCTGACGGTCATCCATGTAAGCAGCTCCATTGGCTCCAACCCAACTGCCAGTAGATGGACCACTAGGTCCACCACCCCAGCCTTGTGTCCACCCAGGTTGTCCCCACCTTTGGGCTGCTGCCGCCCCCTCTGCAGCCCTCATTCCCATCATTGGCTGATGGTAATATGACTGGTACGCCCATGGCATCTCGTGGCCTGCAGTCATGGCTTGATGTTGTGGTACACCCCAGTACTGGCCAGGTTGCAGCGGCATTGTTGAGCAGTTCAGACCGGCTCTTATATCCATCACACTGTTAGGGTTAGAGACCTTTTTCATGGTCCATTTAAGGTTTTGGTTCATAAGACGATTATTGTCATTCTTTTCTTTCCTTGCATCTAACTTTGGCTCATCAGGGTTGGAAACTTTGTTTAGAGTCAATTTAGAGTTTTTTGTCGTCGGATGATTCTTTTTATGCTTTTCTTTCCTTGCATCTAACTTTGGCTCATCAGGGTTGGAAACTTTGTTTAGAGTCAATTTAGAGTTTTTTGTCGTCGGATGATTCTTTTTATGCTTTTCTTTCCTTGCATCTAACTTTGGCTCATCAGGGTTGGAAACTTTGTTTAGAGTCAATTTAGAGTTTTTTGTCGTCGGATGATTCTTTTTATGCTTTTCTTTCCTTGCATCTAACTTTGGCTCATCAGGGTTGGAAACTTTGTTTAGAGTCAATTTAGAGTTTTTTGTCGTCGGATGATTCTTTTTATGCTTTTCTTTCCTTGCATCTAACTTTGGCTCATCAGGGTTGGAAACTTTGTTTAGAGTCAATTTAGAGTTTTTTGTCTTCGGATGATATCTTTTATGCTTTTCTTTCCTTGCATCTAAATTTGGCTCATCCGGGTTAGAGACATTGTTTAGGGTCAGTTTAGAGCTTTGGGTCATAAAATGATTTTTTTCATGCTTTTCTTTATTTACATGTAACTTTGGCTCCATAGGTATGGAGACTTTGGTTACGGTCGATTTAAGGTTTTGGGCCGTAAAATGATTACTGTCATGTTTTTCTTTCCTTACATGTAACTTTGGCTCAACAGCGCTAGTGACTTTGTTTAGGGTCGATTTAGAGTTTTGGGTCAAAAGATGATTATTGTCATGCTTTTCTTTCGTTGCATTTAACTTGGGCTCATCCGGTTTTGAGATTGTGTTTAGGGTCATTTTAGAGATTTGGGTCATAAGATGATTATTTTCATGCTTTTCTTTACTTGCATTTAACTTTGTCTCGTCAGCGTTAGTGACTTTATGTATCGTTATTTTGGGGGTTTTAGTCTTAAAACGATTTCTTTTATGCTTTTCTTTCCTTACGTTTAACTTTGGCTCGACACAGGGATGGCGCATACCATCAATGCCAAAAAATGATTCTTTTAACTTTAATTCTTCAATTTTAACGTTCATGAAAAGACCGAAATTTTCAATTGTGAGATGAATGCAGTCATAAATCTTTTTCACTTCTAATTTTCCAACCGCCCTTGCCACATTTTCGGTCTGGTCGACAAAATCCTCAACCTATAGAGTTCAGTAAACAAAACATGGTTTTACAGATGATACCAAATGTGGCAAAATAACGGGTCAAACAGGTCATTTTTGGTAAGGATCGGGTTGGATTTGCATAAACCATGTTTAAAAACGGAACAGATGAGATGAAATACTTACACTCATTATAGCAATTTTATTGTTCCAAGTTTTAGATGTCCAGTGTCCTAGATAAGGACTAGCACACAGACCTTTCGACCAAAGCTCTTCAACAGATGCCAACTGCAACAACCATTTACGTTATAAAACTAAAAACGTTTAAGCATGTAAATGTACGAAATGAACTTTAGTTGCCGGCAATGAAGTTATGTGGACTATTAAGAGATGTTACCTTGATAAAAAATGACACGAACAGTTCACCTAACGTTTCTGTATTTCTTCTACCGTAGTTCTGGAAGTTCCTAACCGATTTCTCCAGGGATGCAGAATCTTCTCCATCTGCGAAATTTTCATGACAAAAAATCGGTTTAAAAATATAAAGAATAGAATCAGCATATTATAGCAGCCTGTGTATGATCACTAAGTCTCAGTTTACCTTTTAGTATGGCAGAAAAGGGAGGTAATATTGGAGGATCTCGAGTCTGAAACCAGAGATCGATAATAAGCCCATTTTGCGTAGAAAAGATAATTAAACTAAAAAGCTATCATAAGTTTTGTGGAGGCAACAAAGATATATGAAATGAGGTAAGAAGTAAATGCCATACCTGTAGATGAAAGGCAACCAATAATATTATCGATACAGAATTAAGAGTTCGGTCTTTTGCGCTGTTAATATTGTGTGCTCTTGCCCATGCTTTCATCTGCATACAAATATATTATTCCATTATTATATGTAAAATGTAAAAAGAGTTGTGATATCTGAATAGAAGAACTTACCAAGAAACATAGTTTTTGAAACCTTTCATCTATTGAAGTAACGAAGCGAATAATCAAGGATTTTGAGATTCCATCTTCGTTTCCGACTGAAATGTCACATTCAATACCTGTCGCAGTATCAACAAACTTAAGAATGGGTACCTTAGCCCACATGATAGCCTCGACTGCTTGTACATGACCTGCACCTAAACCACAAAAGCCGATAAACTTTTATCAGGCGTGAATATACATAAATTTTATCGCAAACGGGTCAACTAGCCAAAATAAACACAACTGTTTAAAGACTAATATAGGTAGAAGTTTACGCTGAAGTGAATAGAGCTTTTTCGCAAACTTCCTAAGCGTTTTAATTTTCTGATCTCGAGGAAAGACTAATGGGCTATCACTGAAGCTAATGGAGAGATCAAGATCACTTTCTGTGGTAAAAAGGTCCATTAAAAAGGAACCAAATTCCTCAATAACAGGACAGCTAGCAGCATCACCTAGATGATTACAAAAAATAAAATAAACACATTATTTACCATTTGTATAGAGTGAAATTAGTTCAATTGTATGACGTCGGTTTAAACCTGATAATTTAACTTCAAATGAACATAAAAAAGCAAATGATTACAGACAAGTAGCTGAAACTGTAAGATTACCATATAAATCTTTCGCTATATCATTAAGAACGCGGATTACTTGTGTGCGATATTCATAGTCACTTGGCTTTGGCCTACGAATTGCATAAGCGTCATCAAGTAGTTTGTCAAGTATACATAACTGCTCCCGACTTACTAAAATCTTCTGCAATTCCATTAACTCAAACGTCTCGGCTTTCTTAATGAATACTAGAATATCAAAGAACAAATTAGCTTAATAGACATTGTTGTGTGTTAAAGAAAAAAAAAGGCTTCACATTATTATATTTATTATCTAATTAGAAAACAAAAATTTGCATCTCACAAAGTATCAAAGATGAATATTATTAGTAAATCTCACATACCATGCGAATCATCTTCTCCCTCATAAGGTCCTGCTTAAAATACATGAAAATTGGTAAGGTGTTTGATATAAAAGTAGATGAGCATAGCATATATACAAATGAAAGGTTTTAGTCACTAACCCTTTTCATGCAATAATTCCATGATTATGCCCCTCCTAAAAGATAACACTTTAAGTTAAGACAAACTCTAATAATTAATGTTATGTTAATGACAAAAATGATTTAATCCTACCTTGATGATGTGATACAGAAACCATATTTTCTAATCAAATTCAAATGTCATCACACAAGAATCTATAAGACGATCTGTTGTGGGCCGCGAGCGAGCTCCGGCGCGAGCGAGATTTCAGCCCGGTGCTCGCCCCAGCCACAACAGCCCCATGCGAACAGTCGCAGCGCGAGCACAGGCGATGGCGGTCGCGTGCGTTAACTGGAGAAAGTGAGCATTGGTCGCGCCGGTGCTCACCCTTAGCCATAACGGGGTCAAGTGACCGGTTGCTTGAGAGTGAAGTCTATGGCTCGCGCCTGTTCGCTTGAGGCCAAAAACTTATGGTCTAACAAACTTGGAGGGAGGACCAATATTAACATTAAACTAACTCACCTTAAACACTGTATATATGCATGACATGAACAAACTCATCATAGAACATATATACAAAGTAAAGCTTAAGATACATGGTTTTCTATCCTAACTTTGCACCATAAAGTATGATACCTTCCAATCAAGGTCTGCAGAGAGATGGTTGAATGTTGACTCTGATCAAAAGCTAGACATCATAACTTAACAAGGAAGATAAAGAGTCGTTGGTGGTCCCCATGTGACTAGATCATAATGGAAATTAAGGTTTAAATAATATGATTTTAAACTTTATGCTGTGTTCGTTGTATAAGCTGACTAGACCATGAAGGTTTAAATAAGAAAATAAATACTAAAGTAGTTTTTTTATTTCTCAAACTTTATGCACATAACTAGCTTACAAAACTTGTGTATTGCTTGTCAAGAGACGGATGGAATAAATTTAGGGTGCGTTTAGTTCTCGCATAATGGTTTGAAATTGGAATTGAATTTGTGAAGGAATTGAAATTAGAAAGAATTAAATTTAGAATTTAAACATTCTAATAGGAATGGGAAATTGTTGGAATTGGAATCTCAAATCCATTATTATTGTGTTTGGTTGGTAAATAAATTGGAAATCACCCTCGCTCTCACCACCCGCATCGTTTTGCCCAGTACCAACCCCCTAACCATTTTGACCCGTATCGTTTCAACCCAACTGTTTCGACATGTACCATTTCAACCCGAACCATTACACCCCGTACCGTTTTGAACCCGAACCGTTTCGCCCTGTACTGTTCCGCCCCGTACCATTTCAACCCGTATTGTTCCGAAATGTAACGGTTCGGTCCAAAACGATACGGTTCAGGTCGAAACAGTACGATCCGAAACAGCGCAGGTTGAACGATACGGTACAAAAACGTTTTGGGTCAAAACGGTTCGGGTAGAGACGGTATGGGTCATAATTGTTCGGGTCGAAACCGTTCGGGTTGAAAACGGTACGGGTCTAAACTCTTCGGGTCGAAACGACGTCAACCGATCAACGATTCCAATAAATTGACTCGAATTCCTTCTAATGTTGGAAGGATTTTGAATTCATTTGGTTAAAGGAATTTAAAGGAATTCATACCAAACTATAATTCCTTTGTCAACCAAACACATGAAGATTGGAATTGAAATTCCAGTTCCAACAAATTCCATAAACAAAACACCTTTAAGGCTATGGCTAAGGTCATTAACGAAGAAGGTTTTCAACGAGTCGAACAATAAATATTTTATCTTGGAATATTAGAGGGATGGGATCGGTAGGTAAAAGTATGTGGTGTAGGAAGTTGAAGACGGAAAATGAGATTGGTTTTCTTTTGCTTCAGGAAACGCAGTTGACGCATGTTGACGCAATGGGTAGGTCAGGGGGTTTGATTTCGTTTTGGAATCTGAAGTTGTTTACCAAAACTTCGGTGTTCAAAGATAGATATGTGTTGGCGGTTAACGATTTTTAAAAGGTGATGGTAGGAAATTGTCCGTTTAAAAGGTGTGGGAGTTGCTGAGTAACTTATTAGCGGAAGATGGGGGGGTTATGGACTACAGTAGGTGACTTTAATAGTGTGCGAGAGAGAGTATAAAGGCGTAATTCTAATTTCAACATGGTGGATTCTAGGGAGTTCAATGAGTTTGTGGATAATAATGGTTTGTTTGAATACGGGTTGAAAGGTCGGAAATTTACGTTCTTAGTCGGTAATAAGCTAAGTCGGATAGACCGTATTTTCGTGGATTGGTCGTTTTATAATGAATGGCCAAATGCGGAGTATCGGGTTTTGGACCGTGATGGGTCGGATCATTGTCCTTTGTTATTGAAGATTGGTTCCAAAAACTTTGGTACGAAACCATTTAAGTTTTTCAATTCATGGCTGCAGCGGGAGGGTTTCGATGATGTGGTTAAAAAGACGATGGATAATGTTAGTTTTCGTGGAGAGCCGGATGTTATTTTAATGAGTAAGTTCAAGTGTTTAAGAGGGGAAATTCTATAAAGTGGAAGCAGGAGGTGCTTGAATCGGAATTTCAAGAAGTAAAGTGTTTGAATATGGAGGTTAAGGAACTGGAAATAATTATGGAATATAGGGACCTTTTGGAAGAGGAAGAGTGGGTGCTACAAGAGGCGAGAAAACGTATTAAGCAGTTAGAGTATTTCAAACTTAAAGACTTGAAACAAAAGTCTAGAGTTAAGTAGGCTAAAGAGGGTGATGAAAATTCCAAATTTTTTCATGGTTCGATCAATAGCAGGAGGGTCTCGAATGCCATTGTGGGGTTTTTCAGTTAATGGGGAATGGGTGACTAAGCCGAAAGATGTCAAAAAAGAGGTTCTACGTTTTTTCCAAGGTAAATTTGTGGAAGAGTTAGAGTGTAGACCGAAGTTAAAGTGTTATGGTTTGAAGACGCTAAGTAGAGATCAAGCGGAGGAGATTATTCGGCCTTTCTTGGAGAAAGAAATAAAGGAGGCGGTTTTTCAATGCGGTAGTGATAAAGCTCCGGGTCCAGATGGCTTTAATTTCCGGTTTATTAAAAGGTATTGGGATTTATTTTCTAATGATTTTGTGGCCATTTTGAGACAGTTTGCGGCTAATGGTAAGATAAACCGTGGCGTGTCCTCTTCGTTTATTACTCTTGTGCCTAAAGTGAAAGATCCGGTGACACTAGGGGAGTATCGTCCGATCAATTTGATTGGGGTGGTTAGTAAAGTCATATCTAAAGTCTTGGCGAATAGGTTGAAGGTGGTTATGGATAGCATTACTAACGAGACGCAGTCGGCTTTTGTGGCGGGAAGGTATATATTGGATAGTCCTATAATTATTGGTGAAGTGCGCGCTATCGTGGGCTAAAGGAAGCGGGAGAGAGTTATTCATGTTTAAAATAGACTTTGAAAAAGCATATGATAACGTGAATTGGGACTTTTTGATTTCGGTTATGAGACAGATGAAATTTCCGGATTTATGGTGTACCTAGATAGAGGGTATTTTAAAGTCGGCTCGTTCGTCGGTCTTGGTAAACGGGTCGCCGAATTTTGAATTTGATTGTAAGAAAGGTATTCGACAAGGTGATCCAATTTTGCCTTTTTTATTTATTATGGTTATGGAGGCTTTATCGGGTTTGATTTGGAAAGCTTGTGATGTTGAAGCTTTTCGTGGGGTGGTTCTTGATAACGGTGGTCCCATTTTGTTTCACTTATTATATGCGGATGACGCGATGGTCATGGGGGAGTGGTCGGATAACAACTTTGTTTGTTTGAGAATGGTGCTACGTATTTTTCATATGTGTTCAGGCTTGAGGATTAACATCCATAAGTCTACTTTATACGGGGTGGGAAAGAATGTTGAAGAGGTGGGTTTGAAGGCGAGTGAGTTGGGTTGTCAACCGGGGGTTACTCCTTTCACGTACCTAGGGATAAAGGTTGGTGCAAATATGAGTAGAATAAATAATTGGGAGCCGGTGGTAAATGTGGTCAAGAGTCGATTAACTCGATGGAAATCTAAAGTGTTATCTATTGGAGGTAGATTGACTCTCATTAAGTCCGTTTTGGTTAGTCTCCCATCTTATTATTTTTCGTTATTCAAGGTGCCGGTTGGGGTTATTAATGTGTTGGAAGGATTGGTTAGAAAATTCTTATGGGGAGGTAATGTTAGTGAGAAAAAACTTCATTGGGTGGGTTGGGGGACCGTTACGAGATCGATTAAACAAGGTGGTTTGGGGATCCAAAAATTTGTTGATTGTAATAATGCTTTCTTGGTTAAGTGGCTTTGGCGGTACCGACAAGAAAATAACGCCTTGTGGAGGAGAGTGGTTGATTCTATACATGGGTCTCAGAGGAGGTGGGAGGCGTATCCTCATAGAGCTAAGTATGCAGGTACGTGGACAAAAATTGTGAAGAATGGTATGCGTTTGAAGGTGGCTGATCACAGTGGCACGAGTATGGTTCAGGGTAGGGTTGGAAATGGTGGGACTATTATGTTTTGGATTGACCCTTGGGTGGATAGGATGCCTTTAAAAACTTTATTCCCAGATTTATTTAGATTAGAAAGTGTGAAGTTTTGTAAAGTGAATGAAAGAATTGTGGGAGTAGGCAATGGGCCACACGTGGACCGGAAATGGAGAAGAAGGCCCAATTCAGCCTTGGAAATTCAACAGTTGCAACATTGTTCAACTTTAGTGGCGGGCCAACATTTACGGGTGGATAATGATGTGTGGTTTTGGGACAATGGATCATCTACGGCATTCTCAGTTCAAGAAGTAAAGAAGTGGTTAGATGGTGATCGGCCAGTTCAGGGTGGATTGATTTATAGATGGTGTAAGTGGATTCCAATTAAATGTAACGTTTTTATGTGGCGAATGTTCATGGATAGGATCCCTACCAAAGTTGCGTTACAAAGGCGGAATATAAATGTTGGGAATATTTTGTGTAATCTTTGTAATGATCAGGACGAGACCGTGGAGCACATGTTCACCGGGTGTATGATGGCTAATGGAGTTTGGCATGGTATATCTAGATGGATAAATCTTCCTCCATTATATTTCTTTTCGGTGAATGATATTATGCAAGTTTGGTCCAGTTCTACATGGTCGTCGATAAAGAAGATGCCTTTACATGGTATCCTTGTTATTACTTGTTGGCGAATTTGGAAGGCTAGAAATGAAAAGATCTTTCAAGAGGTGAATCGGAACGTCACAGAAATGGTTGCAGACATCAAAGCATTGGGTTTTATTTGGTTCTCTAGTAGATGTAAAAAGGGAGTTATGGGATGGAGGGATTGGCAAAGTTTTAATTTTGATGTAATGTAATTGTTGGTTTTGGGGATCTCTGTCTTGGAGATCGCCCGGTTTTTGTGTGTTTAATGAAATTCGCCTTTCAAAAAAAAAGAGTTAGAATGCAAATTCCAATTCCTTTGAATTTCATTCAATTCATACGAACCAAACACACCCTAGGGTGTGTATTGGGAATACAGTTCTTTGTGTAATAGGTAATTCAATTCCATGGACCAACTAAACACCTCTCATAATAGTTCATTTCATTTCACCTTCCACTTCTGCATACCAAACACTATCTAAGGGGCTGTTTGGCCACCCTTGTGCCATTAATTAAGTGTTGAGTCAGTATAGCTTTGACCGGGTAAGAGACCATCAATTAGTGCTTGATATTTGTAGTACCCGAATATTCTTCTAATTGGTTTCAGGTTTGCTATTTCAATTCATCTTCAACTAATGGATTCAAAGGTGTGATTAATTTGAAATAGCGATTAATGATTGATAAAAATACATACAAGCCTCTAAACATACTTTCTAATATGACAAGTAACACCTTTATATTTAGTTTAGACTTTCATGGTTTTATGTCATAAGATGACTTGTTTTTATGCTCTTCTTTCCTTACATGGGGTACTATATATGGGGCTTACCATCAATGCCTAATGGCGATTTTTTTTAAATTTAATTCTTAGCGATAGATAATTTTTTTTTGAACGGCCAACTAAACAACGCCCGGTACTTCGTACGCGGCCCCCTATTAGCCAATGAATTCTCTCTTGCTTTACTAGAGAGATTGTATATCATTTAAATAGAAGATACAAACTAATTACAAGGCTACAATCAAGGAAAGTCAGACAATATAATGAATACAAATTATACATAAATAAATGAAGAGGAAATTAAGGAGAATTAGTTGATGTTGACTGGTCTTGATTGATTCTTCTATTATCCCCCTTCAAGCGAAACGGCGGTGGAAGAACTCGAAGTTGATTCCGAAATTGCTCGAAAAGTGGCCGAGGTAAGCTCTTTGTGAAGATGTCCGCCAGTTGAAGCTTGGTTGGTATAAATTTGGTGTGTAATCTTCCAGACATGACTAATTCCCGGACAAAGTGATAGTCTAAGTCAATGTGCTTGGCCCTTTTGTTTGAAACATGATTTTGACTCATGAATAAAGCACTTTGGTTGTCGCATAACAGAGTTGGCCGAGTTAGAGGAAGAGCATGCAGTTCTTTTAACAAATGAGTGATCCAAATAATCTCGACAGCAGCATTGGCCATCGCCCTATATTCCGACTCACAACTCGATCGTGACACAGTTGGTTGTTTCTTTGCACTCCATGAGACTAAGTTACCGCCTAAAAAGATTGAATAACCATACGTAGACCGTCGTGTTTCAATGCACCGCGCCCAATCCGCATCCAAATATCCCAAAATGGTAGAAGTAGTAGGTCGAGTGTAGTGTAACCCATGAGAGATAGTTCCCTTGACATATCGTAGTATACGCTTAACCAATTGAAAATGGAGTTCGGTAGGAGAGTGAAGGTGTTGACAGGCTTGATTGACGGCGTAGGACAGGTCAAGACGAGTAATGGTTAGGTATTGAAGGGCACCGACAAGAGAACGGTAGAGAGTAGGATTGGAAAAGGGAGTGCCTTCAGTGATGAAGGAGTCGGATGTGGACAGGGGGTGGCAACAGGTTTAGCATTGGTGAGACCGGCTCGATCAAGAATATCTTTAGCATACTTGGTTTGGGTAAGAAAGAGGCCGTGGGTATCATGCATGACCTCTAATCCAAGAAAGTAATTTAACGAGCCAAGGTCTTTAATGGCGAATTCCTTATGTAAATGTTGAGTGAAGTCGTTGAGTACAGTGGACTTGTAACCTGTGAGGATAAGGTCGTCCACGTAAACAAGAAGATACATAATGGAATCGCCTTTGGAAAAAATAAAAAGTGATGGATCCGCTCGACTACAAGTGAAGCCGAAGGAGATAAGAAATGAGCTAAGTCTTTGAAACCAAGCTCGAGGAGCTTGTTTAAGACCGTAAAGAGCTTTGTTTAGTTTGCAAACATGAGTCGGAAATTGTGGATCGATAAACCCGGGAGGTTGCTCCATGTAAACGGTCTCGGATAGATGACCGTTTAGAAACACATTGTTAACGTTGAGTTGACGAAGCGTCCAACCATTGATAACAGCCAAGGAGAGGACAATGCGAATTGTTGAGGCTTTAACGACCGGGCTAAAAGTGTGATTGAAATCGATACCCGGGATTTGAGTGAAGCCTTGCGCAACGAGACGGGCTTTATAGCGATCAAGAGAGCCATCGGAGTGGTACTTTGTGCGGAAAACCCATTTAGAACCAACGACATTTGAGGAAGAAGGTCGCGGAACAAGAGTCCACGTACGATTTCGTTGGAGGGCCGTGAGCTCCGCTTGCATGGCATCCATCCAATGAGCATGCTTTGAAGCACTCTTAAAGCCTTTCGGAACGGTGTGAGTGAGCAAAGAGGTATGAAGAGGTGAGTGCATGATGGTGGAAAGATAGGACGTATGTTTTGGATTTGGTTTGAACGTTCCGACTTTGGAGCGTGTAACCATGGGGTGTGAGGGTGCGGGCGGTGGTGGTGAGGGAGGAGAGTTATGGTTGGAAGAGGAATTGGACGTAGGGGATGTGTCTGAGGAGGAAAGAGCGGGTTCGGGTATGAAGGTATTGGGTTCGGTGGTAGAGATGTTGGGTGAGGGTGTGTGGTTGACAAAAGTTGATTGGGATTGGTTGGATGAAGGTTCTGAAGTGAGAGGAGTGGATGGAGTGGAGGTGGTGGAATCGATGGAATTAAGAGAAGTGGGGTCAGAATGATTAGTGTATGATTGTGGAGAATTAGAGGAATTTGGATTTTGTGTAGTAGTGGGTTTGCACAGGGAGCAATGGGGAGTGGTTAAAGGACCTTTGGGAGGAGTGAGTGGTGGAGAGTTTTTAGGGGATGGTGAAGGAAAGTTGATAGGTTCCTCAAAACTAGAAAGAAACAAATTAGCAATGTTGGTTGTTGATGAGGTGCCACTGTAGGGAAAAAAATTTTCATCAAATCGAGCATGCCTGGATATATACATACGTGATGTTACAGGATCAAAGCATTTATATCCTTTGTATTGCGGACATTAGCCCAAAAAAATACAAGGGATGCTTCGTGGTGCTAGTTTGTGCGGGGCATAATCACGTAGATATGGGTAGACACAACAACCGAAAACGCGAAAATTGTTGTAGGTAGGAGTAATAGAAAACAACATCTCAAAGGGAGATTTGTTATCTAAGACCTTTGTAGGCACGCGATTGATGATGTAAGTGGCGGTACTAAAAGCGTCATCCCAATGAGTAATGGGAACGCTTGCGTGAAAAAGCATGGCTAGACCGGTTTCAACAATGTGCCGGTGCTTTCTTTCCGCGCGAGCATTTTGAGGAGCGGTGTAAGGACAAGATAGGCGATGGAAAGTGCCATTTTGGTCAAAAATATTGCGAACAATTTTGTTGACAAATTCCGTGCCACCGTCGCTTTGAAATATTTTTATTTTGCGGGAAAGTTGAGTTTGAACAAGGCGCAAAAAACTTTGAAGTACCGCATAAAAGTCGGTTTTGGTTTTAAGCGGATATAACCATGAGAAACGAGAGTAGTCATCCACAAATACAACGTAATATTTGTAACCATTTTTGCTAGTTATGGGTGAGGGTCCCCATAAATCACAGTGAACGAGATCTAGGGGATTAGAGGCACGTTTATCATTATTAGCAAATGGTAATTTTTTTGCTTTAGCAAGTTGACATGGTGAACAAATATTAGGTTTAGGCAAAATAGATGTAAAAGATAAATGACCAAGACGTTTCATAAGAGAAATAGTATTAAAAGCAACATGACCCAAACGATTGTGCCACAATTCAAATGAGGCTTTATTAGACGAAACAGACGCAACAAAAGCAAAAGACTTGTCCCGAAGCAAATAGAGACCATTTTCACATCGACCTTGAGCGAGAGGTTTTCTTGTTTTCCGGTCCTGAATCACAAAAAAAGAATTAGAAAATAGAACATCGACGGGAAAGTCATTTGTAAGTTTGCTAATAGAAAGAAGATTGCGAGTTAGAGACGGAACAACTAAGACATCTTTTAAATGGATGTTGTTTTGCAATGTTACACGTCCCTTATGGGTTATGCGCGACGAATGACCATTGCCAAAAGTGACCGATGAGGTTCCATTATAAGGAAAAAAGGAAGCTAAATTACCGGTATCATCGGTCATGTGAAGATCAGCCCCGGAGTTGGCCGCCCAATCGGGAGCATCATCGTTGGACACATGGCATTGGGCATGAAAGGCTCGAGCAATGTCATCATTACTTGAGGCCGACGCAACAAAGGTAGAGAGTTTCGGACACTTGTTTGCGTAGTGGCCATTAGTGCGGCACAATTGGCAGTGGGGAGGCCTTCGAGTGCCTTTTGAAGGAGCCGAAGAGGAAGAGTTGTGAGCCGACCCGGATCCAGATTTGGACCGAGAAGAAGAGGAGGCATGAGGAAGATTTTGATATGCAACAAAGGCAACAGTGGGTGTAGATGGAGGATGGAGAGAAGCGAGAAATTGTTCTTGGCTTTCCGCTTTGGTCAATAAATCGCGGAAAGGCAAGGAGGAATGAGAGGTGCGAATAGCGGTGGACCAACTCTCAAAGGTGGAGCCGAGACCATATAAGAACCAATGGGTCTTATCTGTATCAGATCCGGGATGTCCGATTGCCGAAAGTTGGTCACAAATGGATTTGAACTTGCGCCCATATTCAGCAACGGAGGAAGACCCTTTGGTTTGTTGACGAAGAGTGTCACGAAGTAGGTGCATTCTTTCCAAGGAAGTGTTACTGTAGGCCGCCTCTAGGGCTTCCCAGATTTGGCGAGCAGTAGCAAGACCAAGAATTTCAGCCATCGCTTCTTCGGTGAGAGAAGCGTGAAGTATGAGAATGGCTTGTTGATCGTTAGTAAACCAACTTGAATAAGCAGGGTTGGGTTTTTCGGTGGAGTCAACCAGAATAGTTTTGGATGGAGGGGAAACGAGCCATCGACATAGCCGAGAAGCTCCTGATTTGTGAGTAAAGGGAGCATTTGGTTGTGCCAAATGAGGTAATTGGGGGAGGAGAGTTTAACGGGTAGCATGTGCATTATGGTAGTCATTGGAAGCTTGCTTCCAGAGGTAGGAGTGGTTGAGGAGGGTTCGGTGGTGGTCATTGTTGGTAGCGAGAAAAGGACAGCAGAAACAAGGAGCAGGGAGCCGAAGAAAGAAGATAGGCCAGGATGGTTAGGCTGATACCATATTAGCCAAGGAATTCTCTCTTGCTTTACTAGAGAGATTGTATATCATTTAAATAGAAGATACAAACTAATTACAAGGCTACAATCAAGGAAAGTCAAACAATATAATGAATACAAATTATACAGAAATAAATGAAGAGGAAATTAAGGAGAATTAGTTGATGTTGATTGGTCTTGATTGATTCTTCTATTACCCCCCAGTGGCAAAGACAGGGGCACAGCCCGGCCCACCCTGGACGCACGAAGCCTCTAGCCCGCCTGACAGCCCGCTTCCAGGGAAAACCCGACCCACATACCCGCCCGAAGGCACGACAGTAGTGAACCGGTAAAACCTGGTGAGATCAGGACTCGAACTCATGACCATAGGCCATGAGTCATCCATCATTTCTCATTATGTCCTTCGTGGGAATTGAACCTGAGACCTCAAGAGAGATCCCTGGTCAATTCACCAACTGAGCTACCCGTGAAGGACGATAGATAATTATTTTTACTTTTGATTTTCCAACTCTCCTTTGCTACATTTTGGGTCCGGTCCAAGAAATCCTCAACCTAGATGTGGCAAAATGGACAAGTCAATTGGGTTAAACAACGGGTCACTTTTATTTTGGTACAAACCAGGTCGGATTACCATAAACCATGTTTAATAAATGAAAAAAATTAAATAAAAAATGAGGTAAAATTCTAACACTCATAGTGGCTATTCTGGTGTTCTAAGTCTTATTGAACATGAATCACACCACAATGCTCATCAAATACATTCTTATTCGACACGCTATATCGCATGTCGACAAATCTCACAATGTCCAAACTCATGAATAAATAAACTTTCAAAAGGATAATCACCAATTCAAATATTCTTATTGAATAAGAATCACAATGACTAGTTTCAAAAATAAAACTCGCACAGAAAAAGTTCACATTATGTCTAAGGTTCAGAACAGTGAATAAAAAGGAAAATAGACTAAAGATTAAACTTGCTTCATAGTGTTCCAACTCTCACTCCTTACATTTGCTTAGTTGTGTCTTCTTCAGACGATTTCCCATCATCGCTATCGCGTTTCTTTTGTTGTGCCATCTCTGCGCGATATCTCATCACGGCCATCTTGTACCGCTATCCGCTTTGATCTTCTCCAGATGTAGATTGTCTAGGAAATTGAAACAACTTTTTTGTATGAGAGAATTAAAATTTATAGGTTAGTAACCACTATTAGTTTTTTTTTTTTTTTTTGGATAAAAATCATTATCATTATTATTTTATATGTAATATTTTTTGTTTGTAAATTGATTATATGTTTTTTTAGTGTAATATTGTTCCATTTCACCGAAAACAAAATGACAAATTACTGAATCACAGGCAGACGGACAACAAGCTGCACCACCACCGTTTAGTGAATAGAAACTTAACAAAAACATTAGCAAATATAAGTAGATTATTATGCAAACTAAAAAAGCCAAATTATTACCATAAGGATGTTGCTGAAGCCTTCATCCCCAAGGGGCGGTCGGCGGCTGCATCTCTTGTGGCCAACTAAGGTGGTCATCCATGAATGCAGCTCCATTTGCCTCACCCCAATTGCTAGTAGATGCACCATCACCCATGCCTTGTGACTGCCAATATCCTCCCGAAGCTTGTCCCCACCATTGGGTTGCTGACATTTCCTCAGCAGTCCACATTCTCGTCACAGCTTGATGCTGTGGTGCACCCCAGTCGTGAGTTGGTGGCGGCCATGCTGACCAGTTTTGACCAGCTCTTGGATCCATCACACCGTTGAGGTTAATGTAATCAACGCCAAAAAGTGAACTTACTAATTCAAATTCTTTAACTTTAAAGTTCATGAAAAGGCCGAGATTTCCAATTGTATAACGAACGCTGTCATAAATTTTATTCGCTTCTTGTGGTCCAACTCTCCATGTCACATTTTGGGTCCGGTCCAAGAAATCCTCAACCTATTGAGTTTAGAAAAAGAAATATGGTTCAAGATGACATGATACTTGCTCACTTTTGGTATTAAACGGGTCAGATTGGCATAAATTATGTTTATAAATTCAAAAAAAAAAAAGGTGAATACTTACATTCATATTGGTGTTCCAATTTTTAGATATCCAATGACCTAGATAAGGGCTGGCACACAAACCTTGTGGCCAAAGCTCTTCAACAGCTGCCATCTGCAATAAAACTAAACAGGTTCAATTATGTAAAATGTATGAAATGAACACTGGTTACCAGCAATGAAGACAACTTTATTAGCGGAAATACAGTCAACTCTTATTCATCACAGTCAATTGTATTTAACGAGGAAGCGAGTTGGCACTAACCCGCGCGTTGCGGCAGATTATGAATGATCACTATATGAAATGTGTTGCTTTATCACCATTTTAAAAAACCATACTAAAGTATTTTACTTTAAAATATACTAAACATAAATGTATAGCTAATAGGTACAATCAAAAGATTCTTGAGTGTTAAAGAACCCTACAAAGAAAACAACTTCGATATCAAGCGGTTTTAAAATTTAACTTCAATGCATTTGAACAGGGGTTTGATTCGATAGATTAAATGATGTTTCTAAGGCTATTGGGTATACTTTAACACTTTTTAACTCCACAATGCCATATTACCTACTTTTTCCTATTTTACTTCACTTCACCCTAAGAAAATGGTTTAACTTACCTTTTAATGGTTTTTGGTTTAGAAAGGCAATAAAATTAATTTAGTCTCTTAACATCCCGTTAACATGTTAACACATAACTTTTTTAACGCCTATTAACAAAAGTAGAGAGTGGTGTATAACGTCGGTTAACATGTCATGTCATCTTTAACGCCCCATATGTTAGTATACACCTTACAGGCTAATGATCAATCATGTTTTTTTTAAGGATTACTTCATTAAACAACCAAACGAAATATCTCCAAGACGGAGATATCTGCGGCCCAAACACACTTACATTGTATCAATCAAAAAAGAGTTCCAACCTATCCAATCGACAACCACATCTTTAATATATAAACCCACAATATATAAAAAACACCCACTTCACATACTTACAACCTCACATATTCACCCAATTTTTATACATTTATGCGAATCTTTGTGATATTTTATTATATACCTTCTCTTATCTAGGAAATTATGGACTCGATAATCGATATTAATTTTTGATCAAATCCTCCTAACTTTGGAGTGTAAAAAGCACATTACAGATAAAAAAATATAAATGAGGGAAAAGTAGAAAACCATGTTCTCAAATGTCAAAACCATGGTTCAAACGTGAAAACCATTAACATACAACCAATATCTGGAAGTACTTATAGAGAGAGAACAAAAAGAGAGGATGGGTAACCACCGTTAGTGACCAGTTCCGACGACATGACAATGTTCGGCTGCACATCCACCACAAAATCACCACCTCCAATACGGCACGACCATATAACCGTCACCGTATCAACACCATCAATTGACTGACCCGTCACCGTGTCAACACCATCAATTGACCGACGTCGTTACATGTTAGGGTGTTTTGAGTGTTTATCTTCTCTCTAAAAAGCCATTTTCCCGCTTCATACCACCATGACAGTACAAAATCACAGCCGCCTCTCTCTCTCTCTCTCTCTCTCTCTCTCTCTCTTCGTCTTCGACGGTGGTCAGCCATCGTATTCACCGCCAGAAGTTTTTTGTGTGCTTGTACCTTGTGCTTTTTTGTTTGTACCCTATCCTTGAGGAGGAAAACACTAAAACAAAACGCAAATATGTAATTTTCGTAAAAATACGAAGGGCGAAGCGGTAATGGTGCAACAATCTCAAACGAAAATTGTAGAAATCAGAATGACAGTTGTACAATCGTACAATCGTAATGACAGTTGTAGAAGAGGCGAAATAGAAGAGGAAAAGGGAGATGGAAGGGACCAAGGGAACGTAAATAGAAGGGGAGGAAAGGGTGGTGTCGGTTACGAAATCAAGAGAAGAAGGAAAATGTTGACGGCGTTAAATTGTGATTTGACGGTGTTAAGTTGGTTTTTGTATTATATATATAATTGTATTGTATTATTCATGTGTAGTTAATTGCCTTTGACTAGCCATTCATTAGTTTTCATGTACACCATATGTAATTGTATATTTATATGGCATTGTCCTAGTGAATAAAGCAAGCAATCATTTTCCCTTACATGGTATCAGAGCTCTGCTCTGCATTACCTCGCCTACTTCTTACATTTTTTTACATTCCTCTAGGATTTCGATCCTAGTTCAGTTCAGCCGGTCACTTGCTTTCATTTTTTTTTTGCGATCCCTTACCACTCTTCCCTACACATATGGCTGACCAAGAAGCCTCGGCTACCAATCCCAAACCCAACAGCACTCTTCATCCGGTTTATACCGTCACCGACATCACCAAGAAGGTCCGGATTCTTGATGGCTCCAAGGTAACATACTCCGCGTGGGTGAAACTCTTCCAACTTCACGCGCGCGGGTATCAAGTCTTGGATCATATCACATCCGAACCTCCTTCTAAGGATGATCCATCGTATGAGCAATGGAAAAATATCGATGCGATTGTCCTTCAGTGGATATATTCCACCCTGGCCGATAACTATCTCAAACAAGTCCTTGACCTTTTGAATACCGATAACGATGCTACTGCCCTCCAAGCCTGGAACCGTGTCCGTGACATTTTTCATACCAACCGGGGACCCCGATGCGCAGCTCTGCAATCTAAGTTCACAAATCTGAAACTTAGTGCATCCCCCTCGTTGGACGCCTATTGTCAAGCCTTGCGGGATATCGCCGATCAGCTTGATGACCTTGGTACCCCGGTGAATGAACAAACCTTAGTTTTACAACTTGTGCGGGGTTACCAAGGGAATACGACACTATTGCAGCCATCATTCATCGAGAATTGCCTCCCTGGAATGAAGCTTGTGAAATGCTTCGTGGTGACCAAGAACGCCAAACTGCTCGTGAACCCACTCCCGCACCATCCGAAGCCCTGGCTGCTGTCACTCCTGCACCACGCCGAGATGGGTCCAACAACACCCAGGGGAACCGTCAGCCAGATGCCCCACAAAACAGGTATGGAAACTCTCAAGGTCCTCGTTATTTTCAGAACAATAATCGCCGGTTTGGGCCTTCACAGCGTCATGATGGACAGCCCCAAAACTCTGGCCCAACTCAGTCCGATAACACCACAAACCGGCCCAACAGACCTCCTGCCAACAGACCCAATAATCGCTCACCATGGAATGCACCCAACTACCCACTCCAACCCAACTACTGGCCCGGTTCCTATTGGCCCATGCCACCCCCTCCTTGTCCATATCCTACCTTACCGGGCTGGGCCTCTCCATGGTCCGCCCCACAAAACCCAACCACCCAAAACAAGCCATCTACCCAATCGGCTCAGGCCCATGTCACCGATGTAAACCCTCTTGAACCAACTGAATTGGAAGAGGCTTTCCAGGCTATGGCAATGGATGATGAAACACCACAATGGTTCATGGATACTGGGGCTACCAACCACCTCACTTCGGACTCAGGTATGATTTCTCAATCATGTGATAGTTCTATTAAAAATGTGTTGGTTGGAAATGGTCATCTTTTACCAGTTGCTGGATCGGGTCACACAAACCTTCCCTCAACTTCAAAACCCCTCCAACTCAAAAACATTTTACATACTCCTAACATTATTAAAAACCTTATTTCTATACGGAAATTCACTCGTGATAATTGGGTTTCTGTTGATTTTGACCCTTTTGGTTTTTCTGTGAAGGACTACCTGAGTGGGACGATTTTGAGTCGGCATGATAGAACCAGCCACCTCTACCCGCTCACTGCTATCCGTTCTCATGAAGCTTCCGTTTTTATCTCCACAAGTCTTCAAGGCTCGTGACATAATCGTCTAGGATATCCTGGTTTACATGTTCTAGATTTTTTAAATTCTAATAAGTTTATCTCTTGTGATAAACACGCCCGTAATTTGTTTTTTTGTGATTCTTGTCAAGTTGCTAAACACAAACGGTTGCCTTTTAATTTATCTAATTCCTCTACTATTTGTCCCTTTGATATTGTGCATTGTGACTTGTGGACATCTCCTGTCCTTAGCAAACAGGGTTACAAATATTACTTGGTAATCATTGATGATTTCACTCAATTTACGTGGGTGTTTCCATTTAAAATTTAAATCTGAAACTTACACCAAATTCACCCAGTTTTACAGGTTCATCTCTACCCAATTCAACCGGCCCATTAAATCCTTCCAATGTGACATGGGTGGGGAATTTGACAACACTCCATTCAAACAATTTGCTTCCTCTCATGGGTTACAATTTCGTTTCTCATGCCCTCATACATCCCAACAAAATGGGAAAGCCGAGAGAATGATTCGAAGACTAAATGAGATCATGTTGTCCCTCCTCACCCATGCATCCCTACCACCAAACCTTTGGGTTGAAGCTCTCCACACCTCCGTGTACCTCCACAATATTCTACCATCCAAAACCATTGGTTTTCGCACCCTCACTGTTGCCTTATACCTTAAGAACCCTGCTTATGAACACCTTCGTGTGTTCGGTTGTGCGTGCTATCCAAATCAGTCCGACACCCGACCCCACAAACTTGCTCCAAGGTCTACACCTTGTGTATTCCTTGGTTACCCGGCCGACCACCGTGGCTACCGTTGCTTAGATCGAGCCACGGGCAAAATCATTCTCTCTCGCCATGTCACGTTTAATGAGCTTGAGTTTCCGTTTTCCAAATCTTACCAGCCATCACACGAATCCTATACCTTCCTTGACATTGATCCCTCACCCCTACTTTTCACTCAACCCACCACACCACCCGACCCTTCTACCACAACGATACCATCAGATACCCCCATACACCCTCCACCTCTAGTCCAACCACCTATTACTTACTCCCGGAGAAACAAAGGCCACCACACCCAAACCAAGTCCACAATCCCGCAGCCCATCCCACCACATCGGCCCACCAACCCACTACAGCCCATCCCACCACATCGGCCCATCAACCCACTACAACCCATCCCACCGGCCCACTGCCAGCCCATACGCCAAAACAGCCCATTCCCGATCCACCCCCAAACCCTCACCCACGACACCACATGGTCACTCATTCCCGTGATGGCACCTCTAAACCCAAAGTTCCATTTAACCTCAATACCGAAACCATCTCACCTCTCCCAAAATCCCACATTGATGCCCAATCCGATCCACACTGGTATGATGCTATGAAAACTGAATACACTGCTTTAATGAAAAATCACACGTGGGATCTTGTACCGAGACCACCTGATGCTCACATAATTAGATGTATGTGGCTATTTCGCCATAAATTTCATGCTAATGGGACAATTGAGAGATATAAGGCCCGTCTAGTTGTAAACGGGAAATCACAGCAGGTTGGTGTTGATTGTGATGAAACTTTTAGCCCCGTGGTTAAACCAACCACCATCCGAACCATACTCAGTCTCGCGTTATCAAACTCATGGCCCATACATCAACTTGATGTTAAAAACGCCTTTCTCCACGGAGATTTGAATGAGACGGTCTACATGTTTCAACCACCAGGTTTTGTGGATAACCAAAATCCAAATTTTGTTTATAAACTCAAGCGCTCCCTCTATGGTCTAAAACAAGCACCACGTGCTTGGTACCAGCGCTTTGCATCATATATTATTAAATGTGGCTTTAAGACATCCACTTCCGATAGTTCGTTGTTTGTTTACAAACGCGGAAATGATATGGCCTATCTTTTACTATATGTGGATGATATCGTCCTCACGGCATCAAATGATAACTTATTGTACTTCTTTATTAATGCCATGTCTAGAGAATTTGCTATGACTGACCTTGGCAGGTTACATCATTTCTTAGGAATCGAAGTGCAACACACAAACGGTGGACTCTTCTTGTCACAAAGAGCATATATTGAAGACATACTTGCACGGGCAAAAATGGCAAATTGCAAACCGTGTCACACTCCTGCTGACACAACCTCTAAACTAAGTGCTACTGTAGGTGAACTACTACCAGATGGTACCCTTTATCAAAGCCTTGCCGGTGCCCTGCAGTACCTTACATTTACAAGACCAGATATTGCCTATGCGGTTCAACAAGTATGTTTGTTTATGCATGCACCGCGGGAACCTCACTTCAATTATCTCAAACGTATTCTACGTTATCTACGCAGTACAACTGATCATGGATTGCATTTGACTCCCTCTAGATCAGCCCAACTGACAGCTTACTCTGATGTTGACTGGGGGATGTCTAGATTCCCGTCGCTCAACGTCGGGTTATTGCATTTTTTTGGAAATAATTTGATATCCTGGTCGTCCAAACGACAACCGACTATCTCACGCTCAAGTGCTGAAGCTGAGTGCCGAGGAGTCGCCAGTACCACCGCTGAGCTATCTTGGATTCGTAATCTTTTGCTTGAGCTCCACGTCCCAATCCGTCAAGCTTCTCTTATCTATTGTGACAATATTTCAGCAATGTATCTCTCTCAGAATCCAGTGCAACACCAGCGAACCAAACACGTAGAGATTGACATTCATTTTGTTCGCGAAAAAGTAAAACTTGGTGTCGTGCGAGTCCTTCATGTTCCAACTGAGTATCAATATGCTGACATTTTTACGAAAGGCCTGCCACGTATTCTATTTTATCGTTTCAAGTCCAGTCTATGCATTCGACCGGCTACTGCTTCGACTGCGGGGGCCTATTAGCGGAAATACAGTCAACTCTTATTCATCACAGTCAATTGTATTTAATTGTATTATTCATGTGTAGTTAATTGCCTTTGACTAGCCATTCATTAGTTTCCATGTACACCATATGTAATTGTATATTTATATGACATTGTCCTAGTGAATAAAGCAAGCAATCATTTTCCCTTACAAACTTAAAGATGTTACCTTGATTAGAAACGACACGAACAATCCAGCTAAAGTTTCTGCATTTCCTTCACCGTAGTTATGGAAATTTTTAACTGAATTTTCCACGGAAGTGGGATCTTCTCCATCTACAAAAAAACACAAGTACGTCAACAGAAAAGGCTGATACAAATTTAATATCTGGTAAAATGAGTGGACCCGTAATCCTCAAATCCATGAAGTGATTGTTAGATGTAATTATGGGACTAAGATTAGTGTGTAAATATTAGTCATGTTATGTTACATAATATTCATGTAAACTGTAGTTTTAATACCAGATATTATACAGAATGGCTCTAGGCAGTTAAGTGGCGGTAATGTAGTTTATCAACCGTCATGTTGCTTGGTTCCCACCCTTGCACAACACATGAATAGGTGATGTGTGGGTCATTTGGTAAATATATGAAGTTTGTGTTTTATAAACTCTCTCAAACTTTCCCTCCGAAACACACACTGCAAATCCAACCTATTTCGAACAGTGATGGGTAGAGGAAATTTGCTTGATTTTGTGCTAGATATAGCTTTTTAAGTTGTACATAGAAGTGATTTATATATTAAATTGTATATATTCTTTTATTATCTAAATTTTGGGTGTTCAAGAAAAAACATTATAGTAAATATTATGTGGAACTAATTTATAAATACTTGGGGCCTTGAGTACGTGATGTGTACGCGTATGCCTTCGCCTCACGCTTTTTAAAAACCATGTTTGTTGCATGTCAGTGTATAACTATTAGTCCGAGTCAAGTACCCGACTAGCACTTTATATGTATGAGACATATCTATTTCCTACTCTTGTAACTACCATAAACTAATAAATGTACATAACATAACATGTATTTATCATCCAATGTCATTTAGTTTTTGTATCCAAAACTAAGTCTCAGTACGTATTTACCTTTTAGTATGTCAGAAAACGGAGGTAATATAGGAGGATCTCGAGTCTGAAATCAGAGATCGATAATAAGACCAAATTGCACAATTAGAAAAGATAATATACTACTTATATGCTATTTTCTCATGATAAAAGTTGGCTTGAACCAAAAAAAAATCTACAATAAACTATCAAAAAGTATATATGCAGAGGAAACTAGTCCTGTTATTGTTAAAGATGATTGAGAGATGTAATTAAGAATTAAATTCTACCTGTAGATGAAAGGCAACCAATAATACTATCGTAAAAGAATTAAGAGTTCGGTCTCTTGAGCTGTTAATATTGTGCGCCTTAGCCCACGCTTTCACCTGCATAGATAGATATAATTCCATTAATTAGCATTGTAGCTTATATGGCAGCATAAAAATCTTTATAAGTAAACTATATGTCGTACAAGTTCACTAATCTCGCTTCACGGCTTGGTTTGGGACCAGTTCCAAATTGGAACCAAACACATAGCTTACCAGCTTAGCTTAGCTTTGTCACAGATTTGTTTCAGTTATTTTGTATTTATGTGATTCTGGTTAAATCTGAGCTGCTCTTTATTTAGTGAACACCTCTAATATTATAAGGTTTTAAGCTCAAAATGTAGACCGCAAAAGAGACTGTAATTAATGTTTAACGGAATCATTACAATGCAGGTGAACCTGCTGCAAAGAAACCCAATAGAAACCAAATTCGGACCTACAGGCCATATACTAAAAACCCAAAAAATAAAACGCCGGTATATGCACAATATAATACGTGTGACTCAAATAGACGTAAAAACAAAAGAATATGTGGTTCCTTCTTGGGTTTCTTTCCAGTATTGACGCCTAGCAACGAAGGCAAGCGAAACCAGCTCCTACTTAAGTGTATGCCAAAGTTTTATTTAAGTTAGAAGTTCTACAATTCTATTGTGTTGAAGATTAAAGTCCAAATTAACCAGTCAATGAAAGTCAACGTAAAGTACAAGGGCTTCTGAGTTGTTTCTTATAACTTCAGGGGTTAATCACGTAATATTCCAGGGACTAATATTGCCAAAGTGAAACATGAGTCGTTAAAGGTCTGTTATAAAAGAGGGCTTAGGGCTTGATCATCTGATCATCACTTACAATAATAATCTTTTCAATTCCTTGTAATTGTTTCTGTATTTCTGTTCGATTAATAAAGATTGGCAATCGTTGGTTGTTATTATTTGTTTTCTTGGTGTTAATTACAACAATTGTTATCAGAGCCAGGTTCGGCTCAAATCAAGAAGACGAAGGTGTTCAACCGGAGTTAATTGATCAAGATGGTGTCGACTAAGTTTGAATTAGAGAAGTTTGACGGCAGAAATGATTTCAGCCTATGGAGGTTGAAGATGAGGGCATTACTGGTACATCAGGGGGTTGTTGATGCCCTGAGAGGTGAAGAAAGAATGCCAGAAGGGATGATAGAAGAAAAGTGGAAAGAGATGACAGAAAAGGCACACAGTGCCATCATCTTGAGTTTAGGTGATCGAGTATTGAGAGAAGTCTCCAAAGAAACTACTGTTGCAGGAATCTGGTCAAAATTGGAGACTCTGTACATGACCAAGTCTCTTGCAAATAGATTGTATCTAAAAAAGAAGCTTTATACTTTTCAGATGAGTTCTGGTAAACATACAGATGAGTATAATAAATTGGTTTTAGATCTTAAAAATATAGAGGTTGTGTTAGATGATGAAGACAAGGCAATCTTGTTCTTGACATCTTTACCACAATCTTATGAGAATTTTGTGGACACTTTAATATATGCAAGAGAAACTCTGTCAATGGAGGAGGTTCTTGCTGCATTAAATTCCAGAGAATTAAAGAAGAAATCTGATCATAAGGAAGAAGGTGGAGAAGGTCTCTTTGTTAGAGGAAGGCCTGATCATAGATCAGATTACAAGAATAAGAATTCTAAGAATTCTGGTTCAAGATCAAAGTCCAGGTTTAAAAGAAAATATTATCTGTGTAATTTAGAGAAGCATTTAAAAAGGGATTGTCCAGAACTGAAAAAGAGAAAGAATGATGGAAATCCAGGGTCTAAAACTCATGTCAATCATAATACTCAGGATGATCTATCTGAAGGATATGAGAGTTCTGATGTATTATGTGTGACAGCAGATGAAATCATGGAAATCATGAGGCAGTGGGTTATGGATTCTGGGGGATCATTTCACATGACTCCTATCAAAGAATTCTTTAAAGAATTGAGGTATGGAGACTATGGTTTTGTGAAGTTGGGAGATGATAGGCCATGTAAAATAGTTGGTATTGGTACTGTTACATTCAAGTTAAAGAATGGAAGCACAGTTGACCTGCATGGTGTAAGGTATATTCCAACTTTAAAAAGAAGTTTATTGTCTCTTGGTACATTTGAAAGGGAGGGTTGTCATGTTAGTCTGAAAGATGGAAAGGCAAGAGTGATCAAGGGGTCATTGGTCATGTTTACAGGTTCAAGAAAGAATAATAATGTGTATGTGTTAGATGGAAGTGTTGTTAATGGTGTTAATGCATTAGCAGTCACTGATAAGGATAAAGAAAAGGCTTATTTGTGGCACAAAAGATTAGGTCACATAAGCAGTCAAGGTCTGATGGAGTTGAGAAAACAACAGGTAATAGATGATCTTTCTGATTGTGATATTGGATTTTGTGAGGCTTGTATCATGGGAAAACATAAAAGGGTCAAGTTTGGGGTTGGTAAACATGTTACAAAGGGAATTTTGGACTATGTCCATTCTGATCTATGGGGTCCAGCTGTAACATCGCGAATTTCCCCTAATTTTTTTTGATAAAAAGAATGTATTGTTTTAAACAATATATGTTTTAAATACCTTAAACTAATAATTATTTGTATCTCGACACTTTTGTACGTTTTAAAAATATTTTGAGTCACTTTCGGGCTTATATAATCATATTATGAATTTAGAATAATATAGTTTTAGGGAAATAATTGCCAAAAAAAAGATTTGTGTGGACCGGGACTCGAACCCGCGTCCACAGCCAACCAACACACAGTGACAACCAACTGAGCCAACTATCATCTTGGTAGTATTTTAGAAAGAAAATAAACTTAACACATTCCTTAAATTGATTAGTCAAAGTCTTAGTCAAACAGTCAAAGTCTTAGTCAAATAGTCAATTCATCATAAAAACCTTACTTTATGGTGTTGACCAATTTTAATGGCTAATTGAATCCAAAACTAGTATAAAAACCCACCTATGACCCATTATACTTTGCACCTCTAAATCGATTGTTTCAATCCGATTAAACTTTCCCTCATACCCTTCTTCTATAGTCTATTACTTCTACAATTGAAGCTTTGATTATAAGCTCTTGTAATTGGCGAATTGGAAGCTTGATATTCTTTCTTTTTCGACTAGCTACGTTGTTGAGTCTTTGGGATTTGCCTCGCATACATTCACAACACTTAGAGGATAATTCACCTTAGCCAATGTGAGTTTACATAGCCCATTTTTTTCTGTTTTACATTTTTGGGGTGAAACATGTTTAAACATTTTATACACTATCATTTACTCATTCTTACATTGTTGAAACTTATGATTCAATTACACTATCATTTACTCATTCTATCATTTGACTGTAACAAAAAGACACAGTACAATCATTAACAATGATCAAGCCGCCTGTTTAGATTATAGCGCTATAGATCTGACAAACCCACCCCCCCCCCCCCCCCCCGCATAAATTCAGGGATGATCGATAACAGTAACAACATTTAACTAACTTGCGAGTTAGTCATCAGTCGACACAAGGTTTGATTGTACAAAGACGCATTGTTACATGTCGGAATCATACTCTATCATCATACAACTGTGATTGTTGTACAAACTATTGTTATCAATTATATTCAAAAATCTATGTATTCTCACCAACTTTTGTTGACCCAAAATATTTTCAAACTTAACATGTTTCAGGTTCTACTTGCTTGAAGATTTGAATTAATGCTTGAAGATGTGTGCATAGTATTATTCATTTTGATGTACGAATTCTTGTAGAACAATTGTATGTAATTTATTTAAATCATTTAATGAAATTTATTATTCACCATGAGCTACTGAACAATCATCAATACGTGACATCCCGATGTTTCCGCCATCGGTTGGGGTGTTACACCAGCCAGAGTTGAAACTTTGGGGGGGTGCTAGGTACTTTCTGTCAATAATTGATGATTACTCAAGAAGGGTTTGGGTATTTGTACTCAAACACAAAGATGAGGCTTTCCAGAAGTTCAAAGAATGGAAGCAGTTGGTTGAGAATCAGGCTAGCAGAAAGGTCAAGAAATTAAGGACAGATAATGGATTAGAATTTTGTAACAAGGTGTTTGATCAGTTTTGTAAGGATCATGGAATTGCCAGGCATTTGACAATTCCAGGGACTCCTCAACAAACTGGCCTTGCAAAAAGAATCAATAGAACTCTGTTGGAAAGAGTGAGGTGTATGAGGCTAAGTTCAGGTATGCCTAAGAAGTTCTGGGGTGAGATAGTGACTACTGCAGCTTATTTGATAAATAGATCTCCTTCCAGAGTCATCAATATGAAGACCCCAATGGAGATGTGGACTGGAGAAAGGCCTGAGTATGAGGACATCAAGGTATTTGGATGTTTGGTTTATGCTCATGTCAGTCAAGACAAGCTTGATTCAAGATCCTATAAGTGTGTTCTTTTAGGATATCAAGAAGGGGTCAAGGGGTATAGACTGTGGAAAATGGAAGGAGATGGACCCAGAATTATAAAGAGTAGACATGTTCAAGTTAGAGAAGATATTCTCTATAAAGATCTCATTGGGTCAGGGGTACCAGGTATGATTGATTACAGGGCAAAGATTGATCCTGTTCAGGTTGAGGTGGAGCAGGAAGAGGTACTAAGTCCTAATGATGAGAATGAAGTGGATAATAACAACAGGGGTAGTATGGGAAATAGTGAAGAAAGGGAAGGTGGTGAAACTTCCCAAGCTTCACCACCATACAGTTTAGCCAAGAACAGACCAAGAAGGACTATTGTCAAGCCCCTAAAGTTGAGAGATACCACTGAAGTGTCTATGTCTGCTGTTGCATTTGTTGCAGCAAAGAATGAGTGTGTTAATGAGCCTATAACCTATAATGAAGCTATGAACTCTTTAATGAAAAATGAGACTTGGGTTCTAGTTGACAGGCCCAAAGATCAAAAATTGGTGGCCTGCAAATGGATATACAAAGTTAAGGAGGGTATTCCAGGTGTTGAGAAGACTAGATACAAGGCAAGGCTTGTAGCTAAGGGATTCACTCAAAGAGCAGGGGTTGATTATACTGAAATTTTCTCACCAGTTGTTAAACATGCTTCAATAAGGGTCATTTTATCCATTGTTGCAGCATTACACATGGAGCTGGAACAATTGGATGTTAAAACAGCTTTTTTACATGGTTATTTAGATGAGAAGATCTATATGGCCCAGCCAACTGGATTTATACAATCAGGAGAAGAAGAAAAGGTATGTCTTCTTAAAAGATCATTATATGGGTTATAAACAGTCTCCTAGACAGTGGTATAAGAGGTTTGATGAGTTCATGGTTAATAATGGGTTCATCAGAAGTGCTGTGACATCCGTCACCCTCGTCTTTTGTCAGATTTACAAAAAATAACCCTTGAAATATTTTCATTATAGTCCCTATAAGTTTCGTCGTTTTCAAATTTAATTTTAGAATATATATATATATATATATATATATATATATATATATATATATATATATATATATATAGGATTTGGTTCAAATGAGAACCTTTTCCCAAATTGAGAACTAGAGAACCATTCTTGGCCACACATTTCTCTAAGGCAAAAAAAAAAAATTTTTTTTTTTTTTTTTTTTGCAAAAATCGCTGCTTTATATGTAAGGAAAAAAAATTTTTTTATTTTTTTTGTATTTTTTTTTCCAGTATACACATGTGTATAATTGCATTATACACATATGTATAATGCTATATACACATATGTATAACTGAAATATACACATATGTATAGCTGAAATATACACATATGTATAGCTGAAAAATGCTATATACACATATGTATAATTGCTATATACACATATGTATAATTGTCATATACACATATGTATAAATGAAAAAAAAATTCAAAAAAAATAAAAAAATTTTTTTCCTTGCATAAAAATGTGCGATTAAAGCAAAAAAAAAAAAAAAAAAAAAAATTTTTTTTTTTTTTTTTTGCCTTTATATGAAATGTGTGGCTCAGAATGGTTCTCTTAGTTCTCAAATAGGGGTTGGTTCTCTTAGGATCCCTACCCTATATATATATATATATATATATATATATATATATATATATATATATATATATATATTATGGATCGGGTATGGGTTTTAGTCAAATACGTATCTCGAACGTCTACGCAATGGATTTTATAAAAATTCCAAGTTTTAGAGAGTTTTATAAAGTTTTAAAAACATTATAGGTTAATTTAGTTACTTGGTTAAGATTTTATAAAGGAAAAAGTAACTAAAACTTAATAAAACTAACTAAGTTAAATATGAGGGACCAAAACTGCCAATTTCCAAAACTTTTAAAAAAAATGTGTCTTCCCTTCCCTCCTATCCCGTTTTTCCGGCGAGTAGATTTCCGGCCACCGGAAATCTTTCCGGCCAACATTAAACATCAAATTTTATCATGCTTTAACCCGTTTAATGATTGCCAAGCGTTACTCCATCCATAATAATGCGTTTCCAGCCATCAAATGAGTTTTAAACGCGTTTTAAAGGGTGTTATAACTCGATTTTATGAGGTAACCGTCGAAGCTTTTCATTGGGTTGAAACATACGTATTTACTTGACCATTATAAAATTAGAACTCGCCAAAACATTTCTGCACCGAATTCATTTCCAAACCCACTAAAAATTGTACAAAACCATCACTTGAAACCTCCTTAAATCGCGAATTTCAGTGCGGGTATAAAAGCTTGGGGTTCGTTCTTAATACACGTTGTAAGTTCCTTTCCATTATGCCGTTTTGCTCGTGGAATCTTAGCCTTCGAAAGGCCCTTGATTCTTGTGGTTATTATGATCGAATTGTGTATGTTAAAAAACTAGGGTTAGGGTTTGTTATTTGGGGAAGAAGATGATGAGTGTTAATTAATAGTTAAATATTTTTTTGTTCCAAAGAATTAACAAATCAGACTTGTGGTGGAGTGGTTTGAGTGTGCTTTACTACCCAAAGAACTCGGGTTCGAGCCCCATGCCCCACATTTCTTATTATTTCAGTTTTTCATTTCTCATTCTTTTATTTTTTTAATTTATATTTTGATATTATAACCATTTATAATCCATGTAAACTTATAATATTCATAATAAATTCATTTTTACTTCAAAAATTATAAAAATTTAGGAGTAGCATCTTGACACCATAAAGAAAATTACTACAATTTTATTTTCTGAAAAATGTTTATTTTTATATTTTTTATTGAATTAAATTGTTTTAATCGTAATTAATTGATTAAAAATTCATTTTTAATGATTTTAATCTCAAAATTTTTGATAAATTATTTCTAATGATTATGAACTGAAATAAAAATTATTGGCCAAGAAAACATTTATTTTTATTAATTTTCCTATTTTTAATCATTTAAACATGATTTAACCTCATTAAATCAGTTTTAAATATAAATAAGGTTACAAAAATTATGGGAAAATTATGTTCAATTATTTACATAAGGAATTAATTAATTTCTATAAAAATAGCATTTTTGGATCATGCCTTGAATTATTAGTCTTATTTATGATTAATTAGACATAATAAATAATTTATTTATTGGTAATATTAAATATCTATTTTATGAATACTTCTCTTATAAAATAGAAATGTTTTATGTTTGAAAATCTTAATTACCATATGTAAGATCATTGTGAAACACATAATTATCTATTTATACATTTATAATTATAGCATTTATGTATAATAATTAGTTAAAGTAATTAACTAAATTATTTTGTCATAACTATTCAAATATATATTTTGATCTAAATATTTAATTGGTATATTTACAAACTTTGGCATATTATTTTTAATATACAACTTTTACATTAATTCGACTAATCATAAAAACTCTAATTCCCCAAATCGACTTAGCAAACCCTAATGCCTTAGACCCTAGATACCTTAGACTTTGTAGACTTTACCTTATTAGTATTTTTACACATTATAGGTTGAATTCCTCGGAATTCCCATTATTTAGCTCACGACCGCTTAAGTGGATTTTGATCGTTTTCGCAAACTGTGAGTATATCTTTCCCATTTTTACTGTTTTACTATTTTGGGGTGACTCATGTACTTACTATCAATTTTTCTATTTCATTTTACTAAAATAGCAATTCTTATGTGTGTTTGCTTGTGTCATTTCGTGTATCTATGACCTGTCAAATCATTAACCGTTGCGGCCTGGCATTTCAATGAATAGTACTATGGTTTATACCCTTGTGACTCTGTTGAGAGTCCTCGTCATTGCTATGTATTACATTACTACTAGCGCATACTATATATATCTGCTTTCTTCTCTTAGGGTTGATTTGACCCGGATACCACTGATTACACCTTGCAAAATAACACACGAATGGCTAAAGTTTACCTTACTATATATAACAAACGGATGTACTCACCAATACATTATATGTGTTGACAAAATTGTTTTGTACATGTTTCAGGTGACGTTTGATGTTTCACGCTTTCACGCTTAGGCTGGACCTAGTGCTTAAATAAAAGTTGAACATTTATTATTTATGTTTGAGATTTATATTAAGACTCTTTGTATTTTGTTTTGAACAATGGAAGTTATTTACTATTAAATATTTACAATTTAGTCCATGTGCTATTGAACAATCGTCACTACGTGACACCTCGATGTTTCCGCCATCGGTTGGGGTGTTACAGATTGGTATCAGAGCCATGGTTATAGGGAATTAGGTTATTAGTAAATGCTTTTGACCTAGACTATAACTAAGCTACCCAATATATGCTTTCTTTTATCCTTATATTTCTTTAGATATATTTTCTCCTTTTACTTTTCATTATACTCGGAGAAGATTTTTATTCTACAAATGGAACGAAAACACCAAGTTAGGAGTGATATCCATACCTTGGTGAATAGTTTCACTCTTTATATGTTTTATTTATTTATTTTATTTATCTTGGAATATTTTCCTTTCGAGATAGGAGACGTCCAAATCTCAAGGAATCTATCCCTCCAAAAGAAACTTACTCACTAAGCTAGGAGTGACATCCTTATCTTAGTGACCAGTTTCACTCCATCATATTTTTTACTATTTGGAAGTATATCTTTGAGTTAGGAGTGAAATCCACATCTCAAGGATATATATATTTCCATATCTCAAGTTCCGCTAGAGTTTTGCAATTTATTTGTGACGGGGCACGTGCAATCTGGAAGGGTGAGCGCCTGTATTCTGAGTTTTCTGTCTAGGTTGGTAATTCGCATAAATCCCAATCAGACGAGGGACCCGTTTACCTACCTGGGAATTCTCGGGATGAGCATTCACTTATAGGCTAAAGTACGCCCCCACAAGTCACTAATAATATTTCAATTACTTTAGTCAGTCAACAGTTTCTTTGGAAACACTCTTATATCTCGTTTTATACTTGGTATTGTTTTTCATTTGAAGTTTTATCATGATTTTCTTTATGATGTTCATAATTTTTCTTAAATCAAATTATAATTACTATACCTCATGTTATGTGTTACTTGTCTTGATATAAACTATGGCATTTCCAAGATTTTTGGAATCAAATCTCATAATGTAACACCCCAAAAATGTTAACTAATAATAATAGTATGGTGGAAATTATATATAATTATATACCTATGTGTATAAGTGTATAAGTATGAGTATGTATGTATGCGTATATATGTATGTATGTAGATGTTGTACCCCTAGTTGTAAGTGGTGCATTGGTAATTGTACATTTGACAAACATAAAATTTACCAAGTTAGTCACTTGGGTAAATTGGTAGAAACTTAACTAACAAAGAGGGAGGGGTTAAATGTGAAATGACACACACTTGATGGGTGGTTTGGGGAAAATTAGAAGAGATAATATTAGGAGGGATTAAAAAAAAGAAAGAAAGAAAAAGAGAAAAGAATAGAAACGCAGAGAGAGAGGGAGGAAGAAAGGGGTGACAAAAGGGTTCTCCATAACAGCCCCTATAGCTGAGATTAAGTGAGAAAAACACCTCTAATTCCCTGCATGTTCTTGGATTATTAACCCTCTTGTGGTGCTAATCTCATTGGTAAGTTGTATGATTTATTTTGGTAGAGTTTGGGAGTAGTTTGGTGGGATTCCATAATCATGCTGTGATAATTACTTCTTGTGGTTAGGAAAGCATGCTTGTTATGTGTAGTAGTGTAAAATTGAAGAGATTTTATGTTAATTGCTTGTAATAGGGCTGAATTGAGAATGTGTTAAGTGGGTGTTGGGATGAAGGTTTCTGTTGACTTTTAAAAAGTCAAACAGAACCTTAATCTCATAAGAACTCAATTGATTATGCTTATTGTTAAGAAATTCATGAAGATTGTAAGTATAAGTATAGAATTAGGAATGTTGTGTCATGGAATGGTATAACCACTTGATTGTAGGAATATGCACACCAATTGTATGATGAAACGCCTAGTAACTTAGAATAGGTGAAATTGTGGGAAAATACATGATAACTATGATGGTAGATGTTGTAGCTATGTGGTTATGTTAGTTTATCTACCTTGTACCAAGAATGGTAAAGGGTAAAGTGCAAAAAGCTAAAGTATGAATTCCTTCGCTATGTAGGTGTGAAGGTGGAAGGTACAAGCGGTTACAAGGAGCAAGGTGCGCACGATAAAGGTAAGTTGGTTACTACCAACTACGTAGTCTAATGAGTATGTTAGTCATAGTTGTATGTATGCATTTTGTGATTGAATTTGGTAGAATGGAAGTAACATGAAGTATCCTTGTGGCTACACAAGGGTATAAATTGGTGGAATGGTTTAAATGGTGGAAGCACCCTTAATGGGTCAAAATAGTAGGAACACCCTCGATGGGTCAATATGGTGGAAGTACCCTTAACGGGTCAAAATGGTGGGAATACCCTTGACGGGTCAAAATGGTAGGAATACCCGTAACGGGTCAAAATGGTAGAAGTAAGGATTTCATTATGGATTCCATGGACTTCTTAGATCCCTTGGACAAGACGATCATATGGTTTATAACCTACTAAACGTTTGCCTTGTTGATTTGTAATAGGTAAAGCACATGAATGAAGATCAAGTCTCGAGCAAGGATGGGTTATGCACGCTCGCGTTCTTTTGGGTTGGGTACCATGGTTATATTAGGATCTTTGAGTCTTTTAAACAAGTTGTTAATGTTTTGTAGATGGTTTTGGATATGGGTCAAAGATTCGCATGGTAGCCAACTTAGGCTTTGTCTTTTGTAAACTTAACTATTGTCGCCAAGGTTGTTGGCACGTTGTTGGGCATGACGTTTTGGATATATATAACTATGTATATAATGGATGTTTATATATTGTCTATATGTTTTTTAAAAAAAAATCGAGTCCTTACAAGTTGGTATCAGAGCCAAGGTTTGAGCGAACCGAGCACCTTAGGTGCTTGGACTCAAACCGGAAGCTCGTGGGGGCGTGCAATCAATCCGAGACTTGATCAAGGTATGTGGTGGGAATTATGGGTGGGGGAGTTAGTTAACGAACTCACAAATGTTGGAAAGTACTGGTTACGAAGTAACCAAAGGGATGGTGAAGTAGAATAGTGGAAGGAAGTAAAAAAAAAAAAAAAGTTGCAGAGGCCACCGTACCCCTACTGTGGTACCGTAGGGTTACGGTAGGCTCAGGAAGTTGACGGTGGATTGTTGCTGCCATACGGTGGAAAACGGACCATCAGGCCACCGTACCCCTACTGTGGTACCGTAGGGTTACGGTAGACCCAAAAAAAAAATTTTTTTTTTTATTTTATTTTATTTCATTTCTGCAGCGGTTGTTATCATATCTTTATGTGGGAATGTATTAAGGGTACGATAACATATAAACATGTGGAATTACCCTCCTAGTATGAAATTGGTGGAAAGTGTGGTGACCCACGTACTGGGAGTAGAAATTTTAGAAAGTATAGATAACAATAGAAATATTGTGGTATGGAATACGCGTTGAATGATTGTTAATGTTTCAGAATCATGGTAGAAGAAGTTGATAACTCCGCTAGGGAGCATGAGTACCAAGAAAAGATAAAAGAGTTGATTGCCACGGAGATGGGTAAGGCGTGGACTGTTAACCTCGCTAAGATAACCCAAGAGGTGGAAACGAATGTAATGGGAGTAATGGAAGGAATGATGACGAGCAGGTTTGATGAACTAAAGAAATTGATTGAAGAAGGGTCGTCCGGCTCCAAGAATGTTAAGAGATGTACATACCGAAACTTTATGTCATGCAACCCCACGGTGTTTAAGGGAGAAATAGATCCACTCGAATGTCTGAGGTGGATCTCGGATATGGAAGGGGTATTTGCACGAAGCCATTGTGAAGGCGAAGATGAAGTAATGTTTGCTACGGGTCAGTTGCGACTCTGCGCGAAGGATTGGTGGGACAGTTATAGTAAGGAAGTGGGGCAGGAACGAGTAAGAACCATGACGTGGGCTGAGTTTAAAGAGCCCTTCCTGAAGCATCATTGTCCTCAAACTGCAATTGATCGCATTCAGGAAGAGTTTCTACACCTCCGCCAGAAGAATGAAACCATTGATGAGATCACGAACATATTTCTTGACAAAATGAAGTTTTGTCCAGAATTGGTGGGAACGGAACGGATGAAGATTAACAGGTACCATGCCATGTTAAGGGCAGAATACCGGGAGTTTATCACTGCATCGAAATGCAACACATTGGGTGAACTCATCGATTGGGCTCGTGAACGAGAAACGGAATTAAAACGACAAGAACAACGGGGTGAGAAGAGGAAGGCCGAAAAGACTTGGAAGTCGCCAAAGAAGGCTAAGGGGCACGAACAAGGCAAGAAGGATCCTAAGAAGGGAGAAACACCGAGTTGTAAAACGTGTGGGAAACCACATACGGGGGAATGCCGCTTGGGGCAAAAGACGTGCTACAATTGTGGGAAGACGGGACATCCGTTTTACAAATGCCCTAGTCCGGTTCAGTTGTGTTATCATTGCTATGAACCCGGGCACTTCAAGGCGGATTGTCCCAAGCTCAAGAAGGAGGCGCCGAAAGAAGGAAAGAAGAATGAAGCTTCGAAGGCTCGTGGAAGAATGTTCCAAATCACCGCCGAAGAAGCAAAGAACCACCCCGAGGTGGTGTCGGGTATGTTACTAGTCAACAACACTCCTATGTATGCGTTGTTTGATACAGGGGCAAGTAGGTCTTTTGTGTCTACCAAAGTGATTTACCACCCCTCCTTTATCATAGAGACGTTGTCAAGCCCATTAGAAGTAGAAATTGCGGATAGTAAAAACTATTTATTACACAACGTATGTAGAGATTGTACTCTCACGGTAGAAGGGGAGGATTTTAGGGTAGACTTGGTACCCATGGCAATGGGGGAATTCCAAGTGGTGATTGGCATGGATTGGTTGGCCAAACACCACGCGGAATTCCAATGTAAGAATAAAACCATATAGGTTACCTCACCTAGTGGGCGGCGGGTAAGTTTTATAGGGGATAGAAAGGTCGAAGCCAAGTTATGCACCTTGGTGGAGACCATGAAACATGTGCGTAACGGGGGAAGGGCATTCATGGCCTATGTGGTTGATACCACTATCACCACCCCCAAGATTGAAGAAGTACCGATTGTTAGGGAGTTTCGGGATGTATTTCCGGACGATCTTCCGGGGGTTCCTCCCGAACGTGAAGTGGAGTTTAAAATTGAATTGGTGCCCGGGGCTCAACCCGTTGCAAAAACACCATATAGGTTGGCACCCACCGAACTCCGAGAGTTGATGACACAACTTCAAGAGTTACTCAACAAGGGCTTCATTCGCCCGAGTGTGTCCCCGTGGGGAGCCCCTATATTGTTTGTGAAAAAGAAGGATGGGTCTATGCGAATGTGCATAGACTACCGGGAGTTGAATAAATTAACAATAAAGAACCGCTACCCCTTACCCCGTATTGATGATTTATTCGATCAACTTCAAGGGGCGAGTTGGTTCTCAAAGATTGACCTTCGTTCCGGGTACCATCAAGTGAAGGTAAGGGAAGAAGATGTGGCCAAAACAGCGTTTAGGACCCGGTATGGGCATTACGAGTTCCTAGTAATGTCCTTCGGGTTGACAAATGCTCCGGCCGCATTCATGGATTTAATTAATCGGGTATGTCGTTCGATGTTGGATCGTTTTGTGATAGTGTTTATAGACGACATTTTGATTTACTCCCGAAGTGAATCAGATCACGCGGACCACTTGCGGGAAGTCCTTGAGACGCTTAGAAAGGAAAAGCTTTATGCTAAATTTTCTAAGTGTGCCTTTTGGTTGAGGGAAGTCCAGTTTTTGGGGCATGTAGTGAATGAGAAGGGCATTTCGGTAGACCCTTCGAAAGTGAAGGCGGTGGTGGAATGGGTTTCTCCTAAGAACCCGAGCGAAATTCGAAGTTTTCTGGGCCTAGCCGGTTATTACAGAAGATTCATCCAAGACTTTTCAAAGGTGGCACTACCTTTGACCCGGATGACAAAGAAGAGTGAAAAGTTTGTGTGGGGCGAAGACCAAGAAAGAGCCTTTCGAATGCTAAAAGAGAAGTTGACCAGTTCGCCTGTTCTGACCTTGCCTGAAGGGTCGGATGATTTTGTAGTTTATACGGATGCCTCGCATCAAGGGTTGGGGTGTGTTCTGATGCAACGGGGGAAAGTCATCGCCTACGCATCAAGACAACTCAAACCCCATGAATGTAATTACCCAACCCATGATTTGGAATTGGGGGCCGTAGTGTTTGCGTTGAAAATCTGGAGGCATTACCTGTATGGGACAAAATGTACCATATATTCCGATCACAAAAGCCTCAAGTATTTCTTCGAACAGAAAGATCTCAACATAAGGCAACGGAGATGGCTAGAGTTGATCAAGGATTATGATTGTGACATCGTGTACCACCCGGGCAAGGCTAATGTGGTGGCCGATGCTCTAAGTCGGAAGGAATACCCACCCCCGATTCAAGTTAAGGCCTTGGGTGTTGTAATTGCACCTACCCTTTTGGGTGAGATACGAAAGGCCCAAGTCGAGGCTTTGCAAGCCAATGACCCAAAGAAGATAAGAATGAAAGGGATGATAGACAAGTTGGAAGAGAATGCGGATGGGATGAAGACCCGATATGGGCGGGTATGGGTCCCTTGGACTTGTGAAGTCAAGACTTCACTACTTGACAAAGCCCACAAGTCCCGGTTCTCAATCCACCCGGGGGCGACCAAGATGTATCGGGATTTAAAGAAAGACTATTGGTGGCCGGGAATGAAGCGCGACATCGCTAAGTATGTGGAGAAATGTTTGACCTGCTCTCAAGTCAAAGCCGAACACCAAAAGCCTTACGGGAAATTACAATCACTTGAGGTCCCGGTGTGGAAGTGGGAGGAGATCACTATGGATCTCGTGACAAAACTACCAAAGACAAGGAAGGGTTATGATGCGATTTGGGTAGTGGTGGACCGACTCACTAAAAGCGCTCACTTTTTGGCTATCCGGGAGGCCTACACCTCCGAACGGATGGCAGAAATTTATGTGAATGAGATTGTGTCCCGGCATGGTGTACCCGTGTCTATTGTGTCGGATCGGGACACTCGATTCACGTCCCGGTATTGGAGGAGGTTCCAAGAAGAAATGGGCACGAAGTTGTTGGTTAGTACCGCCTACCACCCCCAAACTGGCGGACAAACCGAAAGAACCATTCAAACCCTCATAGATATGTTGAGGGCATGTGTCCTAGATTTTGGGGGAAGTTGGGATGAACACTTACCATTAGTGGAATTCTCGTATAATAATAGCTATCACAGTAGCATCCAAATGGCACCATTTGAAATGTTATACGGGAGAAAATGTAGAACCCCGGTGTGTTGGGGAGAAGTGGGTCAGCGGGAGTTAGCTCCAAGTGATTTGGTAGCTCTCACTAACGAAAAAATTAGCCTAATACGGGCTAGAATTCAAGCCGCTCAAGACCGACAAAAGGCGTATGCGGATCGTAGAAGACGCCCGATCGAATTTAAAGTGGGAGATTTTGTGTTATTAAAAGTCTCCCCTTGGAAGGGCATTATCAGATTTCGTAAGCGCGGGAAGTTAGGCCCGCGTTATATAGGACCCTTCAAAATTTTGGCACGAGTCGGGCAAGTGGCTTACCGGCTGGAGCTACCGCCATCCTTGAGTGGGATACATGACACCTTTCATGTGTCCCAGTTACGGAAGTGTCTCGCAGATGAAACCGCGTACGTGCCTCTTGAAGACATAGAGGTAGACGATAAGTTGAATTATGTAGAAAAACCGGTAGCTATAAGAGATTCCAAGGTGAAGCGGTTGCGAAATAAGACCATAAACCAAGTTTTGGTTCAATGGCAACATCGGAAGGGTTCGGATCTTACGTGGGAATCCGAGGAAGAAATGCGGAAGCACTATCCTACTCTATTCGGTACGTATCTAGGTTTCGGGGTCGAAACCTCTTTTAAGGGGGGTAGACTTGTAACACCCCAAAAATGTTAACTAATAATAATAGTATGGTGGAAATTATATATAATTATATACCTATGTGTATAAGTGTATAAGTATGAGTATGTATGTATGCGTATATATGTATGTATGTAGATGTTGTACCCCTAGTTGTAAGTGGTGCATTGGTAATTGTACATTTGACAAACATAAAATTTACCAAGTTAGTCACTTGGGTAAATTGGTAGAAACTTAACTAACAAAGAGGGAGGGGTTAAATGTGAAATGACACACACTTGAGGGGTGGTTTGGGGAAAATTAGAAGAGATAATATTAGGAGGGATTAAAAAAAAGAAAGAAAGAAAAAGAGAAAAGAATAGAAACGCAGAGAGAGAGGGAGGAAGAAAGGGGTGACAAAAGGGTTCTCCATAACAGCCCCTATAGCTGAGATTAAGTGAGAAAAACACCTCTAATTCCCTGCATGTTCTTGGATTATTAACCCTCTTGTGGTGCTAATCTCATTGGTAAGTTGTATGATTTATTTTGGTAGAGTTTGGGAGTAGTTTGGTGGGATTCCATAATCATGCTGTGATAATTACTTCTTGTGGTTAGGAAAGCATGCTTGTTATGTGTAGTAGTGTAAAATTGAAGAGATTTTATGTTAATTGCTTGTAATAGGGCTGAATTGAGAATGTGTTAAGTGGGTGTTGGGATGAAGGTTTCTGTTGACTTTTAAAAAGTCAAACAGAACCTTAATCTCATAAGAACTCAATTGATTATGCTTATTGTTAAGAAATTCATGAAGATTGTAAGTATAAGTATAGAATTGGGAATGTTGTGTCATGGAATGGTATAACCACTTGAATGTAGGAATATGCACACCAATTGTATGATGAAACGCCTAGTAACTTAGAATAGGTGAAATTGTGGGAAAATACATGATAACTATGATGGTAGATGTTGTAGCTATGTGGTTATGTTAGTTTATCTACCTTGTACCAAGAATGGTAAAGGGTAAAGTGCAAAAAGCTAAAGTATGAATTCCTTCGCTATGTAGGTGTGAAGGTGGAAGGTACAAGCGGTTACAAGGAGCAAGGTGCGCACGATAAAGGTAAGTTGGTTACTACCAACTACGTAGTCTAATGAGTATGTTAGTCATAGTTGTATGTATGCATTTTGTGATTGAATTTGGTAGAATGGAAGTAACATGAAGTATCCTTGTGGCTACACAAGGGTATAAATTGGTGGAATGGTTTAAATGGTGGAAGCACCCTTAATGGGTCAAAATAGTAGGAACACCCTCGATGGGTCAATATGGTGGAAGTACCCTTAACGGGTCAAAATGGTGGGAATACCCTTGACGGGTCAAAATGGTAGGAATACCCGTAACGGGTCAAAATGGTAGAAGTAAGGATTTCATTATGGATTCCATGGACTTCTTAGATCCCTTGGACAAGACGATCATATGGTTTATAACCTACTAAACGTTTGCCTTGTTGATTTGTAATAGGTAAAGCACATGAATGAAGATCAAGTCTCGAGCAAGGATGGGTTATGCACGCTCGCGTTCTTTTGGGTTGGGTACCATGGTTATATTAGGATCTTTGAGTCTTTTAAACAAGTTGTTAATGTTTTGTAGATGGTTTTGGATATGGGTCAAAGATTCGCATGGTAGCCAACTTAGGCTTTGTCTTTTGTAAACTTAACTATTGTCGCCAAGGTTGTTGGCACGTTGTTGGGCATGACGTTTTGGATATATATAACTATGTATATAATGGATGTTTATATATTGTCTATATGTTTTTTTAAAAAAAAATCGAGTCCTTACACATAATTATTGTTCACTTTTGTAGATGTCTGATCGCGAATCTCGTAAGAGAGCCTCGAAGCGTCAGGCTAAACTGAAATCTGATCAGCGTATCGCGACCATGCTCAATGACAAGTTGGAAACACTTGTTCCTAACATCATTAATGCTATTATTCCAAACCTTAACCTCAACGGTAGCTCGAATGGGAACTCTAACGGGGATGCAAGTGGAAATGGTGGTGCTAGTGAGAATAAGTGCACTTTCAAGCACTTCAACTCTTGCCATCCCAACAAGTTTAATGGCACTGAGGGAGAACTGGGTTACTTGAATGGTTCGAAAGTATGGAGAATACGTTCATAAATAGCGACTGTCCAGCCAACTTACGTGTTCGTCATGCCACGGGTGTTCTTCACAAGAGAGCGCTTACTTGGTGGAATGGTGAAAAACATGCTCGAGGGACGGAAGCTGCTTTAGCTATGTCTTGGGATGATTTCAAAATCACCATGACTACTGAGTTCTGTCCTCGTAGTGAGATGAAGAAATTGGAGGATGAGTTCTATCACCTCAAGCAGGATAGTGGAAACTATGTTCCCTACAACAACCGTTACCACGAGTTAAGCTTACTGATTCCTCGTATGGTAACCCCGGTATCTTTGGCTATTGAGAAGTATATTGAGGGTCTGCCACGTCAGATCCATGATTCGGTTATGGGAAGTAAACCTGCTACTGTAGAGGATGCCATTCGTCTCGCAGCATCTCTTACTGACAAGCATGTCAAAGATGGTACTTTAACTCGTAAGGGTACAAAAAGATCTACTGAAACCCCTGCTACCACTGAACCGTCTCAAGCAAACTCTGTTTCTACCTCTAGTTCCAATAAGAAACGAAAAGGTGGAAACCAGAACTATGTTGTTGTTACACCCCTTAACCATGTTCCTGTTGCAAACACATCTACTGCACCCCAAACTCAAAAGGTTCAGGGAAACTATTCGGGTTCACACCATAAATGCATTTCATGCAACTTTCACCATCCAACTACTCGACCCTGCTATAAATGTGACACTTGCGGCAAAGCAGGCCACACTACTTCTCACTGTCGGAAACTAAACCTGGGAATGCTCAAAACCAGAGGACTGGCCAACCCAGAACTTGCTATGCTTGTGGTGATCCTAACCACAGGCAAGATAGATGTCCTCATTTAACTGCTTTTATCCAGTCTCGTCAGCAAACCCCAGCACTTCCAGCAGCTCCAGCAGTTCCAGCAATTCAAGCAGCTCCAGCCCGTGGTCGTGCTTTCAACATCAATGCTAATCAAGATCAAGCTACCAACGACGTTGTCAATGGTACATTTCTTATTACTAACTTATATGCTTCGATTTTGGTTGATACCAGTATGGATAGGAGTTTTGTCTCGTTAGAAGTTGAACCTTTGCTTGCTCGTTTTTATCCTCACTTTACCTATTCTTTTACTATGGAGGTTGTTAATGCACGAAGAACCTAAACGATTATAAATTTTCTGTTAATCTTATACCTGCTTTTAGGAACCCTACGAACCGAGTTTATAAACCTTTCTTGGGCCAAGTCATAACTGATTTTCATCGATATCATGCACACATACACCAGAAACCTTCACTTAAAAGAAATTTCGAGACGAAATTTTCTAAAGTAGGGGAGCCTGTGACATCCGTCACCCTCGTCTTTTGTCAGATTTACAAAAAATAACCCTTGAAATATTTTCATTATAGTCCCTATAAGTTTCGTCGTTTTCAAATTTAATTTTAGAAAATATATATATATATATATATATATTTATTATGGATCGGGTATGGGTTTTAGTCAAATACGTATCTCGAACGTCTACGCAATGGATTTTATAAAAATTCCAAGTTTTAGAGAGTTTTATAAAGTTTTAAAAACATTATAGGTTAATTTAGTTACTTGGTTAAGTTTTTATAAAGGAAAAAGTAACTAAAACTTAATAAAACTAACTAAGTTAAATATGAGGGACCAAAACTGCCAATTTCCAAAACTTTTAAAAAAAATGTGTCTTCCCTTCCCTCCTATCCCGTTTTTCCGGCGAGTAGATTTCCGGCCACCGGAAATCTTTCCGGCCAACATTAAACATCAAATTTTATCATGCTTTAACCCGTTTAATGATTGCCAAGCGTTACTCCATCCATAATAATGCGTTTCCAACCATCAAATGAGTTTTAAACGCGTTTTAAAGGGTGTTATAACTCGATTTTATGAGGTAACCGTCGAAGCTTTTCATTGGGTTGAAACATACGTATTTACTTGACCATTATATAATTAGAACTCGCCAAAACATTTCTGCACCGAATTCATTTCCAAACCCACTAAAAATTATACAAAACCATCACTTGAAACCTCCTTAAATCGCGAATTTCAGTGCGGGTATAAAAGCTTGGGGTTCGTTCTTAATACGCGTTGTAAGTTCCTTTCCTTTATGCCGTTTTGCTCCTGGAATCTTAGCCTTCGAAAGCCCCTTGATTCTTGTGGTTATTATGATCGAATTGTATATGTTAAAAAACTAGGGTTAGGGTTTGTTATTTGGGGAAGAAGATGATGAGTGTTAATTAATAGTTAAATATTTTTTTGTTCCAAAGAATTAACAAATCAGACTTGTGGTGGAGTGGTTTGAGTGTGCTTTACTACCCAAAGAACTCGGGTTCGAGCCCCATGCCCCACATTTCTTATTATTTCAGTTTTTCATTTCTCATTCTTTTATTTTTTTAATTTATATTTTGATATTATAACCATTTATAATCCATGTAAACTTATAATATTCATAATAAATTCATTTTTGCTTCAAAAATTATAAAAACTTAGGAGTAGCATCTTGACACCATAAAGAAAATTACTACAATTTTATTTTCTGAAAAATGTTTATTTTTATATTTTTTATTGAATTAAATTGTTTTAATCGTAATTAATTGATTAAAAATTCATTTTTAATGATTTTAATCTCAAATTTTTTGATAAATTATTTCTAATGATTATGAACTGAAATAAAAATTATTGGCCAAGAAAACATTTATTTTTATTAATTTTCCTATTTTTAATCATTTAAACATGATTTAACCTCATTAAATCAGTTTTAAATATAAATAAGGTTTCAAAAATTATGGGAAAATTATGTTCAATTATTTACATCAGGAATTAATTAATTTCTATAAAAATAGCATTTTTGGATCATGCCTTGAATTATTAGTCTTATTTATGATTAATTAGACATAATAAATAATTTATTTATTGGTAATATTAAATATCTATTTTATGAATACTTCTCTTATAAAATAGAAATGTTTTATGTTTGAAAATCTTAATTACCATATGTAAGATCATTGTGAAACACATAATTATCTATTTATACATTTATAATTATAGCATTTATGTATAATAATTAGTTAAAGTAATTAACTAAATTATTTTGTCATAACTATTCAAATATATATTTTGATCTAAATATTTAATTGGTATATTTACAAACTTTGGCATATTATTTTTAATATACAACTTTTACATTAATTCGACTAATCATAAAAACTCTAATTCCCCAAATCGACTTAGCAAACCCTAATGCCTTAGACCCTAGATACCTTAGACTTTGTAGACTTTACCTTATTAGTATTTTTACACATTATAGGTTGAATTCCTCGGAATTCCCATTATTTAGCTCATGACCGCTTAAGTGGATTTTGATCGCTTTCGCAAACTGTGAGTATATCTTTCCCCTTTTTACTGTTTTACTATTTTGGGGTGACTCATGTACTTACTATCAATTTTTCTATTTCATTTTACTAAAATAGCAATTCTTATGTGTGTTTGCTTGTGTCATTTCGTGTATCTATGACCTGTCAAATCATTAACCGTTGCGGCCTGGCATTTCAATGAATAGTACTATGGTTTATACCCTTGTGACTCTGTTGAGAGTCCTCGTCATTGCTATGTATTACATTACTACTAGCGCATACTATATATATCTGCTTTCTTCTCTTAGGGTTGATTTGACCCGGATACCACTGATTACACCTTGCAAAATAATACACGAATTGCTAAAGTTTACCTTACTATATATAACAAACGGATGTACTCACCAATACATTATATGTGTTGACAAAATTGTTTTGTACATGTTTCAGGTGACGTTTGATGTTTCACGCTTTCACGCTTAGGCTGGACCTAGTGCTTAAATAAAAGTTGAACATTTATTATTTATGTTTGAGATTTATATTAAGACTCTTTGTATTTTGTTTTGAACAATGGAAGTTATTTACTATTAAATATTTACAATTTAGTCCATGTGCTATTGAACAATCGTCACTACGTGACACCTCGATGTTTCCGCCATCAGTTGGGGTGTTACAAGTGCATATGATGCTTGTGTGTATTTTAGAGAGTATAGTCCAGGGGAGTTTAGTTACTTGCTATTGTATGTAGATGATATGCTTGTTGCAAGTAAACTTAAGGAAGAGATTCATGAAATCAAGCAGATGTTGAAATCTGAGTTTGAAATGAAGGAATTAGGAGAGGCTAAGAAGATTTTAGGAATGGAAATTCATAGGGACAGAAGTGTCAATAGTTTGAAATTGACACAGGTGTCTTATGCAAGAAAGATCCTGAAGAATTATTCTATGGAAGGGTGTAAGATGGTGAGAACACCTTTGGCTACTCATTTCAAACTGTCTAATAAAGATTCTCCTATTACAGATGAACAGATAAAGTATATGGAAAGGGTTCCTTATGCTAATGTGGTAGGCAGCTTAATGTACTTAATGGTATGCACAAGACCAGATCTTGGGTATGCTGTAAGTGTGGTGAGCAGATACTTATCTAATCCAGGTAAGTATCATTGGGAAGCTGCTAAGTGGATTTTAAGGTACTTAAAAGGTACTGAAGATTGGGGACTTAATTTTGGCCATATAGAAGATGTAGGGGTAAAAGTGGAAGGATTTGTTGATTTTGATTATGCCAAAGATTTGGATAGAGGAAGGTCTGTCACAGGTTATTGCTTTAAAGTACTTGAAATGTAGTGAGTTGGAAGGCTCAATTGCAATCAGTTGTTGCTTTGTCATCAACAGAAGTAGAGTATATTGCTTTAACAGAGGCTGTTAAAGAAGCAATATGGTTGAAAGGCTTTGTTGCTGAACTTGGAATTGATTCAGTAAATGCACTTGTGCATTGTGATAATCAAGGGGCAGTTCAGCTTGCTAAGAACAGCATGTTTCATGAGAGGACAAAGCATATTAGAGTGAAACTTCATTTTATCAGGGATGTAGTTAATGCTCAGGAAGTTATGATTGAAGATATAAATACTGATATGAATCTGGCTGATGTGTTTACAAAGACATTACCAGGTTCTAAGTTTGATTTTTGTGTTCAAGGTTTGGGAATTGGTTGAAGTTTTTGAATTTGGATTTAAAGGTGGAGATTGTTGAAGATTAAAGTCCAAATTAACCAGTCAATGAAAGTCAAAGTAAAGTACAAGGGCTTCTGAGTTGTTTCTTATAACTTCAGGGGTTAATCATCTAATATTCCAGGGACTAATATTGCCAAAGTGAAACATGAGTCGTTAAAGGTCTGTTATAAAAGAGGGCTTAGGGCTTGATCATCTGATCATCACTTACAATAATAATCTTTTCAATTCCTTGTAATTGTTTCTGTATTTCTGTTCGATTAATAAAGATTGGCAATCGTTGGTTGTTATTATTTGTTTTCTTGGTGTTAATTACAACATATTGAGCAACAAAGAAAAACTTACCAAGACACTTAGTTTCTGAAACCTTTCATCTATTGAAGTAATGTGGCGAATAAACAAGGATTTTGAAATTCCAATCCTGTTTTCTACCGATATGTCAAATTGGACACTTGTTGCAGTATGAACAAACTTAATAATGGGTACCTTAGCCCCCTCGATAAGCTTGACCATTTGCACACAACCTTCAACCAAACCACAAAATCCCATCAACAAATATGTGGCAAATACATATATAAGTCAAATGCATTTATAAAAAAATCGACAGAAAAATGTTGGCGAGTCAAACCAGCTTGCTTCGACCCATACCATATAATAATGACATGTTACGACCCCAACCCCTTTTGCCCTTTACAGAACCCGGACATCTTGTCACCTCTAAGAGGGGACAATGGAGCCATCAGGTCATACATTGAGAATTGAGAACATTACTAGTTAGGAATTAAAGAAACTATTCAACTAATTAGGTGCTTGTAAGAATGTAAAACTTCATGTAACCTATCCCTCATAAAAAGTGAAAGGACTTGGAAACAAAAAGCAACAGTTGCATGCAGGTTGAAATGATAATATTCCATAATTAACAATTATCTTGGTTTTAATAGCGTGTGGCACTCTATCGTGTTTTGGTCCCAAAAGCTGATGCGCTAAGCACGTGCATCACGTATGCAACGTAGTGGTTGTTAAAAAAAATACTAACAAATTATTAATTCTAGAAAATATATTTGCTTTTTAACTTTTAAACACTAGAATCTAAAATATTCTCTTAATCTCTTAAGGTTTGTTCAACCGATGGTCTTATTTGTTTAGATACCCAAACCCATTGACCCGTCAAATACAAAATGTGCGCATACTACATCATGTGAAGCACACAGTTTTAAGCCACGACTATAATGAGTCTCAAAATATGTGGATCGTTAGAAGTAAAACTTAAATAATAATAAACGCAAAGACTAGTATAGATAGATGTTTACTTTGACGTGAACGGAGCTTTTCTTCAAACTTCCGAAGCGTTTCAATTTTCTCATCATGAGTAAACACTGACGAACTACTTTTGAAGTTAATAGAGACATCAAGATCACTTTGTTCAGTGAAAAGGTCCATTAAAAAAGAACCAAATTCTTCGACAACAGGACAGCTATCAGAGTTAGCTGGATTACAAACAAACATTAACTATTTGTAGACTGAAAATAGTTCAATTATATGAAATCTGTTTGTAATAAATCAATTAACTTCAAATGAACATAAAAAGCTACTGTTTACAGACAAGCAACTGAAACTGTAAGATTACCATATAGTTCTTTTGCTATATCATTAAGATCCTTGATCACTTGTTTGCGAAGTTCATATTCACTCGGCTTTGGCCTAAGATTTTCAAAAGCATCATAAAGTAGTTTCTCGAGTCTAAAGGACTGCGGTCGACTTACTATAATCTTCTGCAGTTCCATTAATTCCCAGTCGTCCATTTTCTTTATGAGGACTGGCATATCAAAGGACAAGTTATTGACTTAAAAAAATGGCTGTTCATTAAGGAAAACGATAATTTCTCCACATTAGGCTGAACGGTGTGGATAGAAAGGTTGCTTCCAGTGAGACCCTCAACTCCAAAAACCACATTAGAAACATACAGTGTTTCTCGTGGTTTTTTTAATAGTTCTCAACATATTGATTAGATCTTCAATGTAGATACATGTTTTTAAAATTGCATATATATGAAAAAAGTGTAGGTTTAGTATACAAAGTAGACTCCTCAAACTTCCTTTCCTCTTTCTACTACATGTTGTTATAGGTAAACTAAAAGTGTGAGGTTATACTTGAGCAAGCATTAGAAGTATAAATAAAGAAAAAGAAAAAAACTATAGAACAAAATGCTTAAAACTGTATAAATCTCACATACCCTTCAATTCGTCTTGGACGAAATACGATCCTGCTTAAATTGCAAGAAAATAGATTGACAAGTGGTCAAGTTTTTGCCAGATATAAAAATAGATTAGCATACACATGAAAGGTTTTAGTCACTAACCCTTTCCATGCAAATCCATGATTGTGCCCCTATAAGATGAAATATTCCATAAAAATGATGGTTACAAGAAAATAAGAAATCTAAAATTGTTATTTTTAAGAAATCAAAGGTTCTCTCATATTCATCATCAATACTATTTGCATTACTTGTTTTTGTAGTTCTTTTAGTTTCTACATCACATAGATAGTAAAACCTGGTTGGCTCAGGAGTCGAACCCATGACCACAAGGGTCAAGTGTCTCTCCCTCATCACCTGATACCACTCCAAAGGGTGGGTGGTATATGTGGTACGACTCATGGTTAGATTTTAAGGGTTTGGAACTGATTGTTTAACATTTATTATATTTTGTTGTTTAATTTAGTAAAATAAATTCATGTATATATTATATTCATGAACAAATCCTTATAATATGTTCTTAAAATTTAATGCAAAATTATGCTAAAAAAACAAAATATGTCTCTGGTTGGTTCATCCAACCAACCCAAACACTTCTTTCAAAACCATAGTGAATGCCAAGCATTTTTCATTAAAAAAAATAGCAGAACCAGACCAGACCGTGATTTAGGAGCAGGTATTTGTAATCTCCATCTCATATCCGGTTATAAAATTGTGTCTCATGTCCGACCCACTACTTGTTAGGAATGGGTTATATTCTTAGTTTATTAAAAGCTGCTTGTTGAGATTTCCAAATAAACTTCTTACTATTTTAATTTTTTATATAAATCTACCATCAAGGAAAATAGATTTATCGCTTGCGAGTATGGTTGGGCAATCGGGTAGAGTGTCACCTAATACATACCCATCCTATAAACACAAACTTGTAAAAAACTTTTTCTAAGTTTCAGGTTTACCCGTCGTGTTCAAGTTAACAGTAGGATCATTTTCGTGTTTTGACTAGTGACGATCAACTGTTTATGCCTTCACTACTGTGTGATTATTATGAAACATATGGACTAGCTAACCAAGTTTAAACATCAGCAAAAAAGAAACAACAAGCATCGCTAATCAATGAAACAGTAATGAAAATTTGAAAACTAATCACATACCCGAAGTTGTTAATCCGATGGTAAAGTCATCTAGTTGACCAGATCATATTACCAAAAGATGGGTTTAAAGTTTATAATTAAACAATATGACTTTGATCTTTATATTGTCTTGGTCAGTAGATCTAGAAGCTGATTACATCATAACATCATCATACTATGGATTAAATAAGTTAAAAATTTATAATCAACGTCGGTAGTGTTTTATAAACTTTTCTACTTTTAAGGTTTAATTAATTATCTAAAGCTCTTAAAGTATTAACTAGAAGCATGCATTGGCGATGCGGCGGGAAACATAGACATTGTCAGAGGATTGCATGGTTCGGTTTCATTTAGTTATTAGCCTACACCGAAACTAAAGCCATGGGTTAATCAGTTTTATTAATCAATTGTTCTTTCGGTTTATTTGGTTAGATTGTCTGACTTTTGTTTCATTTCTTTTAATAACCAAAAGAAACTTATGATAAGTTTAAGTTTATTCGGTTGGTTTTTTATTTCGGAGCCTGTTAACTTATTGGTTATTGCTCTTCCCTAGAAAATAAATATTAATACTTTGAAGGTTCTTGGTTGTTGTTCATCAATATGATCCACACCAACCCTTCCTTCATTTGATCCAACCTGCAAGCTTTTCATCATTAAATAAAGTAATTGTTTAAAGAAGTGTTAAATATTCTATCTAGTCACGAAAGAGGCAACGCATGAATCGTATTTAGAAAAGGGAAAATCACCAAAATAGCCCGTTAACTGAGTGTTTTACCAAAATGGTCCCCTCCCGTCTCTTTGGAGAGACGGGTCACGGCTCCCAAAGAGACGAACCGTCTCCGGAGACTCTTTAGTCTACAACCAATAGAAAACCAACACGTGGTGTCTATGATCCCGAGGACTGCAGGCGTCTCCCGAGACGTGTCATAGCCGCCAAGCCGTCTTCGGTGGGCCCTTGAGACGTCTCACTGACGGCCAAGCTCAAGCCGTCTCCAAGCCTTCCTGAACCGTCTCCAGCCGCATGACATTCAACGAAATTTTTTTTCCTATTTTTTTATTAGAATATTTTGGTTATAAATAGGTAGCACATACTCAAGTATATTTCAATCCCTACATTAAATGTTTTCCCAAAATAAAGTATATCTTTTCATCCCTCTTCTCAAGCATTCAATACAAGCATATATTCTCAAATATTCAACATGGTTCAAGACTGATGTTTTTATGTTATTCGACATGTATTTGAGCTTCAGAAAACCAAATTATTTTTTCGGTTAGTATTATGCCGATTTTTAACCCTAAACCCAAAGGATTCATTTAATCCTCTTCAACTTAACATCCCTTCCCCTTCACATTTTCTGTTTCCTTCCACTCCCATCACCAACATCTAACTCTATTGATAGCTTCTACTCCATCCCCCTCTTTAAAACCATTACAATTTTTGTATATCCCTTTCAAGTCCGCATTCATCGTCACCTTTACCTTTCTTCGCTCATTTTCTTTTTCCTTAAGTTGTTGTTTAAGTATATTTTTTAGATATTAAAACGAGCGATTTTTAGCGTAAAATTTACTTTTTTGGTGCGTAATTTCACTATTTTGCAGTTTCTACCTTTAGTGGTCAAGGATGTTCGTTTATGTGGAACAAATTGAATGATATCTTTTAGAGATGAATGTTTAAAAATGTTTGTTTATGTGGAGCAAATTGAATGATATTTTTTAGAGATGGATGTTCAAAGATGTTCGTTTGTGTGTATGTTTTGTTGTCAGTTTTAATATTTATATAATTTATAATTTGTAACTTTTGTTGTAAGTTTAACATTTTAATTTGATATAAATTTTAATATTACTTCATGACCACCACTTGGCTATAAATACCAACTAACCTAAAATAATATCAACGTTGTAAAAAAAGTGTGACAATACAATAAGTGTAAAAAATGAAACATAGTTAAAAAAATTTATAAAAATAATAAAAAAACCAAAAGTCGTCTAGGGAAGTGTGTGACGAGTCAAAGCCGTCTGGAGAACTGTGAGACGGCAGCAAGTCGTCTTGGGAACCATGAGACGTCACCAATGTATATAAATACCGTACTGCACTTAGCAAAATTTGTAACCCCTCTCCATCATGTATTCTATTTTTTTTTTATAAATCTCATATATCAAACTTTTCAGCATTCCAATCCATGACGTTTTTAAATCCTCCACTTTTCCAACCGCCTTATTTAAATGTTTTCCGATTATACTTGGATCGTTGTTACATCTGCGTACAACTACTTGGATTGTTGTTGCATCTGCGCGTAGGTTAACCCGTGTAGAATGCATCGATGATGTGGTGGTCTACATTATTGGCAAGTTTATTCGCCTCCCAAATTTATGTCATGTGCTGCAGGAACATTTTTTACACGTGTGTGAAAGAACTTCAGCGGGGCTAGTTTCGAGAACTTGCCATTTTTCTTATACACCGATTGTAAACCTCCGTCCGTACATATTTTTGTTCATCATCGGTTGATGAAGATGAAACAGGACAGTCGGGGCTAGTTTGGAGAACTTGCCAATTTTCCGTTTTCAGCCATAATGACAAACGAAAAATAGACCAAAGTTACCCGACTCCAAAGTTGATAATAACCTGTCACAAACTGACAACCAAACCAAACCCGAACGACCCAAATAATAACCTTAGACTTGAACACCCAAAATCCGAAAAACAACCCAAACAAAACCTAATCAGAAAACAAGAACGAGTGAACCTGTCTCTCCTGATCGCAGCTGAAAGCGGTTGTAAATGACAATAAACAACGATGTTACAATTGACGGGTCGATTCAAACGGTTCCTGTGTTAACTATATGCGACTCAAGGTTTTAAATAAAACCTTATCGCAAAAAGTTTTGCGTTCTTATTATTCGAAAAAAATAAAAAACTGCTACCAAAATCAAAACCCTCAATGGCGTTTACCAAACAAGAAGCAAATGCCTTTTTTTCTTTTTCCTTTTTCCTTCAAGTCACGACAAAGATAGTGTAGGCCAAAAATAATCCAACCACAACAATATATTACAATCTTCAAATATACTCGGCCAATATTGTAGGACCTCTCTAAAATCGTGCCACAACTTTTTTTTTTTTTTGCTTCTTGAGGGTTTATGAACAGCCTTCTTATAAGATGGAATTGCGAAATGTTACGTGAATCCAACGAGCCGTAGCTTTGATACCACTTATTAGGATTAAGTGGCGCAGCGGAATAACCGATTCACAACGAACACGCGATAATAAACGAGAAAATATAAAGCATGACACACGAAAACGAGAATTTTGCGTGGTTCGGTTCCAGTGAGGAACCTACGTCCACGGGCTGCAACTAGGGATATATTATTAAGCTCTGACCCACTATTACAATTACATAGACAGGATATATATAAAGACTAATCTAGGGTTTTAGGCTTGGTGAACAAGAAAACCTAAATGGGCTTCCTAAACATCCAATAAAACAAGCCCAATAGCAATAACTAGCCCAAGGACTTCACGCCCAACAACACGCACATACACTTACATATGTATAGATACACACATACACTTGTATATGTATACGTACACACACGCGTATAACTACACACATATATCCATGTTAACTTATGAGTTTATTAAACATAAAGTTTTTGTATAAAAGACATTATTTTAGGTGAACTTTAGCAAGTTATTGTATGAAATGAAAGAGAACCTAAGTTTAGTTTTACCTCTAGTCAAAGCTAGGTTCGAGTTAGTCAAAAGAAAGAAAAGAAGTTCTGAGTGTCCAAGTCAAGAATGAGCTTCTAGTCCTCTACTGTTCCTTGAAGCTATATAGTGGTTCCTAGCTTGAAAGTGGATGGACCAAAACTATGGTGACAAAAGCCCAATTTTCTAGTACTGAGAAGGGTTTGTGTGTTTAAGTGTTAGGAAATTTAGGTAGTAGTGTGATGATGGGAAAGGGCATCGGCCCTTATAAAACCGAGAGAGAGAGATATGAGAGAGAAAGGGGGTGGTCAACGCTCTAGTGTATTTGTGGGATAAAAGCTAGTTGCCATTCTTTTTTGTTTTTTTGAAAGGCCAACAGAATTTTATTACTCAAACACTGATTAACAAAATGTTAAGCAGCCCATTACACCAAGAACAGGACAGTAACAGAAAATTAAAGGCCTAGAGCTGACATATCAAAACTACACCAGTTCACCCAAGTTAAATTCATCATCTTCGCCCGGTTCCTAAGCCAAGGGTAGCCAAAGAATATGAGATATGAAATAATTATATATAAATTTACAAAGGTTGTCGAGTTCGGTTTATTTAGAATAATTACTCACTAACATTCATGACAACGAGTTAATTGTATTAACATAAATCAATAGTCAACAGTCAATAGTCATAGTCAAAGAGCTATCTTTATGCCTTTATAATTATTTAGTCATAATCAATATTCTTAGTCAATAGTCTAGTCAATAGTCTTCCTAGAATCAAGTCATTGTATTAATGTTGTAGCCACTATATAATCTTCTGTGAATAATGAGAAAAGACACATTTGATCCAATTCACTCTATTACCTATTACTCTATATGGTATCAAGAGCCTAAAGCTCCCTTGAGCCAACCGATCCATCACAGCTTTCGACAGCCTTCTGTCCGCAACCCACACAACCCTTTCATTTTTCTGATTTGCAGCCTCAATGGCTCCATTTTTTGTTCATCAATCAAACCAAAACTACAATCGGAACCCTTGTTCCCCAGCCTCAAACCCATCATTACAAAACCAACCCTCCTCGTGGTCAAACAAATCCGCAACCCAAACTCAAAACAACCCGACCCACAACAGCCAAACTAACGTTTTTTTTGTTATTTTTGCAGCATACCCAGTCATGTAACGAAAGATTGTCGCAAACTTCATCGCTTCCTACGCGACCATCAAGTCTCTACTCATGATTCCTACTCATACCCGGTTGTGAACAATACATCTTCTCACACTACGGTTCCAAACACTCCATGGATGTGGGATACAGGCGCTTCCAATCACACTAACAACAACAACAACAACCAAATGCATGTTCTTTCCGAATATGGTGGCCCGGATGAGATTGTTTTAGGTGACGGTAAAACCCTTCCTATCACACACATTGGTCAAACAACCCTTCACACCAACTCCCGACCGCTTTTCTTAAACGATGTCTTAATCGTTCCATCTCTTCATAATAATCTTATTTCTGTTGCAAAACTTAGTCGTACTAATCAAGTTTCTGTTGAATTTTTTCCATATCATTTCGTGGTTAAGGATCTACGCACGGGGGCGCATCTCATGCGGGGCGTGAACGTCAATGATGTTTACTACGGACCAACCACACTCTCTCCTCAAATCAATGCAACAACAACAAGATCTCTACTTGCGTGGCACCATATCCTTGGACATCCTTCGTTTCAAGTCTTCAAGTCCTTAATTTCTAAATTAGGACTTAATGGTAATAAAGTGTCACCCGAGTCTTTTCATTGCAAATCTTGTTCGTTAAATAAAAGCCATAAAATTTCTTTTGGTAAAAACTCATTTGTTGCAAAGAAACCATTGCAACTCGTTTACTCAGATGTATGGGGTCCAGTCCAAACATCCAATGACGGCTTCAAGTACTATGTCATATTTGTCGATTATTTTTCTAAATACATTTGGTTATATCCGATAAAAAGAAAATCCGACGTCTCCGTCCTTTTTCCACAATTCAAATCACTAGTGGAAAAATTCTTTCAAACACCTCTTATCTCTCTATTTACCGACAATGGTGGTGAATACATTGGTCTTAAACCATTTCTCACAACTCATGGAATTTCTCACTACACCACACCTCCTCATACACCCGAACAAAACGGGGTGGCCAAACGTCGTCATCGACATGTTGTTGAAACGGGCCTTGCCCTCCTCCACTATGCTCAACTCCCATCACAATTTTGGTCACATGCCTTTCAAGCCGCAACTTATCTCATCAACCGTCTACCCACCACCATCTTGAACAACAAATCACCTTATGACATGTTATTCAATGTTGCTCCCACCTACTCCAAACTAAAACCGTTTGGATGTCTTTGCTATCCTTGGCTCCGCCCATACAACACCTCCAAGTTACAATCTCGCTCCGCATCATGTATCTTTCTTGGATACTCCTCTTCCAGATCAGCATACAAATGCTTTGATCCAGCCACCAACAAACTATATCACTCTCGCCATGTTGAATTCATACCACACATCTTCCCATCCCACACCAATAACTCCACATCTCCCACTGTCACCTATGAATCATTTCTTCACAACATACCAAATCCTACAAAGCCTTCACACCCTACACAACCTCCCATCGATCCCACACACCAACCCATACCTCCTACACACCCCTCTCCTAACCCTACACAACCTTCTGCTGCACCTACACAACAGTTGCCTGATACTACACAACACTCATCTGACCATACACAACTTTCTACTACACCTACACAACATTCCCCTAACCCTACACAACTCTTGTCCTCTACACAGTCCTCCACTGTCCATACACAGTCCTCATCTCCACAATCCTCCACTCCTACACAACCTAATTCACCTACACAGCCTTCTAATGACTCTACCACCTCCTCATCTCAAACTCCTTCAACTAACCCCTCTCCTACCACCTCTACTCGCCCACAACGGTCTCGCAATCCTAACCCAAAATATTACAATTCCAACTTCATCAACTCCACCACACTTCACCCACTTCCTACATCCATTGAGCCCTCTACTCACATCCAAGCGATAAAAAATCCACAATGGCGACAAGCAATGGATCTTGAATACAACGCTCTTCTTCAAAACCATACGTGGGAGCTTGTCCCTCATACTACCCAAAATCCAATCGGATGCAAATGGGTATTCCGAACCAAACGAAAACCTGATGGAACTATTGATTAATTTAAAGCGTGCCTAGTCGCAAAAGGGTTTCATCAACAGTACGGTAAGGACTATTTTGATACCTTTAGTCCGGTAACGAAACCTGTCACCATTCGTACTGTTCTTTCCATCACACTCTCTCGAGGGTGGTCGTTACGCCAACTAGACGTCAATAATGCATTTCTTCATGGCACCTTACATGAGGATGTGTACATGATTCAACCACCCGGATTTGCAAATTCGGCGTTTCCTAATCACATTTGCAAACTCAAGAAATCTCTCTACGGCCTTAAACAAGCCCCGCGGGCTTGGTACAATGAATTAACCGCCTTCCTCATTAGCTTCGGTTTTAAAAAATGTCTCTCTGATGCATCTCTTTTTGTCTACAACACAAATGGTAACACTTGCTACCTACTCGTCTACGTTGACGACATTGTCCTCACTGGAAACAATAATCCATTCATGGACATCTTTGTTCAAGCCCTAAGCAAAAAAAATTTGATCAAAGACTTAGGCCCTCTACATCACTTCCTAGGAATCGAAGTCATTCCAACTCCTCATGGTCTATTCCTCTCCCAACACAGGCACATTCAGGACATCTTAACCACTTTCAAAATGGATGGTGCCAAAGAGGTCCTCACCCCTCTAAGCGTCTCTGAACCGCTTATCCCTTCGGATGCCTCTCCACCCGTTGACCCAACTCCTTATCGCAAACTTGTTGGCACACTTTAATACCTTGCCTTCACCCGCCCTGATATCTCTTTCGCTGTCAACAAACTCTCCCAGTTTATGCACCACCCAAAACAGTCACATTGGCAAGCTCTCAAACGGGTTCTCCGCTATTTGAAAGGAACATTGCACCATGGGTTATTGTTAAATAAACAGTCCTCACTTGATTTAAATGCTTTCTCAGATTCTGATTAGGGAGGTATACATGACGGAGGAAGATCTACTACAGGTTATATATTATATCTTGGATCCAACATCATCTCCTGGCGGTCATCAAGACAAAAAACGGTCTCACGCTCATCCACTGAAGCAGAATACAAAGCACTAGCAAACGCCGCAGCTGAAATCTCATGGGTTAAAAATCTTCTCCAAGAACTCGGTCTTCGCACGACACGTACACCATCTCTTTTCTGTGACAACACCGGCGCCACCTACCTTTGTGCCAACCCGGTGTACCATTCTCGCATGAAACATGTTGCCCTCAACTACCACTTTGTTCGTGAACAAGTCAATGCCGGTCACTTAAAGGTCTTTCACATTAGCTCAAAGGATCAATTGGCTGATGTCCTCACCAAACCACTACCAAGATTACCGTTTCTTTCCTTTCGCTCCAAGATTGGCGTATCCAATGGATCCTCCATCTTGCGGGGGCGTATTAACATAAATCAATAGTCAACAGTCAACAGTCAATAGTCATAGTCAAAGAGCTATCTTTATGCCTTTATAATTATTTAGTCATAGTCAATATTCTTAGTCAATAGTCTAGTCAATAGTCTTCCTAGAATCAAGTCATTGTATTAATGTTGTAGCCACTATATAATCTTCTGTGAATAATGAGAAAAGACACATTCGATCCAATTCACTCTATTACCTATTACTCTATAAATTGCGTGTAAACAGTAACCAGTAAGGCTACTAACTATAAATTTCATACGTATAAATGGGTTTTGCTAGGCTCTTGGATGACTTAAATGTAAAGTTAAGTCTATTGCACGAATAAAATAGAACATGTTTAAATATGTGTACGGATTTGACCTGTAAATTCGTCGGGTGTCACATCCCCCCCCCCCCCCCGCGCGCGCGCGCCCCTGACAACCCTGGGCCCCACAGGCCTGACGCACACCCTGAGCCGAAGACTCGGCCATATTGACTGCAAAAGATAAGAACGAAATATGTATCATAAAAACGAAAACGAAGAAACAAATTCATGAACACTATGATACCGTAAAACATGAATATCTTCGTATGTTTTTCGATCGTAAAGGTTTTTATGGTCGTATAACATTAAGAAACTCATGTTATATGGCTCTTGAAACCTATTATGAGCGTATAACATGAATTCATTCGTGTTAAAATTTTTAGTTTTTTAATTTTTGATCAATTTACGCTATTTGTTATGATGATTAACATTGTTTGAACTCAAATTAATCTACCGTTAATCATACAATACAAACGGGTCATAAAAACGTACCTAAATGACTTTGAAGCGTATGTATTTTTCTTACCATTTCTAACATATTCTTTCATTATTCAATATATTTTGCATTTAAAATGTGTATATCCCCAAAGTTACCACTAACACGTGTGGCTATACCTCCAGAAAATCCATTGTGGGTTGGACTTGAGCACCTGGACCAGGTGCTGATTATCATCTCCAAACCTCATTAAGGTGTTAAAGTCAACATTTCCATATTTAAACAAACGTCGACAACATTTCGCAATCCCTTTACGACGAGTGATCCCGTATAACTGCTTCTATTGTGCTTAACCTATATAGATGGCCATATTGGTCAATGACATCTTCATGAAATCTCGATCACCATCTATTTAATCCTCACCCGTCACCATTTTACCCTTCTGATTCTACCATGTTAATCCACCACCACCGACAACCAATATCGGTGATCAAAAGAAGTGCTTTTAACACGTGTCATATGAATAAGACTAGTGGGTAATAGAAGAAGTAATTTACAAAAAAAAAAAAAATTCAAGACACCCCATAAAATGAAAATCAATCCTTATATATATAACACGCAGTAGAGTCTTGAGGTGGATAAATATATGCTACAACTAGAAACACACAAACTAATGAAACCAAACTAATAATCCAAGTTGGCCTCTTTAACCAAGACCGCCTATGCATCTCTTTGATGCCCATAAGCCACACCTGAACTATTTCGGTTTAAAATCACGCGTCACATGTTTATATCCCATAGAGTAATCTGACTCTGCAAGCAAGAAAACAGCATTGAAACAGATCACTAAAAAATAAACTTTATCACAGAATGTTGTCAAAACTTAAAACTAGCTTGAAATGACCATTTAAATATGTGATTCTTGATTGATGGAAAATGATTTTGAATACCATTGCTTGTTTTCATCAATTCAACTAGCCATGATCACAATGATGCGCTAATACTATGTATAAATTACTTGAAGAGGTACGTTTAAAAGACAAAAAGGATGGTAATAAATACATGAAACTAGAGAAGAAGATAATTATTGAGATCAAAAATTCAAAGTAGCATATTTGTATTAGGGCACATAGAATACATAACTAGTTAGTTTTAAGTAGAGAAGTGCAATAATAATATAAGCATTTGTGTAGTAGAGGTAGCGGGAAAGAGAGAGAAAGAGATAGTTATGTGGTTAGATAACCGCCTTACGTATCAAATTTAAAACAATGAGTACTTGTGTTGCTCTTGTTTTCACATTATGTATTGAAAATGTAGTTGCTTGTGACTTACAAAGGATTCATTCGCTAAAGCTCAAATCATGGTGAGCTTAAACAAGTTCAAGCGTAATTAAATGCCCGTTTAATAAACAATCTCCGACTTCGCTTATCAAGCTCGAGAGCCTAACCGAGCCTATTATGTACTTTGTTGCTACAACAAGGAAAATGACCGGTATTAGGTTAGGAGATGCTTAGGATTATAGGTTAAGGGTATATTATGTTAAGGTTTAGGTCTTAAGGTTGGATTTAGTTAAGGTTTTGGATTTGGTTCTGAGAATGGGGGTCTTCAAGCTCCTGGAAGGGACCTGCACAAAGGTAGCAGACACCGTTAGCCTTAATGCAGGAGGGAGCCTCCTGCGTTTGGACTCCGGCGTGAGAATAAGTATATATTCATTTGGAGTTGGGAAATAATGAAGTAGAGAGTATAAGAGTAGAGAGAAGAAGTGAGAAGTGTGTGTGGAATGTCTACCCAAGGGTCTCCTTATATAGGCAGTCGAATTCTGCCCAGGAGCTCCCTCAGGGTAGCTTCCCTATCATACCTGGATGTGTTTTGACCCTCTTTTAGTTCCCAGCAGTGAGACTTTTCCCTTTTGGGATATTTTCAGCTTTTATCTTTTCCAATACAAGGTATGGAGCTGTGTGATGTTTTGTCCCTTGCAAAGATAATAAGCCAAAATCCCTTTTTACATTTCCAAGACATTTTACTGTTTGCTTTCTGCCCTGAGGCTCCTATACGGCAGGTCAGCTGCCTTATATCAGCTCCACTAAGTCAGGCAACCTCTTAATCAAACTTATTTTGCTTATCTTTTTTGACGAGAGGTCTAGACGTTGTCGTTTTAGGACACACGTCATCAGCCCCCCAGTCATAAGCATTTGTAAAGAAGTTAGAAGTGCTTGTGACTTGTTCATTGTCATATTCCCTGGTGGTAACGCTGCTCGAGCTGAGGTTAGCACCGGGTAATTTTTATAAACCCCTGGCTCCCTTATGGGAGCGTTGGTTTGTTATTTTTTCCTTCATCAAATTTCGTGCAAGCTTTTGGCCTTGCATTTGTCATGATGGTCTGATTTTTTATTTAATATGGCTATCCACCATTACTCCCTAGGGAGCAGACGAGTGTCCCATCAGCCGTCCCAGACGACTGTTGACATGACAAGGGGCTAGGCTGACGTCATCCCCTAGGACAGCTGAATGATGGTTTCCCTTGGTAACCGTTTAATGCCATTAAATTCAAATTTTAAATCTCTTATAAAGAGATAACCCCTCTTTCTTCTCCATTTCATTCCCAAACTAGAAAACCGTCACTTTCTCTCCCACGATTATTTTTCAACCGGCGATCTTCTTTTCTTCCCTATAAATCTGGTAAGTAACTTCTCTCTTCTTTCATACCTTGCCTTTCATTATGTCGAAAACTGATCTCGCGACTCAATTTACTCGGTTGTCTAAGTCCGATGTTGAGCGATTCTGTACTGAGATCGGTATTCCTTTGTCTTTTAATCCTACTGTTCCAAAGGGGAAAACCCCTGTGACCTCCGTTCCTACTGGCAAGGTGGCGGTGTATACCCGTCAGTTTGATCAGGGTAACCTTAGGTACCCCTTTTCCACCTTTTTCCTTAATGTTTTAGAATATCACCGACTTTCCCTTGATCAGTTGTGCCCATCCGGAGTTGCAAGGATTTTGCACTTCGAGATAGTGTGTCGCTGCCTTGGTCATAAGCCTTCCTTGGCCATGTACCGGCGGTTTTTCAGATTGGCTAAAAATGAGAACTGGTTTACCATTGAGAAGACTCAATGTGAACCGGCTCTCATTTCTAGTGTCATCGGAATTGTTTCTTCCTGGAAAGACAAATTCTTTTTCCTAAACTCTGACTTTCTACCTTTTAAAACTCCTCGGAGATCTTCGGATGCTCCCCTGAATGAGAAGGAGCCTGAACCTGATACTCTCGACCAAGTGTTGTTGGAGAAGCTGCGTAGCTTTCCTACTCGTCTTCGTACCTTTCCTGAGGATTTTCTGGTGATGGTGGGCTTGAGTGCCAACTGGGATGATCTTGGGACTGACCCGGTGATATATCATGGTGGGAAGGGTAGGTGTCTCCCTGTCACCTCTTTGGTACCCTTATCCTTGTTATGTTGTCTGACCCTTTTGTCTTTTTTGCAGAAATGAGCACTTTGGATTTTCTGGCTTTGGATGATATTGCTGACGTGAAATTCAAGGTTCGGAGCGTTGCTGAGGGTCAGAATGTTGTTGTGAAGACTGAGCATGTTCGTTTCAAGGGAGTGTACACAAGTGTGATCACATCGTCTGTTGCTGCTACAGAGCCTTCTGTGGAGAAGTCTGTTACTGCCCGTCGCTCCAGCAAGCGACTTCAGACTGCTTCTTCGGGTCAGGGGGCTTCTTCTGTTGTGCCCTTGGTCTTAGGAGATGAAGATGAAGATTCTTCTCTGATTTCTTCAGCGTTGGGGTATACCCCTGCCCCTGGGAAGGGCAAGCTGACATTGTCCTCCCCGAAGAAAGACGATGTTGTTTTCAAGAAGCCAAAGGACGTTGCTGCCCCAGGTCCAAGTTCAAAGTTATTGCCAGTCGAAGGAGGTGAAAGTTCTAAAGCTGCCGTTGAAGATGTTTCTGATGCTCCTGCCCAGCAGGAGCCTGGTGAAGGAGTGTTTGTGCCGGATTGGGAGATTAAGCCTACTGATTTGTTGAAGAAAGCTTCCGTGTGTCGTGATCTGATAGACCATTGTGTTCCAGATGCTGAGAGAGAGCTTCACAAGGAATGGACAGACAGGGACGTGATGAAGAAGATGTATTATCACTTCGGGCAATTCCTATCTTTGTTCCCGGATGGTATGGCCAGGTGGGGGGAGTTGATGGCAAGGAGGGAACAAGTGGAGGAGTTTTTTGAAGAGCATGAGGCCGAGTTGGTTAAGGCGAGGGAGGAGTTGACCAAGCTTGCTGCTCGGGAGAAGGACTTGGTTCAGGAATTGGCTGTGTCGAAGACTCAGCTTGGCTTAGAGAAGGAAAAATTTGAGAAGATGTTCAAGGGTCTTCATGATGAGAAGGCTAAAGTTGCAGAGGAGAGGGAGGGGTTGGCTCGGGCACGTCAGGCAGTTAAGCAGGAGTTGGCCTCGGTGGAGAAGGTGGGAACAGAGCTTCGAGTCCAGGTGGACCGTTTGACTGAAGAGAAAGAGTGGCTGGTCTCCAAGGGGGTAGCTCGCTTTGTCACCAACCTCCTGCACTCTCAAGAGTTTAATGCTCCTCTGGCTGACATTTATGCAAAGGCCATAGCTTTTGGTCGCCATGGAGGGATCCAAGCCGGTTTTAAAGCGGCTCGTGAGGGTCAGGATCTTGAAGAGCTGCCATCCTTTAAGCCTTCTTCCGGTGATGAGTTTGTGAATGCTGTGAAGGCAATGGAGCTTGCAACTTATCCCTATATCTCTGCTATTGCCAAGGCTTCTGCGCAGCCTCTCTCCTTCCTTCAAGACTTGGAGCCGGAGGGCCTTAAAAAGGATGTGGCCGACCAAGTGTTTGGCTCCTATGTGTCAAAAAGGCCTCTTATGATCATGCTGGAGGGAGCTGACGGTGGGGAGGGTAGTTCCAAACGTATAAAACCTGCTAGTTCTTCCAAGGTTCCAAATTTGGAGCAGGTATTTGAGAGTCCTTCCCCCCTACAAGCTCTGGAGGTTGAGTCTCTCCCTCCTTCTAGCGAAGATGATCCCTTTGCCGGTCTTGACACAGAGGGCCTTTATGATGATGTTGGTAACCGAGCCTTGGCTCCCCCTGGTGAAGATGCTGCCACCCATGAAGCCGAAGACCCAGCTACCCCGTGACTTGCCTTAGTTATGTTTTCAAGTTTTTAGCATGTCTTTTGTAATCGAACTATGCTGTACTCAGCCCTTGGGGCTTTTAATATTTATCTTTTAATGGAATGCTCCCCCCTTAGGGGTGATGCTTTATCTATGTTTATTGCTTCGTTGTTTTGACTCTGTTACTTGTCGTTCATAGTGTTTGCAATGTCTTTAACTTTTCTCCCAAAGGTGGATGCTGCAGTCATCCAACTTAGGATACTTAGCTAAGGAACCGATGCAATGCTCATCCTATCAGCTTTTTTCGTTTATGTTTGCTACCTTTTTTCAAACGGTTTCTTAGTGGTATGTTCGTTTTATATTAAGTGTGAACATGTGGGAGCTGTCTTGGTGTGAGGAGCTCACCCTCTTTCATGGGTTTAGGTATTCCTTCTAAGGACTTGTCCCATGGAGTCGTGGATTGTATTAGGGACTCACCCTGTATACAGGAAGGTTACTTAGCCTTGTTACCTGTTGAGCAGTTGTGGCCTGGGAGCTCATCCCCGTTTCATGGGTAGGTATAGCGCCGGATCCCATGGAGCCTGGTTTGGAGGGGCTCACCCTTTGATAAGATAAGCGACAAGTTAATAATTTGAAACATAATTCATTCATTCATCATGACTTTGATGGTACAAAAGAGACGTTTACAACTTTCAAACATAGAAACGTTTTAAATGTTTGTCACTCCAATGCCTTGGAATCATGTTGCCATTAGGGTCAGCTAGCTTGTAGGATCCCCCTTTGTGGGCTTCTTTTACGACATAGGGACCCTCCCATCGGGGACCCAATTTCCCTACATTCTGCTGCTTGCTAGCTTCATTGCATCTCAACACGAGGTCTCCTGGCCTGAAGGCCTCTTTCTTCACCCTTGTGTTGTAGTATGCTTCGAGTTTCTTTTTGTACCTTGCTTCCCTGATGGCGGCTTGGTCTCTTGATTCTTCGAGTAGGTCCAGATTGAGCAGGACCTCCCTTTGATTGTGGTGAGCATCTTGGCGAGCACTTCTTCCTGAGCTTACCCCTATCTCGGCTGGTATGACAGCTTCGCTTCCAAAGACGAGGCTATATGGGGTCCTTTGATGGCTTGTCTTTTCCATGGTCCTTATGGCCCACAGGACGCTGGGGAGCTCATCAATCCATTTCTTTCCATATCTCCCTAGTCTCGTTTTAACTCCTTCAACAATGCTTCTGTTCATCCGCTCAACTTGTCCATTGGACTGGGGGTAAGCTACTGAGCTGAAGACCTGCTTGATGCCTAGCTCGGAGCACCAGCTGCTGAAAGGTTTGTTGGCAAATTGCTTCCCATTGTCTGTCACCATCTCCCCTGGTAGACCGTACCTGCAGACTATTTGTTCCCATACAAAGGTTATCACATGTTTTCCTGAGATGGTAGCCAATGGTTTGACCTCTGGCCATTTGGTAAAGTAGTCTACTGCCACGAGAAGGAACTTCAATTTTCCTGGGGCCTGCGGGAAGGGACCCACAATGTCCATCCCCCATTTGTAGAAGGGCCATGCCGAGATAATGGGGACAAGGTCATGCTTGGGGTTGGTCTTGATCGGTGTTTGTAGCTGACAGGCTTCACATCTTCGGATTGTTTCGGAGGCATCCTTGTGCATGGTGGGCCAGTAGTAGCCCAAGTTCATGAGCTTTGATACCACGGACCGTGGCCCAGAATGCATGCCACATATGCCCTCGTGTACCTCCCTGATGAGGTAGTTACTCTGGTTGGGGCCCACGCATCTTAGTAGGGGTGCCAAGTACCCCTTCTTGTAGAGCTTGTCATCTTCGATTACATATTGCCTCGCCTTTATGACCAACCGCTTAGCTTCCAGCTCGTCTTCTGGCAGCTTCCCTTCCTTCAAGTAGGACATTATGGGTGTCATCCATGTGGAGTCTGTTTCGGTGACCACATCTTGTACCTCTCTGTCATCAATGGATGGTTCTTTCAGCACCTCAACTAGGACCTTCTTGGTAAGGTGAGCGAAAGTCAAGGAAGCCAGCTTGCTGAGGGCATCTGCCTGCTTGTTCTTAGTCCTTGACACTTGCTCCAATGAGAACACTTTGAATTCTTTGATGAGTTCTTTGACCTTGTCCTTGTACCTAATCATTGAGGGTTCTTTGGCTGTGTATCCTCCATTTACCTGCTTGACTACAAGATTTGAATCAACGAAGACTTTTAGCTCTTGTACCTTCATTGTTTTTGCCAATCGCAACCCGGCCAGGAGGGCTTCGTATTCAGCAGCGTTGTTGGTGCAGGGGAAGTCCAGACGGAGGGCATAAGTGTATTCGGTTCCGTGGGGGTCCCTGATGACAAGACCAGCCCCGGAACCTTCTACACTTGAGGCTCCATCAGTGAAAAGGCACCATTTCCCCTGGAGATCAGGTTGCTCCTCGATCTCGTTCATTTCTTCATCTGCCTGCAGGTGGGGTAGCTCAGCAAGGAAGTCAGCAAACACTTGTCCCTTGTAAGCCCTTCTCGGTAGGTACTCTATCTTGTGTTCCCCTAGGCCAATGGCCCATTTGGCTAACCTCCCCGAGTCTTCTGGTTTTTCTAAGATGGCTCGTATGGGCTGATCTGTGATGACCTTCATGGGGTGGGCCTGGAAGTACCGTCTTAGCCTCTTGGCGGTGTGTACAAGGGCCAATACAAGCTTCTCTATGGGAGTGTAGTTAATTTCAGAATCTTTGAGGGCTCTGCTGACAAAGTATACTGGAACTTGTTCCTTTCCCCGGTCAACCAAGAGGACTGAGCTCACAGCCTCCGCTCCTGCAGACAAATAAACTGTTATTACTTCCCCTACCTCAGGGGCTGCCACTTCAGGCAGGGAAGCTATGTGTTTTTTGAGTTCCAAGAAGGCAGCCTCTGCCTCAGCTGTCCACCGGAAATCCTTTTTATCGACACAGTTTTTGAGTGTTTTAAAGAAAGGTAAGGATCTTTCCGCGGACTTGGGCAAGAAACGTTTTAAGGCAGCAATTTTACCGTTGAGGCTCTGCACTTCTTTCTTTGTGGTAGGAGACTTCATATCAAGGACCGCTTGGACCTTGCTTGGGTTTGCTTTGATGCTTTGTTTTCCAACAATGTGGCCTAGAAATTTCCCCTCCTCGAACCCAAAGGAGCACTTGACAGGGTTGAGCTTCATGTTTATTCTTCGAAGGTTGTCAAACGTTTCTCGGATGTCTTGGATCATGGCCTCCCCAGATTTGCTCTTGATGACAAGGTCATCCACATAAGCTTCCATATTCCTTCCAATTTGTTTCGCGAAAGCTTGGTCCACCAACCGTTGGTAGGTGGCTCCCGCATTTTTCAGACCGAAGGGCATCTTCTTATAGCAAAAGATCCCCTTATCGGTATGGAAAGCTGTCTTTTCTTCATCTTCTTGCTTCATTTGAATTTGGTGGTATCCCTTGTAGGCATCCAAGAAGCACTTGTATTGGAAGCCGGCGAGAGAATCCACCTTCCAATCAATTTCGGGCAAGGGATAGCAATCCTTAGGGCAGGCTTTGTTGAGGTCCTTGAAATCGACACACATCCTCCAAGATCCGTCTTGCTTGGCAACCATGACCGGGTTTGCTACCCACGAATGATATTGAACCTCCCTTAGGATGCCTGCTTCTACCAGTTTTTCCACCTCCTGACAGGCAGCTTGGCTCCTTGCTGGGGCCAAGCTCCTTTTCTTTTGGACAACTGGTTTGTATGAGGGAGCTATGTTGAGAGAGTGTTCAGCCATATCTCTGGGGACACCTGTCATGTCTCCGGGGCACCAAGCGAACACGTCTTGACTATCCTGCAAAAGGTTAATTAGTTCACTCATAACCTTATCGGGGAGCAGGTTGTTTACTTTGATGGTCTGCTCCTGACAGGCAGCATTAATGCTAACCTCCCGGATGGGACCATTGCTTGGTGCTTCTGGGACCTTGGAGCCTTTGTTCTCTTCCACGGAGGCTATCAAAAGAGCCTCTGCCGTTGGCTTCAAGGTTGCAATTCCATTAGGAGTGGGGAGCTTCATTAAGCCATGGGTTGTTGATACGACCGCACCGAAAGTGGCGATTCCCATTCTTCCAATGAGGACATTATAGCTTGAAGGGTACCTGATAACAGAGCAAGTCAACTCTTCTGTCTTTGACAGTGAAAAGATGACAATGTTATTTGAAGGGTACCTGATAACGGAGAATGTTAGCTCCTCAGTCCTTGATAAGTCTCCGTCTCGGAAACAGACGCTAAGTGTGAGCTTCCCTAGGGGATGTACTCGTTCCCCTGAGAAACCCACCAGCGAGGCGTCGGATGGTTTGAGCTTGGACTTAATCTCCGGGCTCAAGGATTCAAAGCATCGTTCATACATCACCTCTGATGAGGCTCCACAGTCCATGTATACCCTGTCCACAGGGAAGCCATCAAGTTCGGCTTCCACTATCACGGGTGTGACTATCAGTTCGTCGGGAGCCGGAGGGAGGCAGATATATTGTTTGTTCCAGGGCTCGGTTCGAGCTTTCTTGACCTGCTGGTTTCCTTCAAGACTGACCATGTTGACCTCTTTATCTTTCTTCCCTTCATCTCTCCTCCCCTTGATGTCTTTGATCAGGTGAGCGAGTTCCCCGGACTTAACAGCTTCTTCTATCCGTTTCTTCAGCTGGTAGCAATCGTTTGTGTGATGCCCCGTATCATTGTGGAAGGCACAATGTTTACTGGCATCCCTCTTGCTAGCTGGCTTAGACAGAGGTCTGGGGGGTCGGAAGGTGTACTTGACTTCCTCTGTGGAGAGTATCTCCTGAGGGGTCTTAGTGAGGACAGTGAAAACCTGTTTTTCTTTGTCATGGTACCTTCCTGATCTTGGGGATCGTCGTCTTTCTTTCCCCCTTTGATTGTCATAGGATCTCCCCGACCGTCTTTCATTGTAGGGTTGAAAGTGAGATCTTCGGGAGCTCGTCGAGCTGTCTCTCCAGCTTCCTCGATCCCTCTTCCTGGTGTCTTGTCGAGTTAGTGCTTCCTCTCCCCAGAGGAAGGCTTCTGCTCTTTCGAAAGCCTCCTCCATGGTTTGGGGAACATCTTCATGAAATCTTCTTAGCAACTTCTTGGGACGAATGGCTCCCATGAATCCCGACACCCGGATCTTCTCGGTGGCACCACTATACTGCAGACCTTCCCTCTTGTACCTTTCGATGAAACTACGGAGGTTTTCATGCTCCCCTTGTTGGATTTGATGCAATATGGCGGCGTCTTTGGTACACTTCCTGAGGGGGTTAAAGTTTGAGGTGAAACCTCTCCTTAAATCATCAAACGAGGAAATGCTCCGAGGCGGTAGGCCACTGAACCATAGGCGAGCTGGTCCTACCAAGGTCTGCATGAACATGTGGCAGCACTCGGCATCGTTCCATTTTTCTACAGTGGCTGCCCCAGAGAAGACGTTCAAGTGGTCATCTGGGTCTTCTGTGCCATCGTACGTCTTCACATTAGCCGACATTTTGATCTTGTTGGGGAAATCAAAATGAGCGATGTATTCAGCAAAGCATTCTAACGACTTAGGTCGGTACGGCGTCGAAGGTGTAGCTTCTGCTCTAACTTCAGCTACAGGAGTTTGAACCAAGGGTTGGGAGGTCATGGGACCCTGCTCTCCCACAGGGGGAGTTACTGGTACTTGGTTCAAAGGTGAGGGATGCTGCCAGGGATATCCTCCCGGCCATATGGGGAAGTATTGAGGTTGTGAGTAGTTAGGATACACAGCTCCTGGGGGAACGACGAATCCTCCGGCAAGACTCCCTGTTCCCGCAAGGGAGGTGGCTACGGCACTGCTGGCCAATGGTAGCGATCTTAAAGCTTCTTCATAGGAGAGTGGTAATGAGGTCCCCGGAGAGAGCGCAGAGCTGCTAGGACCTCCTCCTCCTGAGTAAATGTCCCCTCGACTGTTCAAGTAGGGGTGATGGTTAGTGTAGTCACGCTGGGTCGCTGGTGAGGTGGTGGTTCCCAGTAACGGAGGGCTAGGTGAGAGGGTGACAACAGGCTCTTCGTCATAGGACAACCTGACCCTGACTCCTCTGGACCTCTCCTCTCGCACATAACCATTCAGGAGGTCTCGGAGTTGCAAGAAATTTCTTCGTACTCCCTCCGGGGTGATATCCATTCGTTCAACTGGAAACAACAAGTCGTCCCTAGGAGACGAGTTAACAGCCCTTGAGGATGGCGGTGTTTGGAAGTTGAGCATGTCCCCTAGAGACGGTTCGACTTGTTGTCCGTCCGTTCCAGGCGTTTCATGGCCAGAGGCATCACCTGAGGTGTGGCTAGTGGCCGGAGTTTCTGAAAGACCCCCTCCTAGGCGGTTATCTCCACCAGTCGTCACAAAAGGAGGTTACTTAGGAACAAATGGGACTGTAGAGACTCTCAACAGTTTGTTCAAAGTAGCGACAGCCCCACGGTGGGCGCCACTTGTTGCTACAACAAGGAAAATGACCGGTATTAGGTTAGGAGATGCTTAGGATTATAGGTTAAGGGTATATTATGTTAAGGTTTAGGTCTTAAGGTTGGATTTAGTTAAGGTTTTGGATTTGGTTCTGAGAATGGGGGTCTTCAAGCTCCTGGAAGGGACCTGCACAAAGGTAGCAGACACCGTTAGCCTTAACGCAGGAGGGAGCCTCCTGCGTTTGGACTCCGGCGTGAGAATAAGTATATATTCATTTGGAGTTGGGAAATAATGAAGTAGAGAGTATAAGAGTAGAGAGAAGAAGTGAGAAGTGTGTGTGGAATGTCTACCCAAGGGTCTCCTTATATAGGCAGTCGAATTCTGCCCAGGAGCTCCCTCAGGGTAGCTTCCCTATCATACCTGGATGTGTTTTGACCCTCTTTTAGTTCCCAGCAGTGAGACTTTTCCCTTTTGGGATATTTTCAGCTTTTATCTTTTCCAATACAAGGTATGGAGCTGTGTGATGTTTTGTCCCTTGCAAAGATAATAAGCCAAAATCCCTTTTTACATTTCCAAGACATTTTACTGTTTGCTTTCTGCCCTGAGGCTCCTATACGGCAGGTCAGCTGCCTTATATCAGCTCCACTAAGTCAGGCAACCTCTTAATCAAACTTATTTTGCTTATCTTTTTTGACGAGAGGTCTAGACGTTGTCGTTTTAGGACACACGTCATCATACTTAACTTTTATTTAATATATTAATATATATTTACATAACAATTAACAGATATATACTGTTGGGAATCATGGTATCATATATGAAGCGGAAGCGGTTTATGTATTTAACAAAAGACGATTATATATAACTATATATATATGGCCGATTAATATATATAAGTTGTTAGTTAATTTTATTAATCCGATTAATAAAATATTCCCAATCAGGATCTCTGTTAAACGCGTATAAACAAATAAATGTTCTAAACAACCATAGGGGGTTTAGTAATCAACGTTTGACGACTACACCGGAATTGTAACACGCGGGTTATAACGAATCCTTGCTAGTAGGAAGTTCACAACCGAGGATGAACCAACCGAGAGCAACACTTCGCAAAGAGGAAGGCTGGAGTGGTGATTGAACGGCGGCAAGGGGAAGGCGGCGGTTTTAGGGCCTGCCAAAGTATAGAGAGGGAGGAGGTGTTTATGTTTTTATCAAAAGTGTGTCTAGGGTTTGCACCTTAAATCTCCTTTTATAAAGCATAATCTTACAATAAGCTCCCTTGTATTATTTATTAATTAATACCTCCTTTATAATAAACTAATTTATTTTAAAGTTCCTAGCTTATTATTTCATAAATAATATCCCACCTATACGTGAACTTATCTGATTCTTACAAAGATCCAGTAGTGGCAAAAATGATCAAAACTGGTTTCGGTCAAAACATGTAAGTTCAGGTTGGACTGCATCAAAAGTTATCTTCCAAAAGTAAATCTTGGATTGGGTTAGGCTTCTATTTTCGCCAACTTTTTTTTATGTTACTTGTTAATTTACAAATAAATGGACAGAAATGAAAAAAAAAAAACAAGAAATTGACTTTTAACAATTTCAAATTACAAGCTTCTTTCAAGTTGACCCACGATGTGAAAAAGGTTACAAAAATTTACTGTGTTCTTTATTTTTACCAAAGGTATATTATTAAGATAAGTAAAATGATGACTCTGAGCTGATTTTGACCCATCCGACACACGTGGATAAACTCAATTACAAGTAAAAAAAAAAAAAAAAAAAAAAACTCAATAATCGAGGCTTCATCACTTGAATAAATGGTGACAAACACTTTTGGTTGTCTTCAGACTCTACTTTCTGCCGGTGAATTCCTTCCAATGCATATTATTGATAATCATAATACCCACATTCAATATCTTTCAAGACTAACATATTACTTTTTTTTTTTTTTGTGTAAAACTTGTATAATAATGATGAATTTATGTGCAACTGTCGATTTAATAAAGAAATATTGAATTTAAAAAACAAAAGAAACTAACATAAATGATGATTATAATTGAAGTAAAGTGACCAAAAGGAACCAAAAAAGAGGTATACATAAGTTCCACATCAGCACAACACGTAACCGCCATGTCATCATTTTTATCAGGGCTATGAGGTTACCCGACGACCAAAATGGAGAAAAAAGAACTTTAATGACACACCGACACCACGGCACTTCACCAGACTGCATAGTGTAGGTTCTAAACTTTAATTAAGTGTTGGGTCTGTAATCGAGCTTAAAGGTGTAAACCAACCTACCCGTGAGGTACTTCAGATCGACTCGATAAAAGCTTAAGCTTGAGCTCGAGCCTAATAATAACTTCATTTGAAAACGAACCCAAACCGTAGCTTCATATACCAAGCTCGTTTATGCTCATGAGACTAAGAAATATAATATTATGTATATGGTTATGATAGAAATAATTTAATATTATATAATACGTTTGTGTATATATAAACTATAATTACATAGTTATATTTAAGTAAAGTTTGCTTCAGTTTTGTTTTGCTTAGTGAACGATGGGGCTGGCAGTGATAATGAGGCATACATGCAGGGTTTGTTAAAAAAAATACACTTCATCTCTAGTAATGTCTTAAGTCTGATTAAACTCTTGCTAATACTATAGACGATCATAGAAACGATAAAGAAACATCAAATGCAGGCAGGCCTTGTGATAAACAGAACCGTATGAAGAAGCCCGGAGGAGTGTTACCATATTGGTACCATTTATCACCAATTACCTGCTACATTAATGCTTGAGTTCCACCACCTCCAATTATTTACGCCGGAAACAAAAACTGGAAATGATAAATGGTTCATCATCGTAATTCTTGTCTAATCAAACAGCCAACAACCAAATACACATTGAGGAATAACCAACAAGGTTGCAGAAAGCACTAGGCGCTAGGTGGGCGGTGAGGTCCAGCCTAGGGACTAGTTGGGACTAGGCGAAAATTAGGCGGAATTAGTAATAACTGACACTTCATATATATTTATGGATAATTTGTAATTGATTTGTATATTAACTATATTTCCTAAATTCATGTAATCATCCCAAAAATATGGGATCACAATTTCTATATAATGAAACCCCACAAGAGGGAAGGGTCAAGGATCCTGTTTACCAATTCTATCATGGTATCAGGCTGCTAGGTCTTCTTCTGCCTACGCCAGCGATCCGCCACAACTCGGCTGCCCACTGCAGCCGTGCACTACCCCTCCTTCTCCAATCTTGACTCTTTTTCCTTATCACATCTCCTTCCCTCTGACTTGCCTTAATCCTGCCTCCTATTCTCTTCTTTATTTCCTGCAAACACCCGATCTTGTCAAACCTTCTTCCCGACCAAACCTGACATGGCTGAAAAACTTCATCCAGCGATTACGGTCTCCAACATCACAAACTTTATACCCGTCAAACTTGAAATCGATACCGCTCACTGGCCTACGTGGTCCGAGCTTTTCAAAATACATTGTAAGGCGTATCAAGTGTACGATCACCTCCTCCCTCGCCCACCACCAATCGCCGCCCCTGCTACCCCTACTGACAAAGACAAAACAAATCGCTGCCTCTTCTTCCACAACCGACGAGACATGGGATAGACTCGATTCCATTGTTTTACAGTGGATTTTCGGATCGATCTCCCAAGATCTTGTCCATACTATTATCGAACCCGATCAAAACAAAACCGCCCATGAGGCATGGGTCGCTCTTGAAGCCTTCTTCCAAGACAACAAGAGCGCCCGTGCCCTTCATCTCCGTCACCGATTCACCAACACCCGCTTGGAAAATTTCCCTTCCGCCACAGCATACTGTCAAGAATTAAAAACCCTTTCCGACCAACTCGCCAGCGTCGGTCATCCGATCGACAATGACGGGCTGGTCTTACAATTGATCGAAGGCGTTACAGAACAATATGAAAGCCTCAGAACCTTGCTTCAAGGCCATGACCCTCTACCTTCCTTCTACAGTGTCAGATCCAAGCTCTATATGGCTGAATTTTGAAAACAGGGTCACGCTCTCCATGGCTCCAAATCTGCAGCCACGGCGTTGACCACCAACACCCGCTCCTCTGCTCCGCCGCCAAACCATGACTCATATGCTTCCTCTCGTGGCCGTGGTCGGACACGTGGACGCGGCAGGGGCCGGTCCCCTTAGGGACGAGGTGGAAGAACTCAACAGACATCATATGGGTGGTATCCTCCTTATGGAACTTATACATCCCCTTTTCCTTTTTGGCCGACCCCACCTTATGGCCCTTGGAATGGACCTCAACAAAACTCACAGCAACAATACCCTTCCAATTGGGTCAACCCACCATGCCCCTACCCCACCTCAACTCCTAAGCCCAATAATACTTCTAATGGATCTGGCCTTCTCGAGCCCAAACCGAACCAGGCTCACCACACGGCTTATCAGCCCACGGATATAGATCAGGCCCTTGCAGCCATGTCTCTCAATGCTAACAATGAACCAACTAGTTATATGGACACGAGTGCCACAGGTAACATGTCTAATACCTTTGTTAATTTCGAATCTTTTTCTAATAATAGCATGGGTCAACAAATTATCGTCGGTGACGGTTCAACCATCCCGGTTTATGGACATGGAAACCAAACCTTACCACCACCCTTTCCCCCACTTGTCCTCAAAAATGTTCTATACGCCCCTAAACTTATTAAAAATTTAATATCCGTTCGTCGTTTTACAACTGACAATTCTGTCTCTGTAGAATTTGACCCTTTTGGTTTTCTTGTGAAGGATTACAAGAGCCGGATCCCTATCCTCCGGTGCAACAGCAACGGTGATCTATACCCCCTTTTGCTTGGCCCAGACACCACCACTTTTCCTTCTACTTTTGCTGTTGTCACCTCGACTTTATGGCACCAACATCTAGGCCATCCTGGACGTGCTCCACTTCGGTCCTTAAAGTCTTCTAGTTTCATTAATTTTTCCAGTTTAAATAATGAACTTTGCCAATCATGTGTACTTGGCAAAAGTATTAGACTACCCTTTGCTAGTTCTAATACTCGTATTTTTTTCCATTTGATGTAATTCACAGCGATTTATGGACATCACCCATTTTGAGCTCTAATGGTCATAGATATTATATTTTGTTTATTGATGATGGTTCTAACTTTCTTTGGACCTACCCCATTTCAAATAAAGCACAAGTCCACACAACATTTTGCCACTTTCATCAACAAATTAAAACTCAATTTGAAAAACAAATAAAAACATTCCAATGTGACAATGGCACCGAATACATAAACTCGTCATTCACCATTTTTTTCTCCACAAACGGCATCATATTTAGACGATCGTGTCCTCACACCTCGTCTAAAAATGGGAAAGCGGAACGTACCATACGCACCATTAATAATATGATCCGCACTCTCCTTACACATGCCTCTCTCCCAAACACCTTTTGGCACCATGCCCTCGAAACCGTCACATACCTCCTCAATATAATACCCATCAAACACCTTCAAAATAAAACACCCACTGAACTCCTTTATCAGCGCACACCTTCATACGATCACCTACGAGTTTTCGGTTGCCTTTGTTACCCACTCACCCCATCTACCACCATCCACAAACTTGACAAACGCTCCACCCCGTGTGTATTCCTTGGTTACCCTACCACACACCGAGGGTACAAGTGTTTTTGCCTTCACACCAAACAAATCATCATATCCCGACACGTGGCCTTTGACGAGACCACTTTCCCCTTCGCCAACACCATAAATCCACCTCCCTCCTATGATTTCCTAGATGTGTTCCCCACTGCTCTCTGGCCTTACATCGACCCATCCACTACCAATACAAACCCACCTCCTAGCCCACCTACTATAGCCCACACACAATCACCAATCAACCCAGCCCTTTCCCCTTCGGCCCCACACTCACCCGTCTCTCACAGCGCTCACCCTACGGCCCAACCTCAACACTCACCCACACCCGGCCCACACCATCAGCCTTACCCACACGACACCACCCAACAGCCCAACCTAACACAAACCCACCCAAACATCACCACCAGCCCAGACCACAATGCTCCGACCCCTAACCCGGCTACAACATCGGCCCAGCCCCAACCTGCCGCCACACGCACCATGCGCACACGCGCAATGGATGGCATCTCCAAACCTACCCAACGTCTAAACCTCCACACCTCGACCATTGTCCCCCTCCCCAAGAATCCCACTGCCGCCTTGTCCATCCCGGTTTGGCACAAAGCCATGACTGACGAGTACCAGGCTCTTATTAGAAATGAAACGTGGGAATTAACACCTAGGTTACCAGGCATGAATGTCATACGAAGCATGTGGTTGTTCAAACATAAATTTAAGTCAGATGGGTCCCTGGAAAGGTATAAGGCGCGATTAGTTTGTGATGGTCGCCTTCAACAAGTGGGCATTGATTGTGGCGAGACATTTAGTCCCGTTGTCAAACCTGCCACCATACGCACTGTTTTGTCTATTGCTTTGTCTCAATCTTGGAAGGTACACCAGTTGGATGTCACAAATGCTTTTCTACACGGGCACCTCAATGAAACAGTATACATGTATCAACCAATGGGTTTCCGCAACAAAGACTTCCCGGATCATGTGTGTCGACTTAAAAAGTCACTATACGGGTTGAAACAGGCACCTAGAGCATGGTACCAACGGTTTACGGACTTCGTGCTCACCCTTGGGTTCGTCCAAAGCAAATGTGACGCCTCTCTATTTATCCTTCACCAACATTCTTAAGTGGCGTACTTACTTCTATATGTTGATGACATTGTCCTAGTCACTTCCTCTACCGCTCTTCGTCATACATTAATGTCGCATTTGTCCAAAGAATTTGCAGTTTAGTTCATCAAGGACTAAAGGTGTGACAAAGCCCAAACGCTTTCTCCCAACTAAGTCCAATGCAAATGCAAATGCATATGCAACTGTATATGCAAATGCAACAATTTTCGTAACAATGGTTTCCCACTCCTTTTCAACCAACGCAACAAACACAACCACCTCCCTCATCACCACCGGTAGGCACGTCTCACCCACTTAACGAGGATGTTGATGCTCAAGAAACCGTTCTGAAAACGAAAGTTATGCCACCCAAATGAAAAGGTAAAGGTAAGAAACGCATGAAAAAACGAAGCAGTGGTTCGAATCGAAGAGGAGACGTTAATGAAGATGTGGCTTGATACGTCAAAATGTCCCATTGTTGGTAAATAATTTTTATTTGTTACAATTTTTTTACTAATATTTTTTTTGTTACAAATATATATTCTTATTACTAATATAATACATTTTTATAAAATGTAGGCACCAACCAATCCGGCCAGAGTTTTTGGAAGGAGGTACTTGAGAAATTCCACACGTTCATGTAACAACCGCTCTATCAAGACATAGATTCTATAAGCTCGAAGTGGCGAAAGATGAACAAAGTTTGCAATGAATCTAATGGTTATTATAACCAAATAAAATCGAACCCGCCTAGTCGATATAATGAAGAAAATATTACGTGAAGTATATAGAAAAGCATAAGAAGGCTATCCCCTTGGTACGGGCGTGATAGATTTTGAAAATCAATACAAAGTGGGAGACGGTCCCCAACGAGGTTCTACGCACCAAACGTAGTAAAACTTCTGAGCAAGGAAGTTATAGCTAGCATGGGAGGCTTGACCTGTCATTGTCGCATCGATATCAATGAGGAGGTGGAGTTTGACGAGCCCCCGATTGAGGAGAAGCATCGACCCATAGGTTGGTATTTTTTTTACATATTAATTACATTTTTTTTTTGCTAATATATATTTTTTTGATACTAAAGCAGGTAGGGACAACGCTCGAAAGCAAGCGGGTGAAAAAAAAACAAGTCGCATCAGGAGCGGGGGCGGTTCCAAGCTCGACAATTTAACGACCCAAATGAAAGCTTTCAACCGAACACAAGCCAAAAAGCTACGGGTGAAGACTGAAAAGCTCAAGTTGATAGAAGAAGCAGTCGAGGCATTTAAAATAATGACGACTGACGTAACCAATTTTCCCGAAGATCGGTGTTGAGTTTTGGAAAAAAAAAATGCAAGAACAAATACGTCAAAATGGAGCTAGATTTTTAAAAATTTAGGCAATATTGTATTTTCTTTTTAAAAATTTTAAAGTGTATTTTTTTTTAAATGTAAGTTTATTTTATTAATTTTAGTATTTATTTATTCCTTTAAATTTAAAATAAACAGAAAAAAAAAACATAAAATGGGAGAGGACTAGCCAAAGAGGGTCATCCCCACACCCTTGACTAGTCCAATTATAAAGAACTACCCTCGTTAATGATGTGATAGCTTACATGAAGGGTAGCCCTTCCTTGAAGGCTCATCCTCTAACTAGCCTAAGAGGGTAGGCATGTAACCGGACCGAACGTTCATGAACTGTTCGGCGAGAAGTTCATTTATTTTTGTTTATTTAATAAACGAACAAACACAAACAAAAAAGTTTGTTCGTTTAATTAAATTAACGAACATGAACAAACCTTGTATTCATTCATTTATGTTCGTTTAAATTTTATTAATTACATAAGTAGTTATATTTAAATAAATATAAACATAAATGGGGCTTGCTAGTTGTATAAATACATCAAAATGGAACTAGATTTTTAAAAATTGTTTGTATGGGTGGTAGATTTGTAATTTTTTCCAAAAGCCAAAACTATTAATAACTTTTTGAAAATAGTTTTTCCACCCTTATTAAAAGCCAAAACAAAATGTGTTTTTGGTCATTTTATACATTTTATTAAAAAGTTCCAGCTATTCTGTCAAACACCAAAATATATTTAAAAAACATCCGGTTAGTTTTGCCAAACACTTGATTCGCCAAAAGGGTGCCCGATAGTACTCGGAAATTGATGGGAAATGAGGGATGACCCGGCCAGTGATGGGAAAGGGTCCAACACTTGTAGCCCAGTTGGTTGAGGGCCTAAAGTTTCTTATGGGAGGCTTGGGTTCAATTCCTACTAGCTACATTTGGAGGACATTGGTGGATGGGAAATGAGGGATGACCCGGCCATTGGCTTGGATTCGAGTCCTGATCCCGACCGGTTTTACCGATTATTTCACTGTCGTGCCTTCAGGCGGGTGAGTGGTCGGGTTTTCCCGGGAATTGATGGCAATTGGTGGCCCGGGTACTCTCGAGTACCTGATTCGCCAAAAGGGTGCCCGAAAGTACTCAAAAATTGATTCGTTGGCCATTCAAAAAAAAAAGTTTTGCCAAACATACCCTTCGCCCACCCTTTGTTTTTCTCTATTTTTTTTTTCTTTTGCTGAACTCTGGAAGTATGTGACACACACAATCACTCACTCACAATTTACCTCTATTCTCTTCCTTCTTCTTCCTGTTGGTGACAACGATCAACAAATGACTCTCTCTCATCGATTATCTTCTTCATCACTAACAACCCTTTTAAAAACCGGTTTCAACCCGACCCGAAAACACTACACAAACTTCCTCCTTCATCTCTTCAACTCCCACAAATATCTTTACATCACACACTTCATCTCCCAATTAACCTCTAACCAAATCCAAATTACTCATAAAGCTCTTAACTTTCTCAATACCCACATGGAAAAAACCCGACCCATTTCGCAAAATCGGATCTTGGATGGGTTAGTTCAATCTTTTTGCATAAATGAACAAAACCCAGAAAAGGGTTTAACAGTTTTGCAACTTTTCTTGGAAAAAGATTGTGTTTTGCCTTCAAGTTTTACTTTTTGTACATTAATAAAGTCATTTTGTTTGATGGGTAATATGGATAGAGCAATGGAGGTTGTGGGGATGATTAAAGATGATAAATTTAAGTACCCTTTTGATTGTTTTGTTATTAGTTGTGTTGTTGATTGGTTTGTTAGTGTTGGGAAGGCTGAGCTTGGTATAGAGTTTTATGAACATGTTGTGAGTTCGAGTGGCGTAAAGAGCGTAAAGATGAATGTTGTTGGTTATACTTGTGTTTTGAGTGGTTATTTTCGGTTGGAAAGGTTTGATAAGGTTTGTGATTTGGGTAGGGAGATTGAGAAAAATGGGTTAGTGTTAGATGTTGTGTTTTATGGGTGTTTGGTTCATGAGTATTTTAAGTCGGGCATGGTTGTTTCGGCGTTGGAAAAGTATAAAGAAATGGTTGAAAGGAGGATACATCCGGATGTGGTTAGTTACACGATTCTTGTAGATGGTTTTTCGAAGGAAGGGCTTGTGGAAAAGGGTGTGGGATTTTTGTATAAAATGAGGAAAGAAGGGGTTGAGCTGAATTTGATCACTTATACGGCGATCATGTTGGGATTTTGCAAGAAAGGTAAGTTGGAAGAAGCGTTAAACGTGTTTAAGGTTGTTGAGGATTTGGGGATGAAAGTAGATGAATTTGCGTACGCTACGTTGATTGATGGTTTTTGTAGGGTACATGATTTTGATAATGTGTTTCGGTTGCTTGATGAAATGAATGAAAGGGGTGTTCATGCAAGTATTGTCACTTATAACACGATAATCAACGGCTTGTGTAAATCCGGGAGGACAACTGAGGCGTGCGAGATTTCAAGAAATGTTGATGGAGATATTATTACTTATAGTACATTGTTACATGGGTATATCAAAGAAAAAGATTCCACAGGGTTGTTGATGACAAAAAAGAGACTTGAAGAAGCCAGAATTCAAATGGATGTTATTATGTGCAACGTGCTTATCAAAGCGTTATTTATGGTAGGATCGTTTGAGGACGTATATGCAATTTACAAGGGCATGCCAGAGATGGGTTTGGTTCCAAATCATGTTACTTATTGTACTTTGATTGATGGGTATTGTAAATTTGGTAGAATTGAGGATGCACTTGAGATATTTGATGAGTTTCGGACGACATCAGCAGATTCAGTAGCGTGTTACAATTGCATCATCAATGGCCTCTGTAAGAGGAATATGGTTGATATAGCGACTCAAGTCTTTTTAGAGCTTAACGAAAGAGGTATGCCCCTAGATTCTGGTATTTGCAGAATTTTACTTAAGTCGATTTCAAGAACAATGGGTCCTGAAGGAATTTTAGATTTTGTTTCAAAAATTGGAAATTTGGGTCGGGATGTTTTTCATATAGTATGCAATGATGCTCTTTGTTTCCTGTGTGATGAAGGCTTTTTTGAATCCGCTACTGACTTGTACACTTTTATGAGGAAAAATGGATATGTTTTGGCCGCGATGTCTTATAATTCACTCTTGGAAGTGCTTCTTAAGGATAATAAAATGTGCCTTACCAAAATTTGTTTAAGTGATTTTGTGAAGGAAATTGGAATTTTTGAGCCTAGAGTAAGCAAGGTCATTTTAAATCACTTGTGTATGAAAGACGTACGACTTGCCATCAAATTTCTTGAATCAAGAAACGCTAAAACACAAAATCTTACGTTTCCGATTTCCGTTCTTGAGAAACTAATAAAGAACGGTAGGAGCCATGTCGCGTTTAAACTTTTGATGGGATCAAAAGAAAGATTACCCTTCATGGATGTTGTTGACTACACCATTGTTGTAAATGGTCTTTGTAAAGAAGGTTATATTGGAAAAGCGTTAGAGGTATGCACTTTAGCTAAAAATAACGGAGTTACGTTAAACATTGTCACTTACAATTCAATCATCAACGGGTTGTGCCATCAAGGATGTTTTATCGAAGCATTTAGACTATTTGATTCGCTAGAAAAGATTAACGTGATCCCCTCAGAGATCACATACTCTATACTTATTGATTCTTTAAGCAAAGAAGGCTATCTTCTTGATGCTAAGAACTTTTTTGAAAGAATGGTTTTGAAGAATTTGAAGCCAAATATTCGTGTTTACAATTCGTTAATTAACGGTTATAGTAAGCTCGGAAGCTTGCCAGAAGTGTTGAAGATTGTAGATGAGTTGGATGAAAAAGGCATCAAACCAGATGAGTTTACAGTTAGTGTTGTGATTAATAGTTTTTGTAGGAGTGGTAATATGGAAGGGGCTTTTGAGTATTATTTTGATTCTAAAACGAACGGTTATTCGCCAGATTTATTGGGATATTTCTATTTAATAAGAGGGTTATGTTCAAAGGGAAGAATGGAAGAATCTAGAAGCATTTTGAGGGATATGCTTCAAAATGAAAAAGTTGTTGACTTGCTAAAGAAGGTTGACACAGGGAATGAAATAGAGTCAGTGGACCGTTTTCTTGATTCATTATGTGATCAGGGAAATATTCGGGAAGCCGTTATGATTCTTGATGAAGTTGCGCGTATGTTTTTTCCTGTTGGGAAAAAGGTTGATGTGACAGAGGTTCGTGTTGTTGGATCCGAGCCGTTGATTTCAAATTACGAAGATGATGTGGTGTATGATGATTTTGAGGCTTATTATCGCCTGCTTGCATCACTTTGTTCAAGAGGGGAGTTACAGAAGGCGAATAAAGTTGCAAAATTACTTACTGGTTTCGATGGTGGATGAGTAGTCGAATATGTCATTTCGTTCATGTCTCAGTGCATCTGCAGGTATGTTCTCTGTGTCTATTGACTACTATTCATGTCTTGCTTTGCCTAATAGGGCTGCCTAATTGACTACGTTAAGCGTCTCCTACAGTTTCGTTTAGCAATTAGTTGTTTAATTAAGCATCTCCTCGTATTTTTAGCACATACAACCTCTTTTATTGGTTTATGCAAACATTATATAGTTTTTGTAACATTCAACGCGCTACTTATTTACCAAACAAAGTAGATAAATTTGTTTTGGATATCAGGTCACCCCATACAAAAGATTACTTGTTTTGACCCGTTTAGTCCATCTATCTAAACAGGTCAGAGAAATGTGTTAAACGGGTATAAACAGGTTGGTTTATCGCCATGCATGTTTGGTTAAATGGGTTAAACAGGTTTAAACAGATCAATCCGGCCACTTTAATTGAATAGGTTAAATAGGCCAACCCGAACACGACACCTCAATTGCTGTTATTTTGAAGGTGGTCTAAAGAAATATTATGCAAATCACACAAACACATTAAGCAGGGTATGAAGTGAACACATTACGCATTAAGCAATTCATGTTAAGCATATACATTATAATCTTATAAATATGCAAGTTTACATTTTGTACTATATATATTTTTTTTATTGTTATTTTCAAAATGTGGCCAGTTTTGATTAATGCTTGTTTTTTTGAAACTAGGAGCTGTAAAAGTTTCATTATGAACTCACTGGAGCATGAAATCCATAATGCACTGGAGTTGCTTCCTCACGGGGAATTACTATTTTACCCCTCCCTGTGGAAGCTATTTGCAAGACTCGAGTCCTACGTGTTGTTGGAACAGGACCTTACAGGTACATATTGTTAAGATAAGCTCAAAAATCTTTTCCAAGATGTTGATTGTTAAGATAAACTCATTAATTAACTACGCTTAATGCATATTTAGTTACCAAGGATGTTGCAGTGCAGATGATTTTAGGCGGGCTAATGGAATCAGACGTACCTGTTTTTCAATCGAATTTCTGGGGCTCACGAGTCACAAGATTGCGGACGTGGATTGCATACCACAACAGATAATGATGATAGATTTCCCAAGTTGGAAATGGACTTTCAGTAACCTTTAGTACAACAAAACTGGGATTTGTGCCGTTTGATCGGCTTTTGGTGTCGCTAGTCGAAGGGGATTAGGAAATAAAGCTGGGTTGTAAAAATATTTGCAAGACAGTTCTACTTGCCACATGTTGGTGTATTAATGATCTAAATTGGTTTTTTGATCCTCTTCATTGATGATCTTAACTCAAAACCTAAATTGGCTCTGTAAATTAATTGAATCACTTTAACAAGTTGATGGTTCGATCGGTTTTGCAAAAACTTCAGATCAAACTAGTAACTATGCTTTTAGGAAAAGAACCAAACTGCCCAGATTTGGAGGTAGACTAGCTGGCTATTGCGGTTTGATGTTTGGTTTTGGTGGTTTGAACCATTTTGTTTCTTTTCAAATCATTACACTGAGAGTTCCAAGTTCCAAACAGTCGACTAAACTGTTAAACCATCTGACATCTCAAACCAGTTAACTTGCTTCAGGTTGCATGATTTATAAACATCCCTAATTTTTAGCATACTAAATTGATAGATTTTTCATGTTATTTACATTAAAACTTCATGCTACTTGAGAGCGCATACATCTTTCACAACACAAAAACGCATCCATGAAAACACTATTCCTACAGGGGATAGTGTTTGAAACCTTTCCTCACTGTAACTTAAAGCTGTCCCAACTGTTCAGCTTTATATGTTCTTAAGCTCAAACCAAGTTTGAAACCGATTGAGGTCAACAGTTCGGACCAAAAGGGTTTGACTTTGACCCAACCAAAGAATCAAGACTAAAAAATCAAATTGTCGTGTAACTCGGGAAAAGGTCAATCATGGTGTCCAAAGTTTTAGGCAAGAATCTTCTTGCAAATAAGTAACACGGCCTGTTTATACCGTTCCACATGCAAGGCGTGATCGTGGTTACCCTCTAAAATAAAAAATAAAAAAAATATTTTAGACTTAATGATTTTTTTTCATATTTGAAGAAAAAACGCGAAAAATTGTAAATATTTAGCAGAAGCATACCTTTGCATTGCTTGTTTCATGGACACTTTCAGTGATGGACTGCAAGATACTAGAAATTTAGAATGTGCATTTGGATTTGAGTTTTGTAACTACTTATTTGATTATTCCAAATATTATATTTTATAACCATGAGAACCCCTTATCCAGCGCCATCAATACCCTACTAACCAATGGAATCAGATAAAACGCAGCTTCTAGTGGGCATGTGACCTTCAAGGGGTTAAAGGCAGAAGTTGGATTCGAAGTTCGAACCCAAGAGGCGCTTACCACTGCGTCACCCCTTAAAGGTTGATTATCTTATTATTATTGTCGCTTCATATAGCAGAAGCACACCCAAACCGCCCTTTATATTATGGTTGTTTTGTTTATCTAATTTTTTTTATAATTTAATAACATATAATCACTCTTAGAGCGCATATCTAAATCTATTATCAATAAGGCTAAACTTTGGTAAAATGAATAGTAATACCGTGAGATTTTTAATGAGCTGCAAAGAAAGACCCTTCAGCCCGTATGATTTCGGATACCATTTTCGTTCTGACCAATCAACATGCGTCACTGACCAGTTTGCAATCCCACTCGGATCAAACATCTACATATTCAAATCGTAAAATTCAGTAACTTTTAAACTGAACAGTTGACTTTTCCCAAATTCGAGTTTGGAAGGTACTATGCTTGCATCAGTAGATAATAAACCGACACTTAATACGCAGGAGTACAAAAAAACATCTCACGTGGAAAAAAGTTGGCAAATAATGTTCATCCGCGTAGCAATTGCGTCCATCCATACCAGGCTGTAGTACAAAAAGGTAAGTCAGAATCAAAAATTAAATTTAAACAGAAAATAAACTTTTTACTGCATAACTGATATAACTACAAACTAGAGTTGTCAAAATGGGTGAGCAGCGGGTGGTCGCGTTGTGTAACACTGTAACGGATATTTTAATGATGATATAATTTTTTAATAAAATGAATAAGAAAGTTTTATGCATTGGAAATACACTTTTGTAAATTTTCGACCCGTTTGAATTGCTAAGAGAAAAAAGTAACCCGAAAGACGATTCACAAGTAAACGGCTAGAAATTAATGCATCAAAGAATATAGAAATTCTCACCCTACAATAATCTCTGAATTTTGTATAGTAGAGGCTATCGGCCATAACTACGATGGCATGTTGACGCTTCATTGTGAACCACTGCACTTAATTCAGCATTACAACTAGGGTAAGTTGTGAGTATCCAAAATACTTCAAAACTATGTCCTTCTCAAACTCACCCCAAAACCGACTTGAAATATCAAATACTCGCATGCAATACTAAAAAAATCCACATTTTCAATAATTTGAAATCCCGATTTTTACAATGTGTTCTATTTTAGCTGATTATTTAATACCACATAGTCATTTCTAAAACGCACATCCAAACACCCCCTAAAGATAAAGCAAAGTCAAAACCTGAGCACCCTTCCTAAAGAATCTTTTTTCGACTTCAGGTAACATATGGTCTGAGTACCGCCCGCTTCCATGTGGACCAGGGTCCTCAAAGCTACAAAAATTAATCAACAAATAAAAAAATTCTTTTAATCGAAATAATTTGAAAACATGAAAACCATTAAAAATGTTCTGAAGATGCTTCAAAAGTTGCCACTGTTACAATAAAGAGCTTTATTTTGACCTTTTGAAGTCAAACTTACCACTTTCTATATGCAGAATTGATATGGATTTCGTAGTTACAAACAAAATGTTAATATGGAAACTATGTTGTCATCAATCTTACGTAAGTAGATATTTTTGCGGGAAAATGTTTAAAAGTTAAAACATGTTAACTTTAAAATTGACTAGTAATATGTTTGACTTCTAATGTCAAAAGCTGGCTTTCTTCTAAAAGAGAGGTGCAGTGAATTCAAGATCTCTTTACAAACCTGTCTATGAAGCTGATGTCTGTGTACATAAGATAGCTGTAAACAAACTCGAAACTGCGCAACGGTACACAGCTGAAAAACAGAATTTAATAGGAAAATCAGATACTAATTAGATATTTAGCTCAGGAATAACAGAGATCAGATGTGGCAGTTTTGACAAGTGAAGAATGGGTCAATTTGGGTTATGCTTTTATCTATAACGGGTCAAATGGACATGTGTAAAAAGTTTAGCTAATGAGTATACAGGTCCAATGGGTCAAACGGGTCAAAATCTCATAAAGTTTTTTTAATTCATACAATCCCGGCACATAAAAGATTACCCATTATTATGCGTTACCCGACTCACTTAACCCACCAGACCCATTAACCTGTCAGAAAGTAACACAAAGTGCTGATTGTCAGGGTCTTTCAATGCATTCGCCAAAAGCCGTTTCTTAACGTCAATCATTGAAGTTTTCCCCCAATCTACCTGCAAAAGAAAAACCAACGTCAATATATGCAAAAATATAATCATAGATAAAAATAATACCCTGCTAACCATGAGAACTCGTTACCAGAAAACTCACCCTACCAGGTGACAATTAGGAGGACACGAGAGGCTATTTTACAAACCTTATCGCTGTGAATTTCACGATTCTGAAAGTAACGGCTATGATGGACTGGTTTGACTTTGGATGCATAAATATGGATCGAAAATCTACCTTCGTGACCCTGAAATAAGTAAATATGGCATCAGACTACTAAGCATAATCATCAACATAAAAAAAAATATTAAAAAGGGGATGATTAGGTAAGTTTGTGTTAGAATTTGATGGTGCGATTGGTTTGTGAAGAATGATAACCGGTTTGGAGGGAAAGTTTTGGAGGGAGAGAGAGTTTTGAAAGTTAGTTATAATAACACACACTTTCATATATGTAAATGAATATACATCGGCCTATTTATAGTTTTGGATCGGTGCTATGTGAACCGACATGACTCTTGGCCTTTACAACATAACCACACTATGTTTGTGACATACCGGTTTGTTCTAAACCGTCACAACCCTTTCTAGTACTAGGACACAACCCTTTAACATATGTACAATAACTAATTAACATAAGTTTATAAATCAAGATTATTATCTAACAATCTCGCCCCTAATCTTGATTTAGTAAGAGCTTGAATCTTCACTTGACGACGTGCGGGATCTTTTCTTTGGTGGGAGGTCTTGATCATCAAACTCGGCATTCTTCTTCTTGTGATCAACATTTTCTTCCTTGACTTCTACTACCATTTCTCTTCCTTTGTATTTCAAATGATACCATTCCATCATCTCTAGGTATCGTACATAGACTTGTCTCAAAGTCGTTGCAATCTCCTCTCTTGTTGCTAGGCTTGGTAGTCCTCTCCCGTATCCCATTGACATAGCAATCACTGCCCAATTGTCGTCCTTTGTCACCTTGTCATAGCCACCGAACACTTGCACCTTTGTGTAGAGATCTAACAAACAAATCGGATAACCATATCCATCTCTAGGGGGCATTGGTGCTTTGTTTGATAACTTTAGAAATTCGTACATGAACCATTCAATAGTCTTCTCGAATTCTAATTCAAACTTCCTTTTGTATCTCTCAACCGTAGTAGTAACGTGTATTAGATCCATGAACACGATACAATCCTGTAATTGTGAGCCTTCGGTGGGATACATTATCGGTCCCTTTTCCATGAACCCTTCGGTGGTGTCCTTGTTAATTGAGAATGTTTCGAATTTCTTGAACACGGACGCTCTTTCCCGGTCCAATTCGGTGAGACCCTCCTTGATACCATAACCGGTGCACTTTTCTTTGCCACGGTTCTGTCCCGTGTTGTCTGTGCCGTGCATTTCACTTCCATTTTTGGAAGTGCCGATGATATCTTTCACCATAACACTCCTTTTATCCGGGCATTTAAACGTAAAATGATCATCACTATCACAAATCCTACATGTAATCAATTTCCTTTTTTCTTGGATTATCGGCCTCCGGATGTAACAAACATCCCCTTCAAACTCCACTTCTAGGCCTTCGTTTGTGAGTTTTTCGATACTCAACACATTTTTTCTAAGCGTAGGTATATAGAAAACGTTTCTAACCTTGTGAAATTGATTGTTGCTTGTGATGACCACGATTCCTTTGCCTCGGAAATACTCTTTCCTATATCCACTCGGGCATCCTTCTATCCCGAAAGATTTACTAAAAACCGTGAATTGGTTTTTGTTTCCACAACCGTGCTCTCTTCTCGTTAGACTCGCATACCATATATCGTCCCATCCTTGTTCATCGGTGCCTTTAACCATGAACTCCGTCTTTCCTATCTTCTTTGGGCACTCCCTTCGGTAATGAAACGGCGCTTTACACTTGCTACAACACATTGTTGGAGGGTACTCGGGCACATCCTTTACGGCTTTTACTTGTCTGTTAAACTCTTGTTGGGCCCGAACGAACAGATCATTCTGTCGTGTAGATGATGATGAACCAATGTTGAAACCTTGAAATTTGATGTTCAAAGGATCGCAATCCTTAACCGCCTCGGGTTCTTCTATTCTTGCCTTTCTCTTCCGATTCTCACAATCGGGTAAACACTTGGGAACTAACGGATCATCGTCTTTTCTTCCCACATAAAGAACATCTTCTGAATTTCTTTCAACATCGAAAATACCACAGGCCTTGGATCGATGCTCTGATGCCATGTTAGAATTTGATGGTGCGATTGGTTTGTGAAGAATGATAACCGGTTTGGAGGGAAAGTTTTGGAGGGAGAGAGAGTTTTGAAAGTTAGTTATAATAACACACACTTTCATATATGTAAATGAATATACATCGGCCTATTTATAGTTTTGGATCGGTGCTATGTGAACCGACATGACTCTTGGCCTTTACAACATAACCACACTATGTTTGTGACATACCGGTTTGTTCTAAACCGTCACAACCCTTTCTAGTACTAGGACACAACCCTTTAACATATGTACAATAACTAATTAACATAAGTTTATAAATCAAGATTATTATCTAACAGTTTGAATTTATCTCAGTAATAAGTTTTCTTACAACTCTTCAACAATTTCTTGAAATATGATTATTTCATAAAAATCATAATCAATTTATCATATACCATAAGACTGCATGTTCAGCGTAATCTCACATCCAAACACACTGTTGGATTGTGAATGATGAAAACCATAGAGGCAGCAATTTTAACCCATTTACTTTTGAATGGTCTTCAGGTTTGTTTTAAAAAGAATGAAACAGTAAAAGTTATGGATCAACCCGGCCTGACCCATTTCAACACATACGAAAATTACTCATTTTGACCCAAACCTGTATGGACATGTTACCTAACCTGCACATTTTGCCACCTCTAGTTAATCTTTTACCCACAAAGGCTATGCATATGCACATAAAAGCTGTCCATGTCATACCTGAAAAAATTTGTCCCATAATCTCTCAAAAGCCAAAGATCCCGGGCTCAAGAACATGAAAGCAATCTTGGGATTTTTTGTTTGGATTGAAGGAGTATTCAATAAATTCTTAATCACAACACGAGCAGCTGTCTCTTCCTCGCTAAGTTCTCGTTCAGGAGGTGGACGCCACCTAGAAATCATCCGACAGCTAGAAGACGAAAATATATAACACGCAGTAGAGTCTTTAGGTGGATAAATATATGCCACAACTAAAAACACACAAACTAATGAAACTAAACTAATAATCCATGTGGGCTTCTTTAACCGCGGCCGCCTATGCATCTCTTTGATGCCCATAAGCCACACCTGAACTATTTCGGTTTAAAAGCACGCGTCACATGTTTATATCCAATAGAGTAATCTGACTCTGCAAGCAATAAAACAGCATTATTGAAACAGATCACTAAAAACTAAACTTTATCACAAAAATGTTGTTAAAACTTAAAACCAGCTTGAAATGACCATTTAAATATGTGATTCTTGGGGTATGAGAATCAAGAACTACCCTTGTAACACATGATCACAATGATGCACTAATATTATGTATAAAGTATTTGAAGAGGTACATTTAAAAGAAAAAAAGAATGGTAATAAATAAATGAAAATAGAGAAAAAGATAGTTATTGAGATCAGAAATTCAAAGTAACATATTTGTATCAGGGCACATACAATACAGAACTAGTTTTAAGTAGAGAAGTGCAAATTTAAAACAATGAGTACTTGTGTTGCTATTGTAGTTTTCACATTATATATTGAAAATGGAGGTGCTTGTGACTTACTCAAGATTCATTAGCTAAAGCTCAAATCGTGGTGAGCTTAAACAAGTTCAAGCGTAACTAAATGCCCGTTTAATAAACGATCTCCGACTTCGCTTATCAAGCTCGAGAGTCTAACCGAGCCTATTATGTACTTAACTTTTATTTAATATATTAAATATATATTTACATAACAATTAACAGCCATGTGTATACACATTTATTGTATATAATATGTTAAATATAAAAATTATAATTGTAATGTATAAATGTATATAAATATATTAGTAATATCATTATAAATAATAATTGAGCTGAGACCGAGGTGAGGCCAAGTTTGGCAAACTACTCACTAGCCGAACTTAAAGTTTCAAAAAACCATAAGTCAATAAGCAAAGCACTGTTGACAAAAAGCACTTTTCGAGTTCCCTCTTAGGAAAAAGAACCATAAGTCAAACGAGCCAAGCTCGGGCTTTCATTAATTAAACTAGCCAAGGGCAAGCTCGACTTGGGTCGTCTACAAACCTTAGGTGCACCAATCCTAAAGGAAAAAGAAAGTGATATTATATTATACCAACAGTTTATCAAACAAAGATGGAAGTCAAACCTACTGGCATAAAAATCTCTAAACGCCACATGTAAGATTTCTAAAAAAGAATGCATTTTTATAAATCTTTACCATAAACCCACAATAAAAATCCAAACTTTCATACAATATTTGATGAATTAGAAACAAAAGAGTTAACTTAAAGCAAACCCACAAAGAATCTTGAAATTAAAGAACAGCTAGTAGCTATTGGGGCAACAATACCTGATTCAAATGATTTTTTTTTTGTGTGTGTGTGTGTAATTTGATGAAGATCTGGATTATTGAATGGTGTTTGTATAAGTGGTCACTTTTCAACAGAGAGTCAAAGCAACGAATTTTGTAAGAATCTTGAGTTGGTTGCAGGTGGTGCTTTTAACACACTTGTACTTGGGAGTTGGTGAGATATACATGATAGATTAACGGGTTCTAGGATTCATACACTACGTCACATTCTGGGGATGTGACATTACATTCTTGGGTATGTGGCAGCCTCTTATTGATGTGTGATGTGGGCAGGGTGTATGAATCCAAAATACCTAGATTAATATATGTTCACATTTATTTCTACAATATATTTTTTTTAAATGATCAACTAAATATAATTTGAACTTTAAGTGGGTTAGTACTAAACTAATGCTACTTATTGGGTAGCCTAAGACCATCAAGTCATCAATTCGGGAAAAAACTCGTCACCTGTAAGACCACTGCAGTACAACCACTTTGAATCGTATTTGAACTTGTGACCAAATGATCTCAAGCTTTTATCTTCATTTTCTCATGTTACTCTACCAAACGGTGTCTTTCTTATTTTTGTTTCTTGTATTTTCACATTTAAAGAAAGCTACAATAAATCCAAAATTTTACAAGTAACTATTCATCTTTCAGTAATATTTTTTTTTAGTCGAAAAGATGGAAAGAACAATAAAAACTTATTAAAAGAATATTATTTAATTTAATATAGATATAAGGAATTGAATGTGAGAGGTTTTTTAAATCTTTATATTGATAAGGTAAATGTCTTTTTTTAGTTAAATTATAATGATAAGGATATGTATAGGAACTCGGATGTGAATGCTCTTAATACTTGAATTAAGGGAGGAAGGGGTGTCATATGGGTAGCTTCTTCAGGTTAGTACCCGTTTCGGCTACATCACCACTACCTCATCGGTGGGCGTTGCGGTTTGATTTCATGGGTAGATAAACTGCGAGTTTTGGTTGAAATTTTCGAACGCTTAACAGTGGCATCAGGAATTTTTGTATGAGGAGTGGAAATTTTTTAGTTTCCTATGTCTATCACTATATAATAATTTTTCCAGTCCAGTTTGGGTCGGGTCGGATCAGGTCATATCAAACTAGATTTTATATAATCAACAAAACTACGACAAACATTATTTGAGCATAAACTAGTTATTTTTGTAAACCCTAGTCTTTAATCAAATAAACTAAAACAATTAAACAAACCATCATATGAATAAAACTTTAATCTTAGGAACATTCAGACGATGCACATTAAGGGTATGTTGATTAGCTTTATTTTTAACATTGTTTGACTACAAACAAGAAAAGAATTTGTATTTCTTTTAATACCCCTATAACTAACATTCAAACTGTAACGATATTTTATTCTTTAATTCAAGAACTAGAGCTTATTTACTCGCGCGTTGCCGCGGACGCGACTTTCAATCTTGCATTGTCACTGGACGTGGTTTGAACTCCTTATGTACCAAAACAGAAAGACTAACGTTACCAAACAAATATTTTGTTACTAATATAACTCTATTTTGAATGGATTATATACTGTCACGTTGAGAAAACTATAAAAATGAATACGCTACCGATACTAAAACAGTATTAGTTCAGTTCTCCACAATATAGAAAAATACCACTTTCGATACCGGTTTGTTACAAATATCCAGCACCACAACGTTCATCCCTAAGAAAGAATAAAAAGTCCTCTTGAATAACTTACGGGTACAAAATGCTACACAATTGTTGTAAGAAATGAACGTATATGTATGGAACTGATGAGTTTTAAATCTAAGTTTTATATATGAAGTTTAAAAAGACATTAACTTTTATATGAAGTTTAAGAAGGCAATCAAAATGCTCATCTAAATATTATATTGTAAAATAAAACAAATAACATCCACTTAATTTATTTATCATTTATTCATTTCAAAATGAAAGTCCATTTCCCAACCTAACTGTTTTGATACAGAGCTGTATATCAAGTTCCTACTATACCGTTCATGAATTTTTTTTTTTTTTTAAGTAAAGATTCTTCAATCTGAAAGTCGTCTAAATCACTGAATGCAAATACAAATGCTCCATCTCCGGCTTCTACTCCAACTACTTCTCTTCCACTTTGTTCTAGTAGGCTCTGTCTATCATTCAAACCTTGTCCATGCCTGACACAAAAAACATTGGCCAGAAGACAGAGACGACCTTTCTGGTGGCCTTCCGCGGCGAATCTGCCGCCATCGCAATCCGCTGTCAACACTGATTTCTTCCACTTGCTCCCTTGATCTCTGATTTCAGTCCTAAAACCGCTGTCGATGCAGCCGGAAGATGAAACCTAAGCTACCGAAACATACCCATCCACCGAAAGTCCGCTTCTGTTACAGAAAGGATAGTGGACATACGGCGTCCAATGCGCCAGCAAGGCAGTGATGGCGTTCTCGTAGGTCAGCCTATTTTTCTTTAAGCCGCTATATATGTGAAGCAGGTGGAATAAAAAAAAAGGAAAACAAAACCTATGGACACGTTAAGCAATGAACCAAACAAATATAATATTATGACACTGTAGAAGTGTCGATAACTTAATATATAGAAGATAATAGATACAAGATATTTCTGGATAATGTAAAAAACTCTTTTAGTTGGGTTGCTTCACCCAAAAAAACAAACAATTATTAAGTGTGTTGTGGTTTCAACTTCAAAAGCAGTGGCGAAGCTTGACCCGAAATTGCGGGGGGTCGGAAGTCACAAGTTTTGGGGGGTCAAAAACCAGTTTCGGGGGGTCGAAACCTTATATACCAAAAAATTTCTATACGAATACTATATAACGGAACTTTGAGCGAAAATTTGGGGGGGTCGGCCACCCCTCCCCGCCCCTTAAAAGCTACGCCCCTGTTCAAAAGGCAACTATTATATTAGGTTAGTTATTATCATCTTCTCCCCTTACTGGCCTGTGTTCAAGCACATACAAGAGAAGTTTCAACTTTCTCAATTCACTTCTACCTTTTAATTTAGTTACGCTAATGGTTTTGAAAGTTCATGGAGGGCGAACGAGAAACATAACAGAACTTTTAAGGGGGGCGATTGAGATTTTTGTCTAAAAATTACACTAAATTTTATTTTTCATTAGGGCAGCCGCCCCCTTGAACCAAGTGTATGTCTGCCTCTATCGCTTAATGGTCTCTTGACCTTTGAACCCCAATTTAAAAAATCAATAGATAAACTACTATAAATACAAACCATACCATTTTTTCACAATATACACAGAAAATATTCTCCATCTCTATCAAATACAAACCATTTTATCCTCTCAAATGGCAATAACCACGGGTTGGACCATAGACGATGAAATGACGTTGGTAAGAGCTTAGCTATGTCATGCGGAGAACACGAACTGTGGATCGTGTGCGCTTTGGGATGCAATCGTAGTACAATTTTGTGAAAATGTTGGTCAAACCAACCAAAAGGTATATGAACTACATTAAATGTTTTACCTAATCCAAATGAAGGGCAAAAAAATGGAGCCACTCTTCATCGAGAACCAAAGCGAGGAGGTGACAAAAGAGAAAGCGGTTATGGTGGCCCTTCGTGACTATCAAAGGATATACGAGGGCAAAATTTTGATCACGATCAGACGTGGAAAATTATGAAAACGCATCCCCAATGAATGATTTTAATTAATGTTTTTATATTTAAATTAGTATTTTTATAATTTAATTTTAAGAATCTATGTATTATTTATTCAAATGAAAGTTTATTTATTTTTAGTTGTTCAGTTTATTTTTTATTTAAAAAACTCTAAGGTAGTTGAAAGGAATGTTCCCGGTATTTTTGTGGGTTTCGGGTAAGGGTAAAAATGATGTGACAATATAGGATTGGAGGGCTAGGGTACACGAAACTTGTGTTCTAAGGGTTGGGGTTAACGTTAACGTGCGAAGTATACGAATAATTAATATGGATTATGTAATTATTAACATAAGTTGCATAATTATGTTTTATAAGTTGCGTATTTTTTTTTTGTGTGATCATTGTACCTAATTAGTTATACATGTGCGTAGTTATTATACTTCATGTGTAATTATTTCTTATTGTGTGTAAATGCATATATATGTTGCGTAAATTTTTTTTAACGCAACCCACTTAGTTATACATGGGTTGTTTCGGGTTATGTTTATAGGTAACAAGTAGAACACAAAGAGTCGACTCAAACAAGAATGATGTAATGGGTTGGAAATCGTCCAAAGTGTGCTTTTCATGCCTAAACGAGTTGGATTTATAATCAATCCAGCTATAATGAAACCTGGTTAAGTTAAGTGGTACCGGTCCTAAATGTTATAATTAATGATATTGAATTGGAAATGTCATAGCCTCTTGTTTCAATCTAGAAGTTTTGTTGATTCAACCTCTATCCTTTGTAGACGTTTACTTGATTACAAAGTTACTACCATGTGATATACAAGTTGTTTATAGAACACGTGATATACAACTTGTTCATCCATTTTTTGTTGTGTTCCATCTTCATTTGTGATCATGTGAAGTAAGTGTGGAATAGGTTATTTGGTTCATTTGTCTATATTCAGGTTGGTTTGGTTAAGTGTTTCTATCTCTAATTAATCAAGCAACGTTGAAAATGAACTAAAAGTGAAACGATCTCAAGTACATTTCAATGCTTATAACATCCCAAATAACTACATTAACAACTTAATAAATAGTGTTCATAGTTTCTAAAAAATTAAAAGAATAGACAAATTGGTGGTTAGCGAAAAATCAAACGAGCAAGGAAAAAGAGACATGAAAAAGAAAAGAGATGGTTGATGCACATGCTTGGCGTGGTTCACTACCCTCACCATCACTAACAAATTAAATTCACTCATTCTCTTCATGGCCTTTGTGGAGGTTCTCACGCCCTTCACGACCACGACCACGAACACCAGGGCCGGTGTTCCCTTCGTGGCACGACAGCCGCATCAACCCACGAAGCCTCTACAATTCCCACACCGATCGATATAAGGAACCCAAGTAGTACGAGACAAAACTTTGCCTTGTATAAAATGCAAATCAATCTATATATCTCATGAGCAGTGACGGATCCATGAATTTTATTTAGTGGGTTCATTATTTTTAGATAATCCAACTACATATGAATGGATAAAATAAAGTTTCGGGTAGGTTCGACACTCCAGGTCGGGTAAGGTTTATCACATAATGAAAATATTATACAATAAAAAAAACTATTGATTAATGCTTACATATGAATGGACAAAATAAAGTTTCGGATCGGTTCGACACTTCAAGTCGTGTAAGGTTTATCACATAATGAAAATACTGTAAAATAAAAAAAATAAAAACTATCGATTAATGCTTACATTTACAAGCGAAAGAGCTATCGACCCCTCTTAACCAATATCGCTTCACGGGTCACTTAGTGATGCTTACATTTCATTGTTTCTATATGTAGTCATTGTAACTTATACTAAGCTATGAAATCTTTCATTGTTGCTTAAATTTTCCTTGAAGATTACTTTGGCTATACAGACTAGAAAGAGTAAGCATTCATAAACTAAAGATCCGTAAATTAATACAACTATTGTAACGAAAAGATTGGCGCTTGCGGTCACAGATTTAAAGAAAACTAAACAATAAAAATAATAAATTAAATGATTATGGGAGATTATCAACCCTTTTCTTGTCAAAACCGATTAGTACTCTTGGTTTGTTCAAACTTAACCTATCTATCTTTTCTTTCCATTATGGCCGATTATAATGTTCACCTGAGACCCACACCCACAATTACACACATAGGCATGAATAGAATGCATCTAAAACCATCTAAACACTCAACTTTTATACCAAAAGTTCAATGTGTATACTCATGCATATACACACATACGTACGGGTATATATACACACACACTAGGACATGCACATGGACGTATACATACACACACAAACACGAGAGTGTATGCGTGTATGCATAGGGTCGAGACAAAGCCCAATAGAATGATTTTGTACTCAAAGTTATAATATACACAAAATGGTGATTTTAGGAACATGTGTTAAAATCAGAAAAAAAACATATGTTAAGTGAGTGTTAATTGAAAACTTTTTTTGCAAAACATGTGTTAAAGGCCAGGTACATGTGTTAACTAAGGAAAAACATGAGTAAATGGCATTTTTATACGAAAAAGGGCTTAAAAACATATGCTAATATGTCATATTTGGTACAAATGAGTAACACACACATCATATGATAACATATTGAAACCAAGACATCGATTTTGTCACAAAATGGTTAATCAAAGACACAAATAACGACAAAAAACGACAAAAAGCGAGCTTTTCCAACACATACAATGTGTGACACATATAGACAGCCTTAAATAAACACATAGTCCATAAAAGTACAAGTCGGGTGAGCAATTGCATGGTAAACAGTACAATACACAAACTTAAGTTATCCTTATGTGAATTAAGGGTACTTTTGTTCAGACATTCCCACATCAAACTCAGTCAGTTGTAGCATTTAGACATCAGGTGAGTTCTCACGGCCCCATTTTTACTGTTTTCATACTTTTCTGGGGGGAAAAACATGCGTACACGTTCAATTACATTTTCGACTATTATGTGATCATGAGACAAAAAGGTTCAGAGTATTCATAAGCCCTCGTGTCACACATTATATTGTAACTATTAGCTATGGACATAGCCATGAAACACCGGAATAGATCTATTGGGTTGACAATCCCACTATTGGTTAGTCGCTCTAACCGGATGACAGATATCAAAAGAGTGCTTGTATTTCGCATTACATTCATTGGCTTTAGTGTACAATGGGTGAGGCACAACATTCGTCAAGGTTTGATTACAGGCTCATGACAGTCACGTAGTGATTATTGTCTTAGCTAGGCAATGATCCAGTCACCCATGGTTTACATAGAACTCAAAAACCCGTGACCTCACCAACTTAATTGTTGACATATTTAATTTGCATGTTTTTCAGGCAATAAATCGAGCATCATGGAACTTGGAGTCTCGCACGAGCATCTCGAGGATATCATGAACCTTGTTTTGATTTAATAATTTTTAGACAATGTCATTTTAACTATGGTTCTTAAGACAATGTTTTGATGGTTTTTGCTAAACAATGACGTCTTTTAATATATCTCTTATTTTGTGAAATTGATGGTTGCGTGACTTGTGTGCTGAAAACCTTTCGAAGTTACATCTCGCGTTTACGCCTTGGCGGGGTGTGACAAATGTTGGGGGAGGGGTGGTGGCCATAGGTTCTTCTTAAGAAGAAGAAATGTTTTGCTTGTTTGAAGTGTGGTGAATTATTGTTGATTATCATATTATAAACATGCTTGTTTGTACATGGATTTGACAGGTGATTAAGCATGCACCAACATCATCATTTTGGCATGCTAAAGAAGAAACCTAGGGTGGCTTTTGCCACCTTAAAGTGGCCGGCCTACAAGGCCTTGTGGGGCCCACACCTTTTGCCAAAATATCTCATAATGTGTAGTTATGTTTCCACTAGTTTGGTTAGGGTTTTCGGGGTTTTAACGCGTGCTTATTACGAGCTATTTCGGACACATAGTTGACTCCCAATTACCTTTAAACATTGACTAGTTTAAGCAGTGGTAAGTTATTTAGGCTTTATTTGTGTGAATTTATAAGTTTCGCGCGTATCGGGTGCGATACGCAAGCTTTATTCGTTACCGGGAGATTTTTGTTTGGAGTTTCCACTTACGATTTTGGAGTTCCAAAACGCATAATATTTCATGAAAGTACCCTTTATTTTATCTCATGGGTGTTTGGGATCGTTTCGGTTAATTAATGTTTACCGGGCAATCACCAACGTCCGTTCTAGACAAGTTTATTTGCATGCGATTTCGTCGTGCTTTCAATTAAACAAATGTATTCCTATGCATCCTATGGGGAATTTGCTATGCTCTAAAGGCTAAATTAATACAATTAATTTACAATTGCACTTAATTACCGTTAATTACATATAATAATTACGTACGGAAGCACACTGATTTTTGCCGGATCTCACAATATATACATATAAAGTATTAAAAGAAAAGATAAATGTAAATACCAGTTGTATATCAGTCTTTTAATCACGACTTAACAAAACTAAACTAACGGTGTTAGTGGTCTGGATTGAAACTGAACGAATCAACAAACTAGTGGAGTAGAAATGCAAATTTTAAACTATTGGATTGAGAGTGTTAATATCAACAAACTACTTGAACGAAAATTAAGGTTTACTCATTTTATTATCCAAGTCTAAGCTTCATGTTCTTTAGTTAATTTAGCCTTTTCAATGGCTGAGAGCAAGGGTAGATTTATGAAATGTTAGAGCACCTACTATATAGTCATATGAGTGACATATTTTGTGGATAATCCAGTATCATCCACTCATGAGATATCTAAAGATTGATTTGCATTTTATACAGGGCAAAGTTTTGTCTCATACTACTTGGGTTCCTTAGGTCGACCGGTGTAGGCATCGTGGGGGCTTCGTGGGCTGTTGTTGCCACGGAGGTAACACCGCCTTGGGGTTCACGATCGTGAAAGGCGTGGAAACCTCCACAAAGGCCATGAAGAGAATGAGAGAATTTGATTTGTTGGTGATGGTGTGGGTAGTGAACCACACCCAGTTCTAGTGGAAGAGAGAGAGAGAGAGATGGTAGAAGGGTGATGTTGACGTGGCATTGATGTGAAGGCTGATGATGGTCACTCAACTAGTGATCACACCCGATGGCCTTATCATTAAAAGATTTTGTAAATTGTTAATATTTTAATTAATTTATTATCTAAGTCTAAGCTTCATGTTTGTTAGTTAATTTATCATTTATAATGATTGGGAGCAAGGGCATGTTTACGATGGGTTGAGCGACTATAAAAAGAACAATACTAAAAGAAAAAAAGAAATCACTTTCTTAAAAAGGTAATTTAGTTGGTCCATATCTAGTTTCTATCGGGCCCTTTCCAAAATAAAAAATGAAGTTTCAATTCTTTCTAATATAAATTTTTGAGATAATTGTCAATTTAGTTTCCGAGGTTTGTCAAAAAGTGTCACTTTCATCCAATTTTTTTTTTTATCAATTTAGTCTATTTGGTATCATTTTTTGTCATTTTAGTCCCTGAGTTTTGTTAAAAATTGACACTTTCATTCAAATCTTATTAGTCCACAGGGACTAAAATGACAAAAAATGAAACCACCGTGACTAAATTGACAAAAATAAAAGATTTGAATGAAAGTGATAATTTTTGACAACCTCAGGGATTAAATTGGCATTTAACTCTGAACTCTATGACTACTTATTTTTGTTACTTTTTTATTTCTTCATAATATCTGTGTGTTTATACTATAGCCTATTATCTATTCATACAATAATATAATGTATTGGCTTATATGTTCATCAGTTCATGTATTAATTCTCGTTTAAAAACATCAATTAGTTTTTGTTGTAGACTTAAGCTTATAGATACATAGATTATAGTTACATAAAGGATTTTATATAAGAGGGTGTTTGAGATTGCGTTTTGAATCTGATTTTTAGATTATCGTGTTTTGAAAACGCAAATAATCAGTTTTTAGTGTTTGGGATTGCGTTTTGAAAACGCAGATAATCAGTTTTTTAGGCTACCAAAACGCAATAATCTATAAGCAGCTCCACCCCTGCTTTTTCAAAACGCATAATCTGTTTTGAATAATCAATCCCAAACACCCCCTAAGAAAAAAGTGTTACATTTGTTTTATCTTATGTTCATTATACCACCATAAATTGGTATTTGTGATCTTTCAAATTGAGCAAAATGATTGATATGTTCAGAAAAATACGATTTAAGAGAGGTAGGACATGTGCCGAAATATAAAACAAAGTATATAAATAGAGAAAACAACCAAGACATTATTAAGATACGGGACAATATAAAAAACAAAGTATAAAGAGAGAAAACAAGCAAGCAATAGACATGTATTGAACAATAAATAAAACAAAAAAAATACCAATGAGCCACAGCTCACCAACATTGGAGAAGTAAAGATTTAGGCAGAAGGCTAGAGATTTCAAGTTCACATTCGATCCTAACTAAGTTTTATTGTAGTGGGTCTTCGGGCAGCAGACTTTCTCCGGAACTGAAGACGGTAGGCCTGTGCTACACAACATTATCTGCGTTCACAGACGTATGAGATCACCTTTTGCTATTGGGTTATCCTATATAGCCGAGTTTTTATTCATTAATTGTTAAAAAAACAATGAATAAAAATCACATAAAAAAATATAATATTTTCAAAACAAAACCAACAACACAATCAAGATGTGACGTACACACTAACTTTTGTCAAAAAGATATTCCAACTAGATTGGATTAGAGTATTTTCTACTATATTTAAACCAAAAACCTTGAGTTACAAATAAATCAACAATATTTTAAACTGAATCATCTAAAATTCTTTCTGTCAAGTTTCTTAATTGTCATATTCCACCTTTTCTACATCTACAGCAACCCTCCACAAAATTTATAAAAACAGAGCTTAAATACTTGGTAATATTAATAACCTTGTTTTTAACCATCTATGCAACTACAAATATTAACGGCAACGAACGACGTGTTAACTATCGCTGCATTCACGTTGTGGCTAAGGTCGACTACTCGACGCACAAAAGTAACTACAAATATTAACAGTCATATGCCAAAGCCCCACCCTGTTTCATTTTCAAGTTTCAACACCCCTTTTGTCTCTCTGATCATCCTACATCATCAGCAACAGCAGCAGCAGCATCACCTAACAGAGAGAATCTAGGGTTTCAAGAATCTTGGTATTCAGCTGTTTAAGATAAACCCCAGGTAAGAATTTTTGTTCTTTTATAAAAAAGTTATTATTTTTTGGCCAAAAAGATTGTTTGAGTTTTATTGGTTCTTCCAGTTTGTATGTTTGCATAATGCAAGTTATTATTATTATTATTATATATTTTTTTCATATGGGTTTATGTTAATTTGGCTCTTAAAATAAAAAAGTTATTATTTTTTGGCCAAAAAGATTGTTTTGATATATGGGTTCTTACAATTTGAAGCTGTAAGCTGTTCAATACCCTTTTGCATGTTTGTATAATGCAAGTTTTTTTCATATTAGTTTTTGTTAATTTTAGGAATTTAAACTTGATAATAGCTGTTTAGGACCAAACCCAGGTAAGAATTTTGGTTCTTTAGTAATAAGTTCTTAAATTTTGCCCAAAAAGATTGTTTGTAGCTATAAACTGTTCAATACCCTATTGCATGTTTGCATAATGCAAGATTTTGTCATATGGGTTTTGGTTAATTTTAGGAATTTGGACTTGATAATCTACTGTTTAAGACAAAACCCAGGTGAGAATTGTGGTTCTTTATAAAAAAGTTGTTATTTTTGCCCAAAAGATTGTTTGAGAGTTATAAGGTTCTTCCAGTTTGTAGCTATAACCTGTTCAATGCCCTTTTGCCTGTTTGCATAATGCAAGGGTTTTTTTTTTTTTTTTTTTTTTTTTCATATGGGTTTCAAGAAACGCACTGCCTCAGGGGCCAGGGATCCAAACGTGTCAAAGGCAAACGGCAAGAACACGTGTTGATCCCTGGCCCCCGAGGCATATGGGTTCTTGCCGTTTTCCTTTGACACGTTTGGATCCCTGGCCCCTGAGGCAGTGCGTTTCTTGGAACGAGTGTAGAAGGTGGTCCATAGTGACTCGCAGAGCCCTAAGAACCAAGGGTTTGTATTTAGCAGGACAAGCTTTGCGATTTAGAAGGGGGTAGCGGCACAGCTTGTTGCCCGTTTACCCGTTATCCAAATGTAACTTGGTTTGCATTTAGTGAAATGAAAGACATGCTTTTGTTTAACAAAAAATATGGGTTTATGTTAATTTGAGGAATTCGAACTTGATAATGGAGCTGTTATGAATAAAAAGTTATTAAATTTTGCCCAAAGAAAGTCTTTGAGTTTTATGGCTCTTTGTTAATTTGAGGAATTTAAACTTTTTAATCAGCTTTTTAGGACAAAACCCATGTAAGAATTTTGGTTCTTTATTAAAAAGTTCTTGAATTTTGCCCAACAAGATTGTTTTTTTAGTTATAGGGTAATTTTTTCAAGCTAAAGTTATATGCTGTAAAATACCGCTTTGCCTGTTTGCATAATGCAAGTTTATTTAGTATGGGTTTTTGTTAATTTGAGGAATTTGAACTTGCTGATTGTGGGAAACTTGTGTTGATTGATAAAGTTTGTATCTGTGTGATTGTTTGAGTAGAGGTTCTGGTTAACTTGTAAAAAAAGCATGGTTTTATATAGGGCCTAGTTAAGCCTGTTGCTATAATTTGACTATTTTTGTTTGTTTATCAAGATATTATAAGAAAACGAAGCGAATGGAATTAACATAACTATGCTTTGGTGTAAGGGTTATGGTGTCTAGGAATCATTGAAGTCAACTAAGGCAAAAACTATATATTTTTTTGAACTTGAATAAAAGCTTCATGTGTGTTCAGTGTTCTTTTTGGTTTTTCTTAGGTTCATATTTGGTTAGTTATACTTGCAATGGATTAAAGTTGACTGTATCAAGGTTTTTTTTTTTTTTTTTTTTTTTTTTTTGAGAGAGAGAGAGAGAGAGAGAAAATGAGTGTACTTTAATCCTGGAGGGTAAGTAAATTAATGCTAGTCGTTGAAAAACGGGTTGGTCGAGCGGGTGGGGCAATTGGTCGAAATGTAGGTTGGGGTTGACCCGATACACTTTTGTCCAATTTTTTTTAATTGTTAGTGCATCATGTGTAATTACACATTTATATTATTTCAGGTTAATATGTTTTTTTTAATAAATTGCTTTAGATGTGCATCACAAAAATGCTATGTGCCACTTTTGACCTGTTTTGTTTGACTATTTTTTTTTTATCCGTTTGACCTTTCAGAGATAATAATAACCGGAATTGACCCATTCGTAGGTAGCTGTTGGATGCCATGCCACCCTTAATCCATAGCATTGGTATGTCATATGTGTAAGAACCTAGAGGAGTAAATAGGTTCTTTTGAAATTTTTGCTTATATTTTGTAACAACTCTTAGGGTTGCCATGAGATGTGTAAGTAGTTAAAAGGTAGATATAAATAGATAACAAGATTTTATAGTGGTTCCATTAGATATTAACAAATCCACCTTACATCCACTCCTTGGTCTTCAACAAAGATTTGTTCTTCACTATGTTTTCTCTAAACCGGTAGAGACCATTGTTTATTACTCTTCTCTGTAAGATGGTACCAACACTTCTTCTAATGTGTAGAGCTCCCTAACTTCTTCTCACTGATTTTTAGCCGGTAATTATAAGTTCTCTTCTCAATAATATGATAGGAATTACCACTTACAAAGTTACAACTTACGAATACATATAAGTGTTTGTTAAATGTTAATGAATGTTGCAAACATTCTCGTCTGTCTAAACTTTTGAGTTAGAGCTTTATGATCTTTGAATATGAAGTATTACTTGGTATTAAAACACGTTAGGTCCTTCAAGGTGCTTAGGGTTGAGGTCTGGGTTTTAAAAAGTGTGCCTAGGCGCAGGCCTCAGCGCCTTATGTCACCCGAGGCGTGCGCCTTTTGTACTTTGAGTGTTTTATGATGTTTTTATGCATCAAACTATTGTACAATAGGTTTTTTGCCGTGTACATGTAAGAAAATCATATAAACCTTATTTAAAGCTATACTTTGGATAAGGGTGCTAAAAACCTATGAGATATATAAAAAAAATCCTATAATCACCTTGCGCCTTGGGTACGAAAAGCCTGTCGCTTTTGCACTTTGTGCCTCGCGCCTCGATTTTAGTCCTCGTCGCTTTTGTGCGCCTCTCGCTTTTAAAACCAAGGTCGAGGTGCAAGGTGAAGGCACTAGCATCATGTACACTAGGCGCCCGATATTAATAAAATAATTACAAATTAGTTCTTTATAACATTTTTTGTTAGCTGTAAAACACCCACAAATAAGATAAGAAAAAAAATACAAACAAATTATTTAATATAAAAAGCATGAACACGTTCTATGTACAACCAAACAAGCTCAATGTACACTCAAACATGCTTCATGTACAACCAAAGAAGTCCATAGAAACAAATTACAGCTTAAGTACCACAATAATAAACGGCTTTTGGGACCCTTAACGCCTCACGCTTTATAAAACCAAGATGGTATTAATTACATACAATTTTCCCTAGATTAAACAAGGTATGTTAGATAAACAAGTTGGTAACACATGATTGTTTAAGGCTTAATCGTTCAAACTATTTGAAACTAGGGGTGTAAACGAGCTAAGCTGAGTCAGATCGCCTAAGCACGAGCTCCGCTAGTTTAACTTGAGAGTGCTCGAGCTTGGCCCGTTGAACTTATGAGAGCTCGAGCGCAACTCGTTTAAAGCTTTATTTCTAAAACTTGAGTGACTAGTTGAGTAGTTTTTCAAGCTCGAGCCTGGCTCGTTTATTATTATATAATTTATCTATATATATAAGGAATTATGGTTATGTACATTTTTAGTTATACTTTTATATAGCATAATATATGTTATTTAATTACATTTATTGTAATATGATATTATTTACATGTAAGTAATATATTAGATAAAAATTATATGAATATTAGGTGTCTCGTTTGGCCCCGCGAGCCTAGTCAAGCTCGATAAGTGAAGCTCAAGCTCAGCTTTTTTAAATAGCTTCAATATAAGCTCGAGCTTGTGCTCGAGCTCGTTTAAGCTCTACTCCATTCGAGCTTTTAGCAAGCCAATGTAGAGTAGCTCATGAGCGGCTCGGTTCGCTTACACCCCTATTAAGAACCTAAGCCAAATGAATTTGTTTTTGCGTTCATTAAGAGGAAACGTCACTCACCTATTTATAGCGAACCACCGCCTAATCAACGGTGGATATGAGTTAAATCCAATGGCTACATTTGGTTCTCTAAATAGATTCCCCGTTACATCTCATATATCTTTGCCTTATATATTGACAGGCAAAAGAGGAAGCCTTTCAACTTTTACAACACCAATGTGTTGAAACACTCTTCGGATTAAAATGGCGACAGAAAGCCCGATTCAGATCATTGAAGCAAGTGGAAAATGGAGATCTCCAGATATGGGAATTGAGGATTCGGAATCGGTGTTCACGAGGAAAAGATTCCAAGGACGAAAGGGTAATTTTCCACCTATTCGAAGTGGAAGTGCACCTCCAAGCATTGAAGGCTCATTTGCAGCCATTGAAAATCTCTTGTTTAGGCTCCCTCCACCATTGACTTCAGAGGAAGACACCGGAAGTAGTAGCAGATCCATATGGTTGGATCATGCTTATATTTCAACTAATGAAGAAGAGTCCGGTGATGACGGATCATTAACTCAGGTAAGCTTATTTTATTCTAACTTTGTAAAATATTTAGAAGTTTGTTAAAAGTTTCGGGGTGTTTCATTGTTCGTTGTGGCTTGATAAATAAAATGAGAAATAATATAATTATTTGATTGAATCCACGATGCTACTTGGATGAATTGCAGCCGTGCATGTTTTTAGATGTACCCATTTTGACCCATTTACTTATTAATGTGTTGCTAGTCGAAATCGCCTAAAGTGTGTGTCATAAAACATTTTACATCCTTATATTAATATATATATATATATATATATATATATATATATATTAAATAATATATTCTTTTTTGCAATCAGTGCATGCCAATTAAAGAGTTTTGGACCAAAAGTTATTGACATTATTCATAAAACCTTACCCAACTTTTTTCGGCCCATACTAAAGAGTACCCGTTGTAGCCCATTACCGGCCCACCCATTTTCCATCTTTAATTAGTGTGTGTGTATGTGTACATAACTACATATACACATACATACATATTTATAATATTATATATACATGCACATTGACATACATATACACACATATGAATATTATGGTTATAAAACACAAAGTATGTGTCCATACAGGAAGATCCTCCTCAAGCACAGTCAGCTGCATCTAATCAGTCAGCAGGTAACTATGCTGACTCCAACTCCACAACCGCTACTGTTTCACGTTCACCATCAACAGACCGAATAGGGGGCAATATGGTAGTTGATACACCCGTGACCGCAAGTTTAAATACTCACTCACAAGACCATGGTTCCAACAGTAGTGTTGCTGATGCCGATCTTTCTGCTATAAGAAATGGAATGGTTTCGCTTGATATATCCACTTTATTTAAGTTAGAAAATGAAAATGCCCATGCGGGCTCCCTTCCTCAAACCATGCCATTGCCTCAACCTCAACGTTATGTCGGCATGAATCAGTTTCCTCAAAATCCCACCGTTTTATTGCCTTCATTGGGTTTCACCGCAGCGAATTATGCAACTCATCCAGGGTATATGACTTCCGAGACCCCACTTTACCCGAATATGATGCCAACTGGATACTTCCCTCAACAGTACGCGATAGGGGGATATGCTTTCAACCCGCCAAACAATTTCCCTTATGCAACTGGATATCTTCCTAACAACCCGTTTCCAACGCCTGGCGGCAACATGGTTCCAAGCGTTAGTGGTCAAAGTCGAACTTCAGGAGTCAATGTGCAACAAGTTAACAACTTATTGTTGCACGATCATATATTACAATCTTTAGGGCTCGTTAGCCATATTAACTTGAATTCAAGAAGTGTAGGTACCGCAAATCCTTATTATCTCCGGAGCCCAACAAATATGAATTTCTTGCAATTCTCAAATCCGCCCTCTGCTAGTTCGTTATTGCCGGAATCTCCTATAGGTGGGGTCAGTTTCCCTGGTAGGAGAAATGAAAGTGTTTATGGTGGATGGAAAGGGCATACCAGTAATTATGTTACTAATGACCCGAAAACGAATTCGCTTCTTGAACAGTTGAAAACAGGTAAAGGTCGAAGTTTGGAGCTATCAGATATTTATGGACACATTGTTGAATTCAGGCAAGTTCTAAACCGTTTGATCATGTTAAGCTGTTTTCTTCTCTTTTATTTTTTTTTTCCTTAAATAAATTTTGTTTGTTTTTATAATAATTGGTGCAGTGTTGATCAATATGGTAGCCGCTTTATCCAACAGAAGTTGGAAGTTTGTAGTAATGCAGAGAGGGACACTGTATTTAAAGAAGTCTTTCCTCATGCATCGAAGCTGATAACTGATGTTTTTGGAAATTATGTTATTCAGAAGGTCTAGTTAGTTTCTTTGATCTTTTATTATGTGCTAGTTCTGTTGTGTGTTGACCATGAAACCTCAACGGCCGATTAATGTCATATAAGTTCCTAAAAAGGAAGCTTTTTTTATTATTCATGTGCACCCGAGAAGGAAATGTTTCAATATTCCTATGGGGGTGTCACCTTCGTTTCAGAAACAACAGTAGGTTGAGTGTTGTGAGAACTGCATAATGCACTTGTACATGGTTCATAAAAGATAGTCAGAATCATGGTTTAAAAAAACGGGTGAGGCATACGCCTCGAGGCGAAACTCTAAGAAAACGAGTCTGAGGCGCGCCTCATGGGATTCATATTGTACATACGCCTCTAAGGGTTGAGGCGCTAAGAAAATGTGCGCCTCGGGTGGTTTAGGGGGTTTTTTATGTGTTTTTTTTTTTGGTGTTTTAGACTTTTTGGGTCAGTTATTTTATTTTTGATGTGTGTTTTTGATGTTTTAGACTTTTCTAGGTCTAAGTATTTTATTTTTTATAGACACATAATTTTTATATTTATTTTTTGACTGCGCCTCGAGCTTACGCCTCGGTTCGCCTCGAGGCTTATGCCTCATGAGGCAAAGGGAAAACGCCTCGAGGCTCGTTTTCGTTCTTTTAAACTTTGGTCAGAATTAGATAGAGAGTGACAGAAGCGGTTACATAGCCGTTTAGTGTATTACATAAAAAAAAAGTACAAATGCATTATGAGGTTCTCGTGAATCTCAACATATTATTGGTTCAGAAACGAACGCCCCTCTATTCGTGTAAACAATAAAACTTTTATCATTTTGTATTTTTAGATTCTTGAGCATGGAAATGCTGAGCAGAGGAGGGGCCTTGGGAACCTGTTTGAAGGTCAAGTATTGCCTTTAAGTCTGCAGATGTACAGTTGTCGTGTGATACAAAAGGTATTTGTATTTGTAAGGTTTTTCTTCTTTTTTTTTCTTTAACTCTTTGACACGTCACACGTGCACATAAAGGTTGCCCAAATACTTATGAGTGAGTCAATTTGGGTTCTGTTTATGGTCCAATAAGAAAATTGGCTTGAAAGTTGCTTAGAATCTATTTTAATGCATACAACCTCCTAAATTGTTTATATTTAAAAATCCAAATTGTTGTTACAATAATATTATTTTTGTAAGCATAATTAACAAATTAGTTATTAGAAAAAAATGGACAAAAGCCCTGTTACCAACCCGCACGTCCTGCCCACTTTGCAACCTCTATTTGCCTGGTTCAGTTCTGTTTTCATTCCATTTTCTGAAAGCAAATTTCAAGAGTTGTTTTATTTGATTAATCATAGGCCCTTGACGTCTTTGAGCAAGAACAAAGAATCAAGATTTTTCATGAACTGGAAAGACATATTTTAAAATGCGTTCGTGATCAAAATGGAAATCATGTGATACAAAAGTGCATAGAATATTTGCCAACCGAACATTTTAAAACAGTGATGTCATCTTTTCGTGGTCACGTTGTATTCTTGGCAAAACATCATTACGGTTGCCGTGTCGTGCAGGTATACTACTGTTTTCTTTTTTCCTTCATTTTTTTTTTTGTAGGCATTACCTGAGAAGTTACTTTATTTATTAATTTGTTTTATTTAATTTTTGCAGAAATTATTAGAGCATTCAACGGACAAACTACAAAGCCAATTTATAGTGGACGAGATTTTGGCCTTTGTTTATGATCTTGCACAAGATCAGTTTGGCAATTATGTAACTCAGGTATGTTCCATTATGCAATTGATTAAATTACTCAAGGGTGTTTCTTTTTTCCCTAATTTATATTTTTTTACACTATTATAATATATTATCTTTCATCTTAATTTTCAGCTAGTATTATGAAAAAAAAAAAAGTTTTAAAATTTGAGGTGATACTTTTTAGAATTAAGAAATAATTTACACAAAATTGTATTATAACTGAAAAGATATATTGTCATGTTTTAAATTTACACTTTTATAATATAAAAGAATGTCCTTTTTGGTCAACTTATTTGTTAGTTAATAAAATAATCAGAATTTTAAATACTTATACAACTAATTATTTTATTAGTACAACTTTAGACAGCTTATAAGGTTATATTGGAAACCCATGTTATAGTGAAAACTCACTCTAAGTTTCCGAGCTTTTTTTATATGAAAATTTTAGGGTATGTAATATACATGATTTTAAGCATTTTAAGTCAAAAAAATCAAAAAAGCGTCGAGCACTTTTTTTAAAAATAAAAAATAAATAAGTTTTTGGGTAACGCACTGTTAACACATGTTAATTTCGCTTAACATGTGTTAGTCGAAAACTTATTTATTTTTTTTTAAAATGTGTTCGGCGTTTTTTTTTATTTTTTGGCCCAAAATGCTTAAAATCATGTATATTATATGCCCTAAAATTTTCATATAAAAAAAAAGAACTTGGGAAGTCGGAGTTTCCAGAGTTTTCACTATAACAAGGGTTTCCACTAGATCCTAACCCCTTTAGACAGCAAAAGCACATCAAACTTGTAATTAGTTATCTTGTTACGTTTAGTTTATATGGTTTAGTACTTTAGTCAATTTCAAAATGCGCATGTAAGTGTTCTGTTTTCTTTTATGAAACACGTGTTTATTTGTGGTGCTCACAGTATGTGTTGGAGGCGGGGACACCAGAGGAGAGACGCCAAATAGTGGACAAATTGGCGGGCCACATAGTGCGATTAAGCCAACATAAATTTGCATCAAATGTTATAGAGAAATGTTTGGAATATGGTGATGAAGCTACAAGGCAAGTCGTAATTGAAGAAATTATTGGATCTGCTGATGGCAATGATAATTTATTAGTAAGTATAACTAACTTTTAAAGTCATCGTTAACTTTTAATGACCCGTAAAGATGTCAGATGGGTGGGTTGGAAAACGGGTAAAAACATTTAGCGTTTGGTACATGTCGGGCTCTTTGAATTGCCATGTCTACAACATGCCTTTTACCCGTGTTGTTTTTAATGTGTTTAGGTAATGCTGAAGGATCAATATGCGAATTATGTGGTCCAAAAGGTTCTTGAAATATGTAGTGGTCACCTGCGTGAAGTGTTGCTTAGTCGTATGAAAGTTCATCTGAATGTGTTGAGAAATTATACTTATGGGAAACACATCGTGGCTCGCTTTGACCAGTTGTATAGTAAAGGTACATACCCTGAACTAAAATTACTTATCTACCCTTATGATCTCAAATACACTAAAAGTTTGTTGACTTTTTATTTTGTTTAATTGCATGCAGAAATTGAGGCGTCGGGTTCAGACTCACAGCGGATGAGCGATGGCAATCTGTATAGTTCCGGTCAAAGCGTTTGATCATGCATAGGCTGACTATTAGTCTTAAAGAACCAAAGGAAGTTATTAAAAGTCGCGTTTTAGGATGAGTTTACATGTATAGGACATTTGAAATCTTTTATAGTTTGATGCATAGTGTAAGGGGGATTAGTCAAAATAGATATCCTTCTTATGATGTAAATACAAATTACATGTCTTTATCTTTTAAGTGTAGTTGAACTATATTTAGCATAAAATGTGGTTTTATGTGTTTACTCGTTTGTGTTTGTGTTTATGTGTAAGCATGTATGCATACTAGATAGGCTACATGAGTTATGACCCGATACGTTGTGTTATCAGGTCATGTCGTGTGATATCAGGCTTACCTCATCATTATTACAAGGAGATTGGGACGGGCGATAAAGCTACTTACTACTCGACTTAGAATTCACACACACGCACACACATCTACTTTTATACACACATTGTGTATTGGATTCAAATAGCTACATAGGTGGTGTCCTTCCCTGCTGATATTTAGCTTCAGGATGTCACATAAGCTTTTAGATATCATCATAGAAAATCCTGTGATGGATATGTTCATGTAACTGTCATACATACATTACATGCTTGCAACACACCAGTACCATGACAATAAAGATACAAGACACACAACCATTTGCAATCCACTATTTTATAAACAAAAAACGAGGGTTTACGCATATGTTAACAAATGAAATCAATAAAGAAAGATAAGCCAATTGAACGACCCTTCGGGTATTTTTCTACTGCAGAGAACATATAAACCTACAACTGGAGATATGTCCTATGGATATCCAAGTATTTAAATTATACTTCATAGTTAACTGTTAATTCAACAGAAGGTGAAGATACGCTTATCTGAATTCACCATCCGCTTGGCTGGGGCGGCACCAACAATTCTTTCCAGCTGAACAAAATTTACAAGTAAAAAAAAGATATAATAAGTAAATCTTAATTTGTCAATTCAGGTTGTATCTATCTTGAATAGGATAAACTAATCAAACGGGTCAAAAGTCGCACTATGTGTATTTATAATACATAAAAATAAAAACCTGCGGATTTTTGACCACTCAATTTGCCATATTTATCATGTACTAAAAGAAGTATGTTTACCCGGAGAATATCAAAGCGAGTGAAGAGCACTGTGCAGTTCATGCTTTGTGATTCGTCAAGCATATTAACAATCTGAAATCAGACAAGAATTTTTAAATTTTTTTTTTTTTGACAAAGAGAGCGTTTTATTTTCAAATAACGGAAAATTAGGGTTAGAAGAGCATACCTCGGGATAAAACTCTTTCCTATCGGGAAGAGAATAAATTATCAAATTCTGAATTCCGCGAATCTGTATTAAGTAAAACATTAAGTAATGCAAAGAAAACTTCAACTTGTATGTTTTAAAACCTAAAGGTGGGCTGGGTTAAACAGGGTTGAAACCATATCGTGTGTATTCAGGCGCATTAAACCAACTAAATCACTTATAAAAAAAAATTTGAATAATTTTGTAATCATACGCAGTGTGTTATGCAGTTACAAAAATATGTAGTGTGTTGTTTAGTTATAAAAAACGGGTTTAAAATAAGTGTTTGCGGGGCAGCCCAGTCCAAATCGACCCATTTTAACTTCTTGCTCGACCCGGCCAAGTCAACACATTTTGCCAACACTACATAAAACTGCTACAGGCCACAATTTTGGCAACTCAAATTTCTAAGTATGGAGATTTATACACCATAAACGAACAATTTAAATGATAACAAAAATCAAGGTCCAACGAGCTTAACTATAGTACTCCCTCCGTCCCAATTTAAATGTCCTAGTTTAAAAAACACACATTTTCAGAAATATTTTGTTTGTATGCGGTAAAATGACAATAATATCCTTAAAAGTGGTGATTGTGTTTTGTCTTTTATGGGCAAAACTGGAAATTACATTTCTATTTTTGGAAAGGGACATTTAATTTGGGACAAACAAACAAGGAAAGTAGGAGATTTAAATTGGGACGGAGGGAGTATCTATTAAAACGACGACACTTCTACAGTGTCGTCTAATATACGCCGCCGCCAAATTTGACCAAACTTTATTTTTATAATTTGACCACTACACGCGTACCTCATTTTTTTTTCCCAATTGGCCACTTTATTTTTTTATCATTTGACCACTAAAACTTGCATACCTAATTATTTTCCAACTTGGCACCTTTTTTTTTTTTTTACAATTTGGCCACTAAACAATATAGTCTACACACATAAGAACTAAAGTTTGACCACCAAACTTTTAGCCTTTAAAATTTAAGATTTCAAACTTTGACCACCAAACTTTTAGCCTTTAAGATTTAAGATTTCAAACTTTGACCACCAAACTTTTAGCTTTTAGCCACGAGTATTTTTTTTAGCCCACGCGAGAATAACAGTAACTTAATATTATCTTTTACGTCCACGAAACCCTCCACGCAATAGGAGCTCCCACAGAGACATGCGATCTTTAACGTCCACCAAACCCTCAACGCAACAGGAGCTCCCGCCGCGAAGCGCGGGGTAATTAATCCTAGTTTACCTTGTATCTGCGGTAGAAGTGTGCTCTCTCAGTGTACAACATGATCTTCTTTTGTCCTTGAAAGAACCAAGCTCGTGAACGAGATATATCTTTGGGCCGTGTGTAACTAAAGAGTAGAAAGTATCATAAAATGGTCCTAAAAAGTGATATATACATTATTTAACTAAGACTTTATAATAAGAAAGTAAAGAAAAATTATCTTACTCTCCAACTAAACACATGGATGCATCTTGTGACTTCAAAAAATTCCGTACCCGAACAAACTCAAAGTAAGAACTAATATATATCATAATCCCACCCTGAAATTGATCATTATCAGTAGAAGGTGAGCGGGTTGGGTAATGGGTCAAAACAAGTAATTTTTTTTTGGCAGGGAAACAGCCATATAGGTCAAGGTTGGGTTGAAGTGTTGAACCGAAGCCTTTATGTCCAAAATTTTTGAACTTTTAATATAATTTGAGTGTCAAGTATGATCACAAAAGTTAATATATTTCAAAATAATCTAATGTTTTGAATATACATAGGATTTATGCTTTGAAAACACTTGGGAGACGGGGTCCCATTTAAACTAGCTTTTCGTGTTAATACCATTATGAAACATAATCCGTTCATATGCAAATGGGTCTCATATCTACATTTAATGGATGTATCATGATAATTATAGTACCTGGACAGAATCTTTTATTTTTGGGAAGACCTACAGCAACAAACATGAAAACGTCAAAACGGATATTACCGTGGTCCCTAGACCATAGGCTGGGCCCACTAGCCTTATACAGGCGCATTATTAAAGAAGAAAACTAGAAAGGCAAATGAATAATCATAATTCATACCTTTGTCTTGAAGTAATCAAAGCGGGCATCATAAGCATCTGCTCTTGATTCAGTATCAATTCGCTCGAAAATCTGTCAATTTAAAAGTTAAAATAAACAAATAATAGTAAGAATAAGTCCGCGCCTAGTACAGTTCAAAGGATATAGATTTACAGATGTTTGTGGAAATACATACCTGTGTCACTTGAAGCAAAACCTTTGGAAGAACACCTTTGTGTTCATGCCACGATTTCACCTGCAAAAATGGTATGATGTTTTTAGAAAGATCAAGGAAGACTTCCAACACTTGTGTACAACAAGTAAACATAAATAAAATATCCTCACCTTTCCTTCATAGTTGTGACAGTGGTTGTTGAACAGATTGTTCATATCTGGTAAAAGAAAAATATATTAAATAAATAAAACTGCATATATAAAGTCCTAAATGTTTTGATATAACAATAATACCAGAGCCATAAATCATGTATGCTATGATTTTTATTAAACAGTTGAAAGAACTAACATCCTGTCTACTTGTTTAGTCATCACAGGTGTTAAACAAGCTCTATTTTGTGAATATATTCACATCAAAGGCGATCGCCTTTACCGCCTAGGCGACCAATTTCCTAGAAGCCATCAGATCCCGCTTTTCCCTCCTAGATAAAAAAAAAAAGAGCCAAGATCTGATTTTTTAAAAACCTAATCCCCTGACCATCGTTATCCACCAATACTTACCAATTTACAGGGATATATAAATCTCAATTAAATTCTTTCTTAAATATATTCGACTTTTAAAACACTTATAGATACAAACAAATATGCATATTGATCCCTAACTCAGTTCTATTGAATTATTCTTCAATATATATACTCCTAAACTCATTGATTTACCACCAACTGATTTTGTCTACTACATAGTTATTAAAGGCGTATTAATTCTTTAAGCAAGTATCGCTATATCAATCAGTTTATGCTTATATTGTTTATAAAATGATTGTTATTCTAAATGATTTTGGTGATTTTTTATTTTTTTATTTGCGCTTTTTTTCTCGGGCCCACACTTTTTTGGCGTTTCTCGCCTAGGCCACAAGCGGAGCCTAAGCGCCTTGAGTGCACCTCACGCCTTTGATGACTATGATTCACATGACTGGCCTTACAAATAAACTTTAATATAATTAGCAACAAACAGGACAAAAAAAACACAGGATCTTACCTGGAGTTACATAAGACGATAAAATAATTGACTGCCGATAAAACCGAGATTGTCCATCAAGATACCTATGCATTGAGACGGTTAAGAAAAGAAACATAAAATCCAATATTGTGTTATAACTTATAACATATCCATATTTAACCTATTATAGTTGGACAGCATATATACAATAAAATATATCTCTCTAAAAGAAGAGGAAAAAAACACAGGACAGAGGTATACCATGGTCTTATGCGCATTATATCAGTTCCATGTTGCTTTGATGGTATATGATTCAAGTGCTCAACAGCAGTACTCAGAAAGGACCAATTCTGTACAAGTGATGTTGAATATTTTAGTACAAAAATAACAATAAATTATACAGTAAATCTTTTCGGACAGTTTACCTGCATTGCTAATACATCTGCATGGTCCATAATCATCACCTATTAACGACAGTTGCTTATATTAGTAGCTTAGCAGGTAATAAGCAAGAAACAAGCGTGTGTGTATGTGTGTGTACGAGGGTGTTTCACTGTATTAAAAAAAAAAAAAAAAAAAAAAGTGGTAATAAGCAGCCAATATTTAAACGCTTTAACAGCAATATGAATTACCTCAATAGAGGACAAATAATCCATATCTTTTTCCTTTTCTACTTCAGCATCCTCAATTTTCTAGAATAAAGAGAGATCAAATTCACATTTAACATATAATAGTGATAGAACTTACCGTAAACAATATAAATACGATAAAGCAAATACAGTTTTACATTATTTAAGTAGAAATATAGATAATAGCTTTCATATACCCACATGAATCAAATTGAGAGGAGAAGCAACAATCATGTCGGACGTATAAAAATCACTATACAACTTTATGGTCTTCCTACAAAATACACAGAACAAATAAAAGATTAAAGCGCTGATTAATAAGAACATAATACTCTTTCCCTGACCAATTGGATGCATATGGTGTCAGGTTATAAGTCATCAATTCAGAAGATTAATTTCTACTTTGACATACAATAAACTCATAGCACAAGCATAAACCTTACGTAAATGTTATAATTTACTTTTAGGTATGAATACTTACTTGGTAAACTTGATGCCGATCATGAAATCATCATTCCCATTCCCTCCTAAAAGTGCTTGGTGGTCTAATGGCTTTGACTTTTTCCATGACTTGGATCTAACATCTTCGTCCTCTTGGTCATCACCCCCTCCACTACCAAATTGATCAAAGAATCGATCAGCGTGGTCAACGTTAACCTGTTGAAATCAAAAGAAAAAAAAAATTATATTCTGTTTTTTTTTCCTTCTGAATATGACAAAAATAAATAAATAAATAAATAAAACCGCTCTAGAAAGATTAAAACTTACCTTATGCCCTTCGGGGGTCAGCTGGATCAGCCTATTAATTACTCGATATGCAATGCTTCTTATTGGCAATATGATCAAAACCTGAAATTGATTACGATAATGATTGCCCAAACACAATATAGTAGCAAAAATATTTAAACCATTTTTTTTTAATTTTTATGCAACATAACTAGTATAATAAAAACCTTGGGACGAGTAAATCCTTGGTCAAGAAACTTCTCACTGTTCAAAACTTCCTCACCCTTCGAATCCTTTTGCTTTGCCAACGTTTTGTCATTCTTTGTTACAAGGTCTCTTGTTTTAAATATATGATTTAGCTGCATTAATAGAAACCTTAGTCACCGTTCCAGTTGTTACAAAAAAACTAATGTTTGTGAGCTTATGGTAGTATAGCAAAAGAATTTTGAAATGTACACACCGCGTGTAACACGTAGCCATCCATAATATTCGAGTCTTCTTCCCTTCCTTTGAGATAAAACGGTTTTTTGTTGTGATGCAATATATCCCGATAACTGTTGCCTATTCAAAATAAGCAGATAAAAGTTAACCAGGAAGACTTTCCATTTGCAGTTACTGTATATTGTCAATAGATCAGTATAATAATAAAAAAAAAAAAAAATACAAACGCCTTTTATCATTCACTTACAAAGAGAGAAGAATTGTCTCTGTCTTGACGAATGAAGATCCTGCCCTCCGGATGCTTTGTAACTATTCAACCAATTGTCATATAACTTCACATTTAGACCATAAGGAGACTTCGAGTAGGAATCCTGCAAATCATTGTAAAGATTTAAATTAAAAAAAAAAAAAAAAAACCTAATCATAAATTAACTAAAAGTCAAAATGTTGCATAATGGCCAAAAAATTACCTCTAAATTCAGCTCTCTAGTTGTCAACCACTTGCAGTTAGCTGCTTCAAGCCCCCATTTATATTTCCCTTTTTTTGTTGAAAGATTTTCAACCTCTTCTTTTGATAATTTGTAGTCCAAGTGAGTGGAGAATGAACTACACGAAGATCATAAAAAATAAAACGTAATTTTAAGTCTCAACCAACTACCTTTGCAGAAGTATTAACGCAAATAAACGGTATTATCTAAGTCGCGTATTAATTTCTTCTTGTCGGATTTACAAACAATAAAAACTAAAATATCAAAATACCTTGAGCTTTCTGATTCTTTTGCAGTAGAGTGACCATTTTTTGCGGTTTCTTCTTCTTCTTCTTCTTCTTCTTCTTCTTCTTCTTCTTCTTCTTCTTCTTCTTCTTCTTCTTCATCATCATCATCATCATCATCATCATCATCATCACCATCATCATCACCATCATCATCATCATCATCATCATCATCATCATCATCATCATCATCATCATCACCACCATCATCATTTTCACTGTCTTCTTCCGTGGCTGCCAAACTAGCTCCTTGTACATCATTTGCGTCCAAAGCGTCACTTTCAAATTCGTTTTCAAACACTATTAATCAACAAAAAAATTACAAAGGAAGTTGGATAACTTGGATTTACAAAAAGGGAATGGTTCTTTAGAAAGTAAACATTGGGTGCTTCATAGTTCTTAGTTCTTACTATCCTCATCTTCATCGGAGTCACTTTTACCTTCTTCTTCTGCGCGCTGTCTACACATAGTACACAGGACACACAACTATCAAAAGTTAAATTTTATAGCTAAAATCATTTAAATTCAAATGATTAGCACATTTTAGGTCATATGAACAACTTAAAAGCAAAAACGCGTGTCCACAAAAAAAAATTAAAAAAAAATTAAAAAAAAAGATAATATTTTTGGTAGAAACAGATTACCTCCTCTTGTAAGCATTAGCAATTGATTCACTAGTTGACCCAAGTGTCTTTAACAAATTATCATACATTGTTGGTTCTTTGTAAACAGCCACCTCTTCTTCTTCGTCTTCTGAAGCCACATTCTCGGGTTCCTCGGATGAATTGCCTGCAACTCATAAGCAACCAACTCCAACTTAATCACAAATAGCAAACGAACCCGAAACATATAGAATGGGTCCTTGCGTACAGGACAGGTATACGATTAATTTAAAAAAAAAACGTGGGTAAGGGACAGGTATCTTATAGGCGACACCCAGCCCGCCTTGGTTTTAAAAAGCGCACCTCTGGCTACACAAGGCGCGTGGAATACAGGAAGCGCACCCGAGGCACACTTTTTTGGCAGAAAAACCCTTCTGAGGCGCGCGCCTCGCGTATTTATCAGATTTTAATGCAGCAAACTGTTTTATTACTTGTACATGTAGGCAAAATCATATATAAACCTTATTTATAGCTATATTTTGAATAAGGGATGCTAAAAACCGATAGCAACATATTCTTTTCAGCTTTTATTATTTGTTTGTCCTTCGTAACAGAATAATCTACTAATTCACAAACTTTATGTTTCTAATTTCCTTGTGTAATTACACTACTGAATCACTTGGAGACAAAGGATCACCGACCCGCGCTCATCTTCACCGTGATAGTTTCTTTTAACGCGTTAAAAGAAAATTATCCAACCTGCTTATCCGAACCATACCCGTAAACAAATTATTTACAATATTAATTTTTGTCCGTGTGAATTTCTAACACGACCCAAAAACACAACACAAATCTAACACGAAATTTGCAGGTTTGGGTTTAGACTAAACGGGTTTTAATCAGTTTCAGATTAAACCCGCCAACCTGTTTAGCTAAACGGGTCGGTTTCGGGTCAACCCGCAAACACGACCCGTTTAACACCCCTACTAAAAATTCAAAATAATGTAATAATCTAAGAATCCCAACCCTTAACACTACTTACAATCAGATTACCAATATATACATACATATACACACACATATATATATAGTGATAAAAATATATACTTGCCTGAATCATCAGTATGAGAGGAGGGATTATCATAAGCCCTTTCCTGTTGACTATGATGAGTTTTTTTAACACGTTTATTCATAACCCTCTTAGCAACTTCATTAGTTCTTGAACCCCGCCTGTATCCTATATATATATATATATATATATATATATATATATTTAACATAAATATTCAAATTAATAAAAAAAAAGAGAGAGAGAGTGAAATTAAGTTATTGATAATAAGAGTTTACCTCGTTTGTTTCCGGAATTGCGTTTAGCCATAATAGCTGAATGAATCTTTCTGCAAAAACAAATAAAGGCTTAATCTTTTTATAAAGGACGAAGGAAGCTGCCGTTTGTTTGTATCAATGGGATGGGATGTTCTGTGTCACTGTGTGTTGTGTGTGCTTAAACCCTTTCTATAATAAAACCCTAACTATTGATCAAGTGGGCCCATTGGAATCATGTTTAGTTTAAGAGGGTGTTTGGGATTGAGTTTGAAAATGAAAAATTATTGTTGGTTAGAAGTGTTTATTGGCTTATTACTTTTTGAAATTGAGTTTAGAAAAAAGTGTTTAGATTAGCTTTTGGGATGAGAAACGTCAAAAAGTCAATAGATTGTTTTTTTAAGTGTTTCGCTTAACTTATTGTGAATATTTGTTGTATGGGTGGTAGATTTGTAATTTTTTTTCCCAAAAGTCAGGATTTCTAACTTCTAAAAAACTGTTTTTTCATCCTTAAAAGCCAAAAGCCAAAACAAAAAGTGTTTTTGGTTACACAAACAGCTTATTGACTTATTGGCTTCTTGAAAAAGCCAATAAGTCAATAAGTTGTTTTGAAACTCAAACCTAAACACCCTCTAGCTATTGATGAAGTGGGCCCATTGGAATCATGTTGGTTTAAATGTTTATGACTCTTTAGGGTTAATAATAACGGGAAAGTGTGGGTACAAAGTACCTTAATCTACAAAGTGTAAGAAGTCACTACAATTTGACACGTGGAATCTGGCGGTTACAACCTCAATGTTCGTTGTGAAGGTTTAGGAGGGTATTATAGACTTTTACACCTCCATTAATCACGTTCCAATTTTGATCAAAAATATCAATCCCTAGTTTTACGTGATATTGAATTCAAATTTTCGTAACCGATTACACAATCTTCTTTCATATTTTTTACATAATTCAAACACCGATCACAGTACGCTATTTTTCGATCAATTTTTTTTTAAATTTGATATTCAATTGAAGAGTGTATCATCATGTTCAGTATGTTGCTCTGTTTTTTTTTTCATTTAATCGTAATCTTATTATGCGTTTTAATTGTGTATCAGACGTAAACAATGAACCGGAAACCATAATCAAAGAAGAAGATCTTGTGGTTGCTATTGATAACCTAAACTTTCAAGGTTAATTTTTGTGTTTTTCATATATTTTCGAAGATAATACAGTTCACCAGAAGAGGTTGATAGATATCTGTTTTTATATTGTAAATATAATACAGGAAGTTTCACATAATGCTGATGAAGAAGGTTGTTAGAAGTTTGATTTCATGGCTGAACATAAAAGGATTCAAGGTAATTGTGGTTTTTAAGATGTTACAGTTAGAAACAAAGAAGAACAAAAAATAAATGAATAGCAGCAAGATGATTCTGAAGACAATGAAGATCAAGGTGATGAAGAGTGAGTTTAACATACAAAGTGTGTTTTAAGGTTTTCTAAATGCGTTTTAGTTTTATTGAACATTGATACTGTGTATTATTGGTAACTACTGATGAAAGTCAAACCAAAGATCTGATTAATGAAACTACTGATTACTGTTGGTTAATAACTTCTGATGAAGTGTTTGTAACTAATGAAGAAGAAGTTAATAACTACTGCTGAGTCAACCCACCGATGGCCTAATTTCTGATGAGCAAACTACTGATGAACATTGATACAAATGCGTTTTATGGTTTTACAAATGCGTTTTACTTTTATTGAACATTGATACTGTATTTTAATATATTGTATGTGCGTTTTATGTTTTTCCAAATGCGTTTTACTTTTATTGAATATATAAATGTGTTTTATGTTTTTCCAAGGTAAATAATATCAATACATTATATGCGTTTTAGTATATTGTACATGCGTTTTATGTTTGGAAATCATTATTAGAACATTTTTTAATAACATTCCTTGTTTTTCATCTTCAAAATTAAACAAACAACAATGAACAAATATATGAAATCATGTTGCAAAGCAAGTAGATGCGTTTTATAAAAACATTACAAGCGTTTTATGTTTTTACAATGGCAGTTGAATACTATGAATTTTATAACATGCGTTTTAGCTATTTATAAGTGTGTTTTATGTTTTTACAATGGCAGTTGATTACTATCAATTTTATAACATGCGTTTTAGTGTATTATAAGTGCGTTTATCAACATAGCATTTGATTATAATACTCACGGATATAAAGGTATGTTTTGGTATATTATACATGCGTTTTAACAACATCACAATCTGAAATCATTAAAATCAAAGACATACATAAAATGCCTTAATAATTAGACTATAATAATATACCATCGACTTTGAACAGTACTTTTGGATTGTCAACGTTTTTTTTTTTCTTTTTTTGTTTGTTTTATGAATTGAATAAGTATTAGTGTTTATGAACAGATTTCCGATGTTTCCCAATGGCCTGGTGGTTAGGCACAATGTATGGTGCATAAAAGGCGGGTGTTCGACTCCTGGGTTGTGCGTTAGATGGGTTGGTTTTTTTTACCCGGCTTATTATTACCCACTGACACGTGGCACTCAAATGTGATGCCCATGTGTTTTCCACCGGTTTTTTTATCAGAGGTATTATAATAGCTTTATAACAATCTGCATGTTTTCACATCAGAATCTTCTTACATCGTCTTCCTTAGCACCTCCTCTTGCTCATTCGTAAGTTAAAATCAAAGTTGTATCATAATGATTATACTTTTCGCATCTGCTGTTTGTGTTTATTAATACCTATATGTATCTTTGTTGACTGATTTCGTGTTTAAACATGTTTCAAATATGATGTTTTTTTTCAAAATTTTTGGGTGTTTCATGTTGCACACAATGTGTTTGACTGAATGCATGTGTTATATTTATTTGCATGCGACTTTACAGAAAATTTTTTGGTTGTTTTGGGTTTGTTTGCTTGATTTGCATGAGTATTTGTGAGTTTTTGGTTGATGGTGTCTATGATAATTTGGTTTGCATTGTTGTTTAGAGTATGCATATATCCAGTTTTTTTTTTTTAAATTGGTTGTTTCTTTTATTTTTCTTGGGTTTGGTGTTTTATGTGTTTTCATGGGTGTGGTGTTTTGATGATTTACGATGACCGTGACAGCAAATTGTTCATTGTGTAGAAAGATTTTAAGTTGTTTGATGACTGTTTTTGGCAGGCTTGAGTACATGTTATATCATGACTGTTTACACCATGATTGTTATATGATGAGTGTTTGTTATATCATGTCTTTATAATTAACACACATTTTTGGCAGGTTTGAGTGTTGATCTGCAGTTCTGTGGTGTTTTATGCAGGTATGCTCATAGTTTTGGTTTGTTTTATTTCAATTTTAGTGTAATGTCATTAGGTAACATCATGCTTAGGAAATTATTTGTAAATGTGTATGTTGCGTTTCTTTAAAGGTTTTAAACTTTGGGTTGAATTAGTGTTAAACACTAGACAGGTGTTAGATACTAGGACAATAGGAAAAAATGACTATGTTCTTAGATTTTGGTTTTCTGTGCTCGCAACGACTGAAACAAGAAAAACAAAAAAAATTCTGGAAAGGACTGAATGGCTTATAAGGATTGTGTAAAAAATTGAACTCTAGGGCTCATGGGTCATGGTTGTTAGGTTGTTGCTGGTTGTTGAGGTCTGTGTACCAACCAAGTGAGTTTTGTAGATACACAATCAACTTGACTAAAAAAAATGGTAATTGAGAATCTAGGGTGAATGGGTGTGCATACATAGGTGTTATGATGCAATCTTCTATATATATATATATATATATGCATTTCTGTATATATATGGGGTATGTGATTATCACCTGTTTACTCTCAGTCCTCAAGGTCAAAGCGGCGGCGGGCTGATGTTGTATGTGATTAGGAGTAAAGATGGTACGCCACACATGGTTAGTAAATTGCACCCATCTTACATGCCATTACAATATCCACTTCTTTTTCCTCGTGCGGAACAAGGATGGTCACCGGATTTGCGTCTGAAAGCTCCGGTAACTGATATTGACAATCCTGAGGCTTCTATTCCAATTGATGCAGACACAGGTCAAACGTCTACGGTTACAACCACAGCCTCAGATGATTCAAAATTAACACCGATAATGTTCTACGGTTATCAAATACATGATCGTCAAGATTTGTACACTCATTTGCTTAAAGCATCCAGATTGTTGCAACAATATTTGGTAGATGCTTACATATGTGTTGAGCATAGTCGGTTGGAATATTATAGGCTGAATCAAGATGAATTTCGTTGTGAATTCTTGGAAGGAGTGCATGATGCAATATCTAGAGGTGATACAGAGGCTAATAGTATTGGAAAACGGGTTGTTTTGCCTGCGTCTTTCACTGGTGGACCACGATACATGTATAAGCATTACCAAGATGCTTTTAGCTATATGTCGTGTGCATGGAAATCCACAATATTTTATTACCTTCACTTGTAATGTTCGGTGGCCTGAAATAAGTAGGCATTTGAATCGTGTTGGCGTTTCTAATCCGCAAGATCGTCCGGATATTATTGCAAGGGTGTTTCAATTGAAAGTGCGTGCTTTTATGAAACACTTACGAAAAGCTAAGCCGTTTGGCGATGTAACAGCAGTATACATTACTTTTATACTATTCGGCTGCTTTGCATTGTTTTAGCATGTTTACATGTGCATAGGCTTATAACATTAATTTGAATGCACACAGATTTGTACACCATTGAATTCCAAAAAAGAGGTCTTCCACACTGTCATACTTTGCTTTGGGTATCAAATGCTTATGCTATACGTGATGCCAATCAAGTGGATCAACATATTTCTGCCATTATTCCAGATGTGTCTACTGACCCAGCTTTGCATAGGATTGTGACTGATTTTATGTTATACGGACCGTGTGGTTTAGCCCGTTTGAATTCGCCATGTATGAAGGATAGAGTTTGCAGTAAGAAGTTTCCAAAGGCCTATGAAGATGTAACACGCTTTGATAGCGCTGGTTATGTGCACTACAAAAGACCTTCAACTGGTGTACCGTTTCTTAAAAATGGTGTGCCCCTTGACAATGGGTTTGTCATTCCTTACAATGCAAACTTATTATTACATTTTGATGCGCATATAAATGTAGAGTATTGTGGGTGGACAATGTTAATTAAATACTTATTTAAATACATCTCTAAAGGTGCAGACAGAATTCGATTTGCAATATCTCAAGACACAACTCAATCAAATACCCAACCAAAGAGTAAACCAGAAGTTGTTGATGAGATTAGCAATTATGTAGATGCACGATTCATTTGTCCGCATGAGGCAATGTGGAGAATTTTTGGTTTTTACATTCATAGTAGAAATCATGCTGTGCAGGTTTTAGCTGTTCATCTTGAAGGAAAACAAAATCTTACTTTTAGGCAATCACAACGACTCACAGATATTGCATCAAATCCTAATACTGGTAAAACAACACTTACAGCAAATAACACCAAAGAAATCAATAATAGTCAAACATCAGTGCCTGCAGGTGTTAATTTACGATACATTGATTACCTAACAAAATTTCGCTGGGTGACTTCATCAAAAACATGGGAAGTTAGAAAAAGTAAAGGGAACCCGCAATAGGTAGGCTGGCATATGTACATCCAACATGTGGTGAGTTGTTTTACCTCTGATTATTACTAACTTACCAAAAAGGATGTTGCTCTTATACGGACTTAAGAAATGTGTCTGGTGTTGTTATGTCAACCTTTAGAGAAGCCTGTGAGGCTTTAGGCCTAATAGGAAATGATAGAGAATGGGAAATTGCTTTGACTGAGGCTGCAATATGGGCTACATCTATTGAATTAAGATCTTTATTTGTTTGCATGTTACTTTTTTGCGATGTTTCTAACCCGCGTAAATTGTGGAATTCCAAATGGAAATGCATGTCTGATGATATCAGTCGTAATATCAGTCAAAACATCACTCGTAGTTCAAATTTAACCAATGATTCAGATTTGCAACAATATGTATTGTATGAGCTTCAACTTTTGTTAGATTCGAATTCTAATCCACGTACATTAATAGAGTTAGGTCTTCCAAACCCAGATCCATCTATCTTTTCAGCATTAGGTAATACTTTGCTCTTAGAAGAAAAAAATTATGATAGGAATGCACTTCGCCCTGAACATGAAAATTTACATGCAAGCCTTCATAATGAACAATTAATTGTGTATGATGCAGTCATGAATGCAATCACAAACTCAACACAATTATTAGCTTTTGTTTATGGTCATGGTGGTACTAAAAAAACCTACATATGGAAAACACTAATTTCACGCTTGAGATCAGCTGGTATGATCGTTCTTGCAGTCGCAGCCTCAGGCATTGCGTCTTTATTGTTACCAGCAGGTCGTACAACTCATTCAAGGTTTAAAATACCACTAGAATTAACAGAAGAGTTTGTATGCCACATTAAAAAGAAAACAAATCTTTGTCAGCTTCTTTTGGAAACCACACTTATCATTTGGGACGAGGAACCCATGAGTGACCGTAGGTGTTTTGAATCATTAGATAAAACCTTAAAAGATCTTACTGGAAATACCTTACAATTATTTGGTGGGAAATCAGTATTGTTAGGCGGTGATTTTAGACAAACATTACCAGTTAAGCCAAAATGTAGTAAAATTGAGATTTTAGCATCTTGCCTTCCCCGATCATACCTGTGGAAACATTTTGTCGTCTATATGCTTAGTGAGAACATGCGCATTAAAACAAATGAAGGGAACATTTGTAATAATGAAGAAATTGAGGCCTTTGCTAAATGGCTTTTAAGAATAGGCGATGGAAAAGGTGTTGTAGTTGATTTTGAACATCCAGATATCAAACAAATTGAAATACCTGCTAATTTCTTTGTTAGGCAGTCTGAAAATAGCCTTTTAGAGTTGATTCATTTTATTTATGATGCTAATTTGCTTGCAAATCCTACGCCAGCAAAAATATTTGAACGTGCTATTATTTGTCCAAAAAATGAAACAGTTGATGTCATAAATGAAATGGTGCAACAATTATCATTAGGAGAATGTGTTTCGTATTTAAGTACTGACTCTATGGTTCCTCATTCAAAAGATGGTGCTAAAACAGATGCAATGTACCCAGCTGAATATTTAAATGTTTTGAATTTTCCTGGTAACAACCCGATTATGCTGATGCGTAATATAGATCCTAAAAATGGTTTGTGCAACGGAACAAGGCTATTAGTATCTCAATTACTTCCGCGTGTGATTGAAGCACGAATCATTACCGGTACATCAATTAGAAATAGAGTGTATATACCAAGAATTAATTTTGTACATAATTCTAAAGACTTACCATTTGTTTTTATGCGTCGTCAGTTTCGAATAAAAGTATGTTACGCTATGACGATTAATAAAAGTCAAGGTCAATCTTTAAAGAAAGTTGGGTTGTATTTGCCGCAACCAATTTTTGGTCATGGTCAGCTATATGTTGCACTATCAAGAGCTACATCCCCAAACTCATTAAAAATACTTTTGCCTGATAATAATACACCAAATAATAACACAACGTTAAATATTGTGTATTCTGAGTTATTACATGAAATCAGCTCACAACAGATTGCGTGTTTTTCTTATTATTTATCTACTCATTATTATTCTATGATATTACATATAAAATAAATAAATATAGCTTATTTCCTGCACTACATTTTCCAGGCTGATACCAATGGACAACAAAGGAGTGGCCGAACTGACTCCCAAGAAGGCAACAACACTATTTGAAGTACGGGTTATAAAAAAATGGGTGCCAGCATTCCGAGATGATGAAATTCATTATGTATTTGTTGATGCTGAGGTAAAAATCTTTATACTTAGATTATAATATACCTTATTACTATTTATATTTGCTTTCTAAGTATTTATAATATTACTATGATGTTTACACAGGGCATGGGAATTCAGGCTGTGGCAAAAGGCAAAAACAAACATGTTGTGGAACCGAAACTTAAGCCTAGGTCATGTTACCAGATTCAAAAGTATGCATGTATTGAGCCAGACAATTACACCAATACCCTCACACATTCAGGCACAATTTTCCTTACACAAGCAACTGTTATTACACATGTTCCAGATTCTACAAATATACAAAATCACTTCTTTGACATTGCAAGCCGTCGAAGGGCTGAAATAGCAGCACCACATGAGGGTATTGTAGGTATGTTATCCTATGCTTATGTAATTCTACTAATTTTGTTGTCACCAAAGGTCATAACTATTTCACTCTTAACCAAAAACTGTTTTTATTAACAGATTACATTGGTATTTTCCGTGGAATAAAGGATAAAATGACTACCAAAAATCAACCATGTGTTGTTATGACACTGAGACCTGAGAGGTTGCAGGTATGTGCTATATAACTCATATTTTGATGTATATGTTATAATATTAAATGCTTTCTTTATGAAATACAACAATCAAGATGTTACCATTGCTGTTTGGGAGGAGATGTTAAAATCGAAGGCCAGGTTCAATCGAATCGAATATGAAACAGCTGACCCACCTGTCATTTTAGCTCTCACTGCGTTAAAAAGCAAGGATTATTATGGTTAGTATTGTTTATTATAAGAAATGCATTAGTTTTCAATATTTTAATGTAAATATTCTTTCTTTATCATTATTATAATAGTATTTCGTATATAAATTTTGTTTTGTTAACATTTACAGGTACTCTTCAGTTCCAAACCACAAATGCAAGTTACACATATCGCAATCCGAAAACTCCTGAAACACAACATCTGATAGATATGTATGTAAAATACATTTTATTTAACATTACCAATTACTTTCGTAAATAAAATTTATATAGACCAATTATATGTTATTAACGTGGCACACGTATTTATGTGTCCTATTATAGGTATGCAAATGAGGGCCTTCAGCACCAACCAACTGTGCAACCAATAGGGCAACAAATTTCAATTGCAGGACTTAAGAATTTGCCAGCAAATAGGCTGACTGTAGGTTATATTTTAACAAAATATACATTTTCGCCTTCATTGTTATTAAATTATTTATTCTTAACAGGGTACAAGTTTCAGAATCAAATGCAGTATAGATTACATTTCAGCAACAGTTCCGTGGTTTTACACTGCATGCACACAATGCAATCAGTTTATATTGGAGAATGGTCCACTATGGTTTTGTTCGCAACATGCTGATGTAGATGATGTTAAATACGTGTAAGCTTTCACTTCACAACCTAATTGCCTGAATAGTCTTAATTAACTTTCTGTTAATAATTTTCAAATCCTGAATAGTATCATGGCTATAAGACTGCACTTATGGCGTATTGGTTAAAATTGCAAGACTACAACATGTGTATGTGTTTCATGCTAAACTGCTAAACATAAGGTTTAGTTTTATAAGCCTGAACTAATGTTGGAAATTCTGACCCATCTATCCTTTAAGACCTTGACTTTTTAGTTTTGCTTTAGGCTTTTAAGATGGTTTACTCAACATTCTATATAGCTCTAATTTTAGGTTGTTGAAAATCAAGACTGAGATCGGATAGACAATTTAAAAAATGTTTAGTCTCATAGGCTTTTTATTCACAAAACAGGTTATGAGTACATAGGAATTTTGTTTGCAATACATGTTATGAGCATGAGTATTCAAAGATCTTAATGGCTTCTGTTTAGTATTAAAGATAACGTGAACAAAATCAGTAAAAAGCCAGCCCAAATTGACCCGTTGTATTTCTGTTTTCGTAGTAACCTCATGCCTAAGTGAATAGATATCTAGGTGTATGCCCGCATAGTCGTTTTATTTGCAATGTATGTTATAACCATACATGCGTCAAAATTTTATACTTCTTTGAATTAAATAAATAAGAAGGCAATCCAAATCGACCCGTTTTATACCAGTTTTACATTCACTTTAAATAAATTACCAGCTGCTGGGTATTTTATCGAGTAGGTGCCTAACTGAAACAAACGCCTAAATACCTATACAATTAGTCGTGTAAGCAAATTATACACCTTGATGGTAAAACGCCCAAGCGAGTAAATGCTTTTGCGCCTACGCGACTAAGCGATTGTGCGACTGAGTGAGTGGGTACAGGATTACATCGCTAAATATTATTGAGGGCCTTCAGCACCAATCAGTTGTTTTTTAGCGATTGGCGCATAAACGCCTAAGCAAACTGGTTGACATTTTATGTCAGCATTCATATTGGTACTGAAATATGTTTGATTTGTTGTAACTTCATGTTCATCCAAGATCACTGAAGGTATTTTCGAAACTGGATTTTCTTGAATCATCCAGTCAGCATCTGCCTCGATAAACCCTTCTGTATCGTGTAAACAGATCATATAGCTTAGTGCCTAAACGTTTAACCGAATGGGCGCATAGATGTCAGGTTGCGTTCTGGTCCAGGCGCCTAAGTAAATCGCGTACCTAAACACTTTGTCGCATAAGCAAACCATGCACCTTAGCGCCTATTCGCTTAACTAAATATTATAGAATGTGCAAACATGTTTGTGCTTATCAATTGTTTTTTAGCAATTGGCGCATAAGTGCCTAAGCAAATCACACGCCTTAGCACCTAAACACATAATCGAGTCAACGACTAAATGCTTGGTCGTCTAAACAAATGATATAGCTTAGTGCCTAAACACTTAACCGAATGGGCGCATAGATGTCAGGTTGCATTCTGGTCCAGACGCCTAAGTGAATCGCATACCTAAACACTTTGTCGCATAAGCAAACTATACACCTTAGCGCCTATTCGCTTAACTAAATATTATAGAATGTGCAAACCTTTTTGTACTTATCAGTTATTTTTTAGCAATTGGCGCATAAGTGCCTAAGCAAATCACACGCCTTAGCACCTAAACACATAGGCGAGTCAGCGGCTAAACGCTTGGTCGTGTAAACAAAATATATAGCTTAGTGCCTAAACGCTTAACCGAATGGGCGCATAGATGTCAGCTTGCGTTCTGGTCTAGGCGCCTAAGTGAATCACATACCTAAACACTTTGTCACATAAGCAAACCATGCACCTTAGTGCCTAAACACCTAAGCCAATAGGCGCCTATGCACCTAGCAAAGAAATGTTTACGCACCCAGGCACATCAGTGTTTTGTTAACAATGCATGTTACTGACATGCGTGCGCAAAAACATATGTGATTTTTTATTTAGTGTTAAATAACATTTCATATTTTCTTTAACTTCTTAGGGATTTAAAAAATAAGATGACAATCCAAATCATTACGTAAGGACACTATTAGGCAAACAGTCGTTTAGACGCCTAGGTTATTTCCACAAAATCATATATTCACAGTTCTTAACATGTATTCACAAACATTGAAATTACTGATTATTATATAATTTGTAACCATAAAAATCAGCTACCTGTCAATAAGTGTACGCATTTTAAAAACAACATGATACTCCTAACCTGTTCCAATATGCATATAACTACAATAACATTCATTTAATATTAAACCTGCATATAGTTCATATTAATAACACAACTAGCATACATACCCTTCACATTTCAATTACCAAAAACTATTACAAACTAGGGTTGCCCAAAAACTGCTAGCTCCTTACATGCTAGACCCCCAATACACATCAAACTACATACACTTTAATACCTAACAAACAACCATAATAACCCTAAAAGAAACATAACAACACAAACTTTCACCAAAGTCACTTCATAGGCATCAACTTTAGTCTTTAAACTTGCAACCTCCCTTTGTAACAAAACTTTCACCACTTCAAGCCTCTCATTTTTGAATCTGCAATGCCCTTTTCTCAGGTCCACTTAGAATTAGCTTATCAACATCCTCCTTCCACATAAACAACTTACAATCTGCCCTTCTCTGACATATGATGTAAAGTATTTGTCAGCTTACACCCTTATAGGAACAAAATAATACATAAATAACTTACTTGTGCAAAAAGACATTCATAAAAAGCATGCCCTGGCCTAGAAGCACAGGTTCCACCTTTCCTCATGACTGCAAGTAGATTATGCTCACAATACAGTTTACCATTAGTACCAATCTTAACAATCTTGAGATTTGATGATGATCTTATCCTACAACTTGAAGATGAGCTCATTTTGTTAAAAACCAGACTTCAAAATGATTATGCACAACAACCGTGTATAATTCTGCTCATTTATAACATCATAGGACCCACACTTCACCTACCTTTTGTGTATAATAACTATATCCCCCCAACTGTCCCCACTAATGTCATTAATTTACATGACTAGCATTATATTATGTTATATTTATACATATTTATACCTTTTATAACTAACTGTATGATACAAATATTAATACAGGTACCGAATCCACACAACACTTTCTGATGATTCAGAAACAATTGAAGCAACATTCTTTGACAGGACCGCAACTCAGCTTCTGCAAATGTCATGTGCTGAAATGATGTTACAGCCAAATAACGAAACATTAGTGCATAACATCATAGGCAAAGACTTAGATCTGCAAGTGCAGGCCAACAGAAACAGGAAAGGAATTACAAGATGTACAGTCAGTAATGCCACGCTTATTATTCCGCGTACTAAGATCCCTTCCCAAGACATACCAGCAGCAAGTACACCTGCCCCAAAAACTCCAAATCCAAAATCTTCCTCTCCAAATATGATGCAATCCCCTTTATCATCAGCTGTTGACACAACAACTCCCGTGGCCCCTGCTAAACGTTCCCTGACGCAATCTGAAGGTATAACCAATATATGCTTATTTATGATCAATACAACCACACTAATCAAATTTTTACATATGCAACGTTTCGAATTGAACCTGCACAGAAAAAACATGTCACTGATCCAGAAGTCTAACAAGCACGATGTAGGCTAACAGTGGTCGTAATGATGGTGATATTGGCTAGAACGGCTCAATCAAGATGTAATGCTAGAAATTAGGTTGTTATGTAATCTTTTTAGGATGTTATGTAATCTAATTAGGATGTTATGTAATCTTATTAGGATGTTATGTAATTTGTTAATATATATCTTGCTTCTCACTTGACAAATACCTATTCCAAAAATTCCAAACACATAAGATTAACGCGCAACGCGCGTCATTTAATCAACCTAGTTTATATTAAACGCATGATCAAAACATATGTTCTATAATATTCAACCACAACTGGTACTTCTTCTTCGTTATCTTCCTTCACTTATTTCATATAAACGTAATTTTAGGGTTTTCATTCATTCATCATAGACGATGAAAACGGACAGACGATCAAAATTAAAGTAACAATATGAACTTCTGCTTACTTGATTTGCGTTTTGGAGTCATAATTCGTCCTTAATCGAGTGATTGTGGTCGTCTGATATTGTTTGATATGGTTGCTCTGCTTTTTTTTTGTTTATAGAGTATGATGTTTATTAAGTTTTGAGTTTGTGATTTCCACGATTATAGCAAATCATAATAACTGTCAATTAATGAGATGATTTGGGCGCCATGATTATAAAAAAATCAAATTATTATAGCAGTAATTTGTCTAATTTGCCCTTGATTCGTTAACGGCAAACAAAAAACACGTTGATAATTAAAATGGGGGGATGTTTTAAAACGCAGATCAACGACTGATATGACTTCCTACACTTTGTATGTTAAGGACGCTTTGTACAATAGCCTCTCTTAATAATAATAATAATAATAATAATAATAATAATAATAATAATAATAATAATAATAATAATAATAATAATAATAATAATAATAAATGGGATATTAAAAAATAACCCAATTTGCAAATTGAAAGTGGTTGATGGTTTCGGTTGCCATACTCGACCGGTAACAAAAAGTGGGTATCTGTAATTTAGAGATGCATTAAAAATAAGCCTGTTTGAAAATTGAAAGTGTTGAATCGGTTCGGGTTTTAAAGTGGTACCCACGCAAAAAGGTATAGATTTTTTAAAAACGTATGTTTCGTATTGGTATCCTATTTTGTCATTTTGAGCTGAACAGAACTAATTTTTTATAGTATGGGTCAGAAACCGTTTTGTAAAATTAATCTGGATTATTACTGTTTGACGAACTAGCCATTACAAAGCGGATTTCACCATTGGGGAACGATTTTGACCATTTTTTTGCAAAGTAATCACCATTTTGCCCCACCTAAATTAGAATAAAATAGGTTTATGATGTTTTTGGATGATCACAACATTTGAAAACGCAAAAACGCACATGAAAATGAAAAAACCCATTCTCGTACACACTCGCTTTTGAATCTCTTTGCTTATTTTTTATGCTTCACAAAGTGCTAAATCATGAGTATCCGTTAGTGTTCGTTCCTCAAGCGAGCCAACCGTTATTTGAGTTTATGCAGGTCAGTGATTTGTAAATATATATTCTATATGTTATTTGTTGATTTTTTTTTCTATCTGACTAGTTTGTTTTATTTAATTAATAGACCGAGTTCAATTTCAATTTCAAAGATATTGACGAAGTTCTCGTTGCCAGTAAAAAAACGAGGCATTGTGGCGGCTCTCACAAAGCGGTACAAAGACCACAAATCTGACGCAAAGAAATATTTTTTGGCTGTGTCGAGAGATTATGATGGTGTGGAGGGAGCAAGGCAACGTCCGCCCGAGGGTATGAAACCTGAAAACTGGCTTCGAGCTGTTGATCACTTCTGCAGTGATGAACATAGGAAGAAGTCTGAAACTAACAAAGCCGTCCGCCAAAAACAAACGCCCACATACCAAGGTGGAACGAGCTCTTTTGCCACTCACTGTCACAAAAAGGCGTATACACACATATACATAGACGGTATTGTTTATTTAACTTATAATTTAACTTTTAATGTTAGACAAAACATCGAACGGTATGAAGCATACCGTTTGGGACATACAAGAAGGCATGGGACGTTTGATAGCCTCCAGAATGAAGAGAATTATGTAAGCATTTATTTATAATCTATTATATATATATATATATATATATATATATATATATATGTATACAGACACACACACATGTATATATATACGTAATTCTATTAAATCACTTTTGTAAAATACAGTACAGGTTAAAGGCACAGTTTGAGTATGAAACTCAACGGATCACCGAAGAAGGAGGTGGAGGAAGCAGCTCCCAATGGTTGGATAAGGTTGGTATATATTTGTGTATGTGCGTGTTTAGTTTTCATGTTTGTGCGATTGTTTGTTGGGTTTAAAGTAGGTTAAAACTAATATTATTTGGGGTATTTGAAGGTTGGTTTATTTGAAGAAGTGTTGGGCAGACGTCACGAACATGTTCGCGGGATTGGGCCTATGCCTTGTCCGAGAGAAAGCCTTCCAAATTTTACACAAACGTAACTAACACCGGTATGTCTTTGTAGTTTAAATGTTAATATTTGACCCGTTTGGTATAAATATGTATAGTATGTAGGATATTTGACCCGTTTGGTATAAATGTGTTTAGTAAGTAGGATATTTGACCCATTTGGTATATATTTGTAGTTTATTTGTTGATAGTTGACCCATTTGGTATAAATATGTTTAGTAAATAGGATAGTTGACCCATTTGATTTATATTTCTAGTTTAAATGTTAATATTTGACCCGTTTGATATATATTGGTAGTTTTAATGTTGATAGTTGACCAATTTGGTATATGTTTGTAGTTTGACCCATTTGGTGTATGCATCTTTGCTAAATGTTAATATTTGACCCGTTTGGTATAAATATGTTTAGTAAATAGGATATTTGACCAATTTGGTATATATTTTAGTTTATTTGTTGATAGTTGACCCATTTAGTATAAATATGTTTAGTAAATAAGATATTTGACCCATTTGGTATATATGTGTAGTTTAAATGTTAGTAATATTTGACCCATTTGATATATATTGGTAGTTTTAATGTGGATACTTGACCTATTTGGTATATGTTTGTAGCTTGACCCATTTGGTGTATGTATATTTGCTAAATGTTGATATTTGACACATTTGGCATAAATATATTTAGTAAATTGGATATTTGATTCATTTGGTATACATACATATATATATATATATATATATGTATATATTTGTAGGAAAAATTTAATACGATGATGACCAATCCTCAAATCCAAGCACAAATGTTCCAAGTGTTTAGTCAATTCTACCAATCACAAAATCTTGCAAACTTTGGAAATCAAGGCGGTAGCGGCAATAGTGCTGATGATGATGAAGACGAAGCCGAAGATGAATATGTTTAGGCGTTTTTGTAAGAATGGTACAATATATAATGTTTATGCTTGATTGTAAATCTTGGTATTTTTGCTTAGTTTTGTTGGTATGTTTAGACGAATGTTTTAAGGCGTATAATGTATATATATGTAAATGTTGGTATGTTTGGTTAATTAGTTTTCTTGTTATTTTGCTTGATTGTGCGTTTGTGGACAAAGGGTATTAAAGCTGAACTGGAAAGCAGAAAAAAAGACCTTTAGCGGCGAGGTAACGACCAGACTGCACAGGATTTTGCCACGTGGCATGCCACATAGCAAAAAAAATAATAATAATAAATTATTGCCACATGGAAATAGATAATTAGCGGCGACACGTGTTATTAGCGACGTTTTTTTGATGACGAGAGCATTAGCGGCGACAGTCGTCGCTAAGGCCCTAGTCACCGCTAAAGGTGGGGCAATAGTGACGACATGGGTCTCCGCTAATGGTGGATTTCCTTGCAGTGATTTTTGTTTTCTTTAACTTTTTTATCTAATTGTAACATTTTCTATGGAAATTAGCAGTAGAAAGTATTCCATCGAAAATGCATGAAGATGTTGCATACTTCTACAGACTACAAAAACGATATTTTATTTAATTTGTTAGATTAAGTATTCCATCGAAAATGCATGAAGTGTTTGACTTGGCTTTGTTAATACTTAATGGGACCATTGACATCTGACCAACCAAATAATGCCATCGGGGAAAAGGCAAATGACATAAGTCTTTTGGCAACATGCAACAAATGGATTAGGAAAAGGGGATTGGTTCAAGAGTTCCTTTCATAAAATTTATAAGGATAGCTATTCACACCCCCCTACTTCTATTTTAACCCTTAAAGCGTCTTGCTTTGGCCTAAGCGAGGCGTTTGGGGTCAAATCGTACGAGGTGGCAGAAAAGTGGAATATTTTGATCCAAAGCGTCTAGATTTGGCCAAAGCGAGGCGCTTTGGATCAAAGTTTTATTTTGGGGTATTTTTTGGTGTTTTGAATTTGTTTTTTTATTTTTTTAATTTTTTTAATATAATTATTTTAAAAAGTTAAAAAAAATTAAAAACAAAGGTCTTAACCCTAATCAAACATCTATATAGGCGGTTTCGATTTCCAAATGAATCAACGACTTAAACTTGACATCATCAACCACGTATAGTCAAAGATTTTAACAATAGATTTAGGAAGCTTGAACAATAGATTCAGTACTTCTGGGAAAAATACAACATTAATCTTCGTTATCCTTTATCATCTCTAAGAATTAAATTCCTAACAACTGTTCACCACCATTAAGTACCAATGAAGACCTTGATCTGCAATATTTGAAAATTATCATTTCTTGACATGCTTGGTAACAAAGAGGAACACTTTCTTCTTTTGTTCTACAATATTTTTGTTAGTTGTTAATGTTGTTATAGTTTTTCTACTTTTAGAAAAAATAAAAAACCAATTCGAATGCGGTATGCGCGTTAAATTTCATTAAATAAGTGAAAAACGCGAATTGATCAAACTTTGTAGAGGCCTATGTTCTACGGGAGGTGAGTTGGCAATGATCAAGGGATCCGCTTGGAGTCTAAAGCTTCGCGTGTCATATCAAAGTATTCAATTCCGATAATCCACACCTTTCTCCTGAAGCAAAACATCTCTAGGTTTACCATCACCAAATGGATTCACCTTAGGCCTCGGTTTGTCCACTCCAATTCCTAACATTAATTCCAATTCCAATTCCAATTCCAATAGTGAAATCAGAATCTGAAGATAAGTTATTATCATTATCATTCACAATGTTCTTACCTAGAGCTACCAACCATCCGGTTGAAGAAGAAGAAGATGACAGATATCACTAACATAACTTGCACCGGCTTGAGATATGAGTTTGATTAGCTTAAATCTCTCTAATCCATGGTATCCACTTTCACCTGAAGCTTTACTTTCCTAGGAAGAAGATCAGAGCTCCAAAAGCAAGTGTGAAGATCAAGGGGATGCAAGTTGAAGAAGAAGATGACAGATATCACTAACATAACTTGCACCGGCTTGAGATATGAGTTTGATTAGCTTAAATCTCTCTGATCCATGGTATCCACTTTCAAAGGATCCATGACACGCGATGATCGCTACGGTTAGTGGATACCATGGATCCGAGAGATTCAAGCTAATCAAACTCATATCTCAAGTTGGTCCAACAACTGAATTTGACTTGCTTGCATTGGAATCTTGTACGAAATCATCTCATTGCATATTCTCTATATCCATACCTTGTTTCAAGTATCTTGTAAAATTCATTTGGTCTTCAAGACTTCTAGGAGTCAACAAAGGTTGACTTTCTTTGAGCATTAACCATGACTATATTACATTATTATTATTATTATTATTATTATTATTATTATTTAAATTAGTATTATATTTGCAACCTAGTTCCTTTGTTTTATTATTATAATAATAATTTATTATTATTATTTTATTTATTATTATTTTATTTTCTTTTTTGAGGGTGTAATGATGATGATGATCATGATTTGACAAACGATTTACGAAAGTATCAAGAATCGGAAATTAGTAAAACGATTTATAATTCTTTAAAGGCTGAACACGAGTATACTCAAACAAGGGTTCCGCGTTTCGGTACGTTGGCGCTTTGGCCTTTTTAAAAAAAAATTAATTTGTTTTAATTCATTTTAAATACTTGTTATTGATTAAAAATTAATTTTAATTCATTTTTAAATGTTTTTAGTTGTTCCCAAAACAACAAAATTCGTTTGAAGTGTTACGGGTCGTTTATTGCTCGTTTGTGTGTTTTGGTTGAAACATCCGAGTTTGTTCAACTTTCATGAATCATTGTACGTGGTGCTCCGACTATACATTTGATACCTATATTTTTCCAAAACACGATTTTTGCATGTCTAATCGACATGCTGGACTTCCGGTCTCTGTTTGACGCGTTTCGTAATGTTTACGAATTTCCGAATCTTGATACTTTCAAAAATCGTTTGACAAATCATAACCATCATCATCATTACACCCTCAAAACAGAAATAAAATAACAATAAATAAAATAATAATAATAATAAATCATTGCTCCAACATAACTTGTACCAGCTTGAGATATGAGTTTGATTAGCTTAAATCTCTCTGATCCATGGTATCCACTAACCGATCAAACAACGAGATCCATATTTTCAGACGTTATGGTTTGATCAAAACAAAACTTATTATTAAAAAGCAACAAAAACAAAATTGGAACCTTAAATCGTACGGTGAAATAAAGAGAGGCCTATTAGGAGTGTCGTGGAGGAAGATCGTCGGTTTGCTGTAGTCGATGATGGCGCAAAGGTTAGCAGTAAGTTTAAATTTTTGAATGATGTTCGTCGGTTTGCTCCCTATATACTAATTCATAACAAAGGTAGGAAAGTATTCATATATAAAAAACATTAAAAAGTCACTATTCAACGAAATGTATCTACTCACAGTGACATCGAACACTTTATAAAGCAACAAATTCAAAACAGAGATAGGAAAGCTCTGATCATGGGTGACATGATTGTGTTTATGTTTTTTTTATAAGATGAAAATAGAAGTGCCGGTCCGACTGTTGATTTCTTTCCAAAACCACCATTCGAAACCATAAAGCACAAGGATGAAGTCTTGGAAAAACCCACTAAGAAGCCCTAAAATTTCGGACCCTAACACGCACGAGACGAATGTCGCGTGTCATGAGTTCGACCAAGATATGTGGCTTTAGTCCTTTACGCAGGTTTGCCAGAGGGTCACTATTCATATATAAAGAACATTAAGTAACCAATTGCCAAAGGGTCACTATTCATCAGACTTTCCAACCCCTACGAAATTTATCTACTCATAGTGACATGTTGCGCATGTTTGTGATGTTTTGATCTTTAGGGTTTATGATATTGCATGTGTTATGATAGGTTCTGATCATGCTAGGTCTTATGAATGTTTTGTAATGATTTTTTATTGTTGTGGATCGATTATATGAACACGTGAGTCGTTTAAATAAGAGTTTATGCAAGATTTAAAATCTGGACAGAATGTTTGGGTCAACTTGTAGGGTCTGTTACGTGACTTAAACATGATGGTTTTGATGATTTCTTTACATGGATGTATTATACCTGGTCTTAGCTTTTCATAATGGGTAATATCGATTGATTTGGACGTCGTTTGAATAGTTTTTGGAATTTTCTTTGAATAAAGGTCATATCAGCTTTTCGGATTAACAAACTGAGTCAACTTTAAACAATCATAACTCGAGTTTTACAAGGAATTAAGTTATGAAATTTGGACAGTAGGTTAACATTGGAATAGCTCGGATTTCCAAGTGGATTTATCCCGTTTGGATTAATACACGATTTTTGGGAATTTTTCTACTAAACTGATCTGTTGTGTGTATTTTCTGAATGTAGCTTTGTTCGTGAATTTTCATAATTTTTGTACAAGGTTTTATCATAAACGAAAAATATGGATTTGTCCAGTAGACCTCCTAGAATATTTAGTAAAATTTTGGGAGTCTAACTCACTGGATAAGTATTTTTAATAAATTAGTTTTCATGGCGTATAATCTGTCCTAAAAACGCAGATTGTGTATTATGAGTTTATGTGACTAATTGGGGTCCTATGTGGTATGTATTTGACATGTACTTGAATTGACACTTATATGAGATGCATATGAAATGTAAAACTAATGATAACCAATAGGGGTGTTCAAAATCGGATAATCCGAATTTCGGATATCCGAATTTCGGATATCCGAAATTTCGGATTCGGATTCGGATCATCCAACGGATAATCCGAAACTTAAAAAAAATTAAAAAAATAATAATAAATAATAATAAAAACTATAAAAAAACGTTCTCCTTTATGCCTAAAACGTGAACCTATTAAAAAAACAAAAATCGAAGTTAGATAAACGAAATTTGAACAACAAATATATAAAAAAAGCTTATTATTTTGATGGAAGGGGGCTGTGGAGGTCGGATACGAGGTGGACGGGGGCTGTTATAGAGGAGAGAAGAGAGAGCAACAGCTATGGATTAGAGGAGTATGGACTTAGAGTTAGAAGGATTAAGGATTTAGGATTTAGGATTGTGTATTGTGTTATGTAGTGTATATAATATTATATATTTATATATATATTTTTAATATTCGGATAATCCGATTATCCAAAAATTTTCAAAATCAGGATCCGAATCCGAATCCGAAATTTCGGATAATCCGATTTTCGGATATCCGAAAATCGGATTATCCAAAATTTCGGATAATTCGGATTCGGATTTTCGGATTTTTCGGATTCGAATTTTGGATTATCCGATTTTGAACAGCCCTAATAACCAACATATTCACCAACGGGTCCGTAGGGTTTACTTATGCATGTAGAATCACTAGGTGTCACTTATACGATTTTGAACAATTAAACGTCTTGGAAAAACGGGTTATATGGTGTAATGGTATTAAACATATACTCACTTAGTGACACATATACTAGGGAGTCGGTAGCACACCCTGCTTTGGAGTTTGGATTTACTTGCTTGCATACTAAGGTGAGTTTCACTACTTTTTCTCAAAAGCATGCGTCTCAGGGTGAGAGACCTTTGATAAACGTTTTCTAGTCCGGTTCGGGACTACTTGGACATTGACTCTCTAGGAGAGTCCGTTACGAATCCTCGGGTGGATTGCGCTTTGATCAGTTTAAAACTTATTGGTCCTTTGTGAACTAAACACTCTATCACTTGAAAAGTCCTTACATATTATTGGGTTAATCGCTGGAGGCGAACGGGGTATTAGTTGATAGCGCTATTAGGTTGTGTAGCAACCTTATGTTTGCGATGCTGGGAGCATGGACATGAACTTCTGACCACATCTGTTTTGCTAGTGTTGATAGACACTAGTTCCTAAGGCAGTTTAACATATTACTGAAGGTGTCCCAATAATCTCCTGTTTAGTTGCAATGAGTGGGTTAGCTACCCCTGACATGATTAAACTGATAACACTTGAACATTTGGGTCTGGGAGACCTACGTTTTTACTTGGTTACGTGGCTTGGGAAACCAGCACATTTACTTACTCACTTTCTTTACTTTGTGAACTCACCGACTTTATGTTGATACACGTTAGCATGCTTTTGCAGGTAACTAGGTATGGAGCACGAATAGGGCATGCATCATGTTATGTCATGGGATTATGAACAAATAAATTACTTTTAAATATTAACTATTTACTTATGGTTTTGGGCGCGGTGTTTTGCGCAGACTTTTTACTTAACTGTTTTACTAATTCGCTTCCGCTGTTACTTTATGGGTTTGATTAAAACTTTTAAACTTGGTTTTAAAATAACGAACTAAATGGTTTGGGCATTTAGAGTCGTTCATTCGACTTATGGCTATGGGATCCTGGTTTGTCATGCGCCTCGCGGTATAAACCCCATAGTGGAAATTTGAGGGTATGACAATATGCATCTGTGCCTGCCTCGGCACTAATTCCCAAGTTTTATTTTTAAGTCAACCATTAAATTCGTTTGTCATGGTAGAGTACCAAACCGGATTAGTAAGGGCGTCCTTTGGGTTTTTGGGAATGGGAGAGATGGTGTGGGTGTGAAGGTTGAATATTTGTTTAGGTTTGGTGATACCCGATATTGCGTGTGTACGCATTGTGCGAGTTGGTGGTGGGGGCGGGTTTGGGATAGGTACCGATGGTGAAGAGTGGTCCGGTTGTGGTGGAGGGGTGGGGGCCTGGTTTGGGTAATCTTGGGATTGGGTTGGTGAGTGTGGGGCCGAGGCGGGTGGAGGGCCGGATGTTGGGCGGTGTGGATCAGGGAGGTTTGTGTTGGGTGGTTGGGCCGAAGTGTTGGGTTGGGTAGGAATGAAAGTTGTAGCAGGTTGGGTATTGGTTTAGTGCTTAATGGGCTGGGCCGAAGGATTTGGAGTTTGGTGGGTAAGGTATGGGCTTAGGGGTTCATCCAGAAAGTTGTAGGTTTGAAGCATTGATTGGGATTTATTGGAAAAGGGAAATATTGTTTCATCAAAAAGGACGTGGCGACTGATAGTAATTTTGTTGGTGGTTAGGTCGAGGCACTTGTATCCACGATGATTAGGTGGATAGCTAAGGAAGACACAGGGTGTGGATCGATATTCAAGCTTATGGATGGTGGTGTGAAGAATTAAGGGGTAGCATAGGCAACCAAAGACCCTAAGCTGATCATAAATGGGATGGGTGTGATAAAGGCGATAGGTGGGGGTTTGAAAATTGTGGACTTTGGAGAGAATGATGTTTAGAAGGTAGGTGGCAACTTCAAGGGCATGATGCCAATAAATGTTTGGCATTGAGGATTGGGCTATGAGGGTTCTCATGATGTTGTTAACGGATCAAATTTTGCGTTCGGCTTTGCCGTTTTGGGAGGATGTGTGGGGGCAAGAAAAACAAAAATGCATTCCGTTTAATTTGCAAAAGGTTTGAAACTGGTGGTTAACATATTCTCGTCCATTATCACATTGTAGTTGTTTTATTTTTCTGTTGAATTGTGTTTGGATAAATGGTGTGAAAATGGTGAACATTGAGAATACGTCAGATTTGTTTGTTATGGGGTAGGTTCACAAGAAATTGGTGTAGTCATCTAAAAACAAGACATAATAACGGTGTCCCCCATTACTGATGATGGGAGAAGTCCAAACACAACTGTGAATAAGATCAAATGGCATTAAAGTACTTGTAAAAGAAGTTGCAAAAGGGAGACGAACATGTTTCCCGAAAATACAAGCAGGACAAACTTTATTATTTTTAGAACTACATTTTATTGAAGTAGAAGTTTTTAAAGTTTGTAAAATAGCTGGGCCTGGGTGACTGAGCCGTTGATGCCAGATGTCTTAGGAAATAGCAACAAAAGTAGATGCAGTGGAAAGTTTGGTGATGTTGGACGGGCTGAGAGTGTAGAGATCTCCCGATCTATTGCATCGTAGGAGAGGTCTCTTTGTTCGAAGGTCTTTCACAGTAAAACCATATGGGTCAAATTCAACAGATAATTGGTTATCAGTAGTAAAACGACGGACAGAGATTAAGTTTTTGACAAGGTTAGGGGCATAAAGGACATTTTTAAGTTTAAAAGGTGGGAAAGGTGGTGGTAGGGTGATGTTGCCTTGTCCTAAAACCGGAATGGTTTTGCCATCACCAACAATAATGTTACGAATAATGCTTTTAAAAATATTTGAGAACATAGTATGCTGAGGAGACATAGTACCTGATGCTCTGGTGTCCATTGTCCAAGATGGATCATTGTGATGCAGTGCCAAATTATATAGCTCCTGAGCAATCAATGTCTGTGGGAGAGTACCCAGTATTATAGGACTGGGCTGGGGCACCGCTGCTGTTGGACTGATTGGGCCTAGGGCCCAATATACCTTGAGCCGTGTGGTTTCCAGATTGTGAATTAGGAGCTTGGGCGAATGGATAAGGACATGGTGGGACTTGAGTCCATTGAGACCAATTATTATTGGATGGTTTTGGGCCATTCCAGCAGGGATAAGACCAAGGGGGGAAATTTTAATTATTATTACTGTATCTTCCTCGATTAACGGCGAGATGAAGAGGGTGAGTTGACATGGTTGTTATGAAGAGAAGGAGGGACTGTTTAGATTGAAGGAGAAAATTGAATAACAAAGAAAGAATCAGCATAAGAGAATGCTGAGAGGATTGGAAGGCAGAAGGTGGAGAAGAAAGCTAAGCTTACCTAGACTTTTGATACCATGAATGATATAGATCAATTGTTTGCCTTCTTCTCATTGATCTCATCATAATATATACACATCCCTAAACTTGGGGAGAAAGGAATTACCAAAAATAATTACAAGATAATCTACCTAAATTACATTAGTAATATTCTAGAGCTATTCTATAATTTTTTAAGCTTTTATGTTGATCTTATTTTTCAAACAGCATGTACATATGAAAATTGTAAAAGGGGATATGCACACACAAATATCTTTCGATGAGCATTTTAACAAAATGCAAAGTTTGAGATAAACAAAGTTTTAGTATAAGGAAGAATTCTTTAAACAAGTATTCATTTATCCATGGATTTGGTTTTGCGGTTCAAGCGAGCGAGACTATAACTGGCTAAGCACAAATGAAACTGTTACAAGAGTACTTATTGTGAATATGAATCATAGAATGATAATGTTTTTGATATTGATTGATTGTTTTTTACAATAAAAAGATGGTACAATTTATAGAGAAAAGCTATGACTAAAAAAGGAAATAAATTGATAGTCTAACGGCTAGTTTCTTTATTGGCTCAATATCTTGAAACAAGGAAATGATGAATCAGCTGATCTTGATTTGAAACATTTTCTAACACTCCCCCTCAAGTTGAGTAGTGGGGTCTCCAATGCTCAACTTGTATAGGAAATTATTGTAGAGTCTTCCGTTGACGGATTTTGTTAAGATGTCTGCTAGTTGGTCTTCTGACCGAACAAACTGAAGCTCTATAGTCCCGTTTTCTAGTTTCTCTTTGATGAAGTGTCTGTCAACTTTCACATGTTTTGTACGGTCGTGTTGAACAGGATTTTCAGAAATTTGTATTGCAGCTTTGTTGTCGCACATTATTTTACTTGTCTTAGTCTGATGGAACCCAATCTCGGATAGAAGTTTACGTATCCATAGGACCTTTGCTAGACCTCTTGCAATGCCCCGAAACTCAGCTTCAGCGCTTGATAGGGCAATAACCTTTTGTTTTTTGCTTCTCCAAGTGACTAAGTTCCCGCCAACTAAGGTAAAGTATCCTGATGTAGATCTTCGGTCTTGTTTATCTCCTGCCCAGTCAGCATCCGTGTAAGCCTGGATTCTTAGATGTTTATTTTGTTGAAACAGAATCCCATGACTCGCAGTCCCTTTAAGATATCTTATGATTCTCCATACAATATCCATGCGACTAACTTGAGGCTGGTGCATAAACTGACTTACCACTCCGACTGCATATGCAATGTCAGGACGAGTGTGTGAGAGGTATATGAGTTTACCCACCAGTCGCTGATATTATTCTTTATCTGCCAACTTTGCTCCGTCTTCCATATATAGTTTTTGATTAGTCGTCATTGGTGTGTCCGCTGGCTTGCAGTCGACCATTCCTGTTTCAGCAAGGAGATCAAGGATGTACTTCTTTTGACATATGAAAATTCTTTGCTTAGATCTTAGAACCTCAATCCCAAGGAAATACTTCAATCTTCCTAAGTATTTCATCTCGAATTCACGGAACAGGTCTGCCTTCAGCCTTTTCATTTCTTCTTCATCGTTCCCTGTAATAATCATATCATCAACATATATAATTAAACAAGTCACAAGTTTACCTCTTTGCTTAAGGAACAAAGTATGATCGGAGTTGCTTTGTCTGAAACCATATCCTTTCATTGCAAGAGTACATCTGCCAAATCAGGCTCGAGGTGATTGCTTAAGACCGTAAAGAGTCTTCTTTAATCGGCATACTTCTTGATTGTTAAAGTCATCTGTGAACCCGGGTGGGGCTTCCATATACACCTCTTCTTTTAATTCTCCATGAAGGAAAGCATTCTTGACATCAAACTGATGAAGTGGCCATCCTTTATTTGCAGCAATAGAGAAGAGGACTCGGATTGTATCAATCTTAGCTACTGGAGAGAATGTTTCTGAATAGTCAATCCCATATGTTTGGGTGTACCCCTTAGCAACTAGTCGGGCTTTATATCTCTCTATGGTTCCATCAGGTTTGTGTTTGATAGTAAAGACCCACCGACAGCCTACTGGTTTCTTTCCTGTGGGAAGGGTACATTTCTCCCAAGTTTTATTTTCTATGAGTGCCTCCATTTCGGCTTCCATGGCATCTCTCCATTCCTTGGAGTTCAAGGCTTGTTCCACAGAGTTTGGAAGTTGTTCGTTGAAGAGGGCAGTAGCGAACGCTTTAGCCTCCTTAGACAAGTTCCTGCTGACCATGTTTGCCATCGGATATCTGGCGGATCTTGTTTGTTTTTCTGGGGAATATCGTTTCGGTGGTACCCCTCTATTGGCTCTTGGAGGTAACACATATCTTTCAGTTGTCTCAGTTTGTTCTTCTTGTATAGGTTCCTCCTGCATAACCTGTTCACTTGCTATTTCATCATTATCTGATATATCCTATATATTAATAGGGTCCTCATTAGATATATTAATTGGTTTATGAGGATCTTGAGTTTCATTATTTTGAGTATCCCCGTGTGTATCTAGGTGACTTACCTTGGGACTTGGGGAATCTTGGGTGGTGGTACCGACAGTAGGTTCAGATTGTGTTGAAGTAAGTTGGTCAACTTGGGTATTGTGATTCACTCTGTTTTGGGTACTAGCTTCTTCAGATAAAGATACCCATTTTAGCCAATTCAGTGGGTCAACATGCTTCTTCTCCCCCTGACCACTGTGTTGGGAGGGATAGAAATATTCGGTTTCAAGGAAGTCACAATCAAGGGTGGTGTACATATATCGGCGTTTTGGGTTATAGCATCGATACCCCTTCTGGTCAATCCCATAGCCAACGAAGACACATTTTTCCGCACATGGAGCAAGTTTGCCTCGATCATGTTTAGGAATATGGGCATAGACAGTACACCCAAAGACTCGTGGTTGTAGTGTAAGAGGAGGAGGAATTTTGGTAAACTCAGATAGTGCTTGAATAGGAGTTTTTAAATTAAGGGCTTTGGTTGGCAACCGGTTGATTAAATATGTGCCAGTAGCCACTGCTTCCGGCCAGAAGAATGTGGGGACCTGAGACTCTATTAAGAAGGCTCGAGTTATCTCTAAGAGAATACGGTTTTTTCATTCAACAGTGCCATTTTGTTCAGGAGTATATGGGCACGTTTTTTTGATGAATTATCCCTTTGTTTTGACAGAATTGTTTCATTGACTCATTTACAAATTCTCCACCATTATCAGATCTAAAGATTTGGATGTTCGTTTTAAATTGAGTTTGTATCATGTTATAAAAGATAGTAAACTTTTCAAAGACTTCAGATTTTTGTTTCAAAAAATAGATCCACGTCATACGAGTGCAGTCATCAATAAATAGCACAAAAAATCTAAAATTTTGTCCTCCATTAACTTCTACAGGACCCCACACGTCAGAATGAATAAGGAAAAAAGGTGACTCAACACGTGTATTATTTAAACTATAAGTATGTCTATGACTTTTAGCTAGGGCGCAAGTTTCGCAATTTAAAGTTTTATTAGAAGGAAAAAGTTTTGGAAATAAAAGATTTAGATAGCCAATGGATGGGTGTCCTAGTCTCCTATGCCAAAGCCAAGCCTCTCTATTTGTAGTTCCGTGAGCAAGCATCACGCTACCCTGTTGAGTCACTTCTTCCACATAATATAATCCTGACCGTTCAGTGCCACGTCCAATAATCATTCCCGTCTGGATATCTTGAAGAATACAAAAGGTTGGATGCATCAATACGGTGCAATTTAACTATTTTGTCACGTGGCTAATGGATAACAGTTTATGAGATAAAGACGGGACATATAGACAATTTGAGAGCTTTAAAGTTGGGGATATTTCAACACTGCCCCCTCCTTTAACAGGAACAACTCCGCCATTAGCAGTTTTGATGTAGTCAATCCTAGGTTTAGTTTTTGAAATGATATCAGATAAATCGTAGGTCATGGTGTCAGTCGCACCACAGTCAAATATCCAGGATTCCTCTGTTTTTATACCATTTCGTGCCATATTAACTTGTGGTCCAACAAATCTTTTTTTCTTAAAAACATTCTTCTTTTTTCTTTTTCTTTTTTGTTTCCTTTTTGAAAAAATGGTTTTATCCCTTTTAGAAAAAAAATTTGTTTCTACGAAATGTTGACCATTATTATTACAATTATTTATAAATAGACCTTTTTCTTTTTTGTTTGAAACAAGACTTTTATCACTTTGGGGTTTATACTGGTCCTTCTTTTGAGGAGGGTCACTATTTTGAGGATTTTTATTTAATTGATTCATGATATGTTGTGAGGAACCATCTGTATGTTTCATCATCATATCTATAACACTAGAATTAAAAAACAAAGGGTCAAGAATTGAGTTTGAGGTTTTTATTCCCCCAAACTCGGTACCTCCATCCACAGCCCCTGCTCCGCGTCCGCCTCGTAATCCGATAGCCTGGTTACTGCTGCCGCCGCCGCTGGTGGTATCTCTAGTGTTGCTGGTGGCGGTCGTAGCTTTCCCACCGCTGATATACGTTGTTGCGAGCGCATCCCATAAATATTTAACGGTCGGAAATTCGGTAAGATTACTTGCTATGGCCGGTTCAATATTCTGTATAAGCCACGAGAACACTACGAGGTCGTCATGTTCCCATTGCTCATACCCGTTTTCGGTCGGTTTGGGTGATGTTGGATTCCCTGACAGATGACCAAGGAGTGTTTTTGATTTACTGCCTATGGCTACTCGGATCATCCGAGCCCATAGAGCATAATTTTGGTTGTTAAGTTTGAGGCTAATCTTGAGGCTGTTGGATAGATTGTGCTGGGTACTTTGGTTTTGGGTTTAGATCCCATTAAGGAGGGTGACTAACTGAGTTGAAAGATCGGTGTAGTTTTTATTTGTTAAGCCGTAGTCGAAAGACATGGTGGCTCAATAAATCAAGGTAGATGATGAGCAGGTCAAGAACATTCACTGCTTTGATACCATATTGTGAATATGAATCATAGAATGATAATGTTTCTGATATTGATTGATTATTTTTCACAATAAAAGGGTACAATTTATAGAGAAAAACTATGACTAAAAAAGGAAATAAATTGATAGTCTAACGGCTAGTTTCTAACGGCTAGTTTCTTTATTGGCTCAATATCTTGAAACAAGGAAATGATGAATCAGCTAATCTTGATTTGAAACATTTTCTAACAGTACTCAACTTGAACAAGTTGAAACGCTTGTGCACACCAACTACTTGTGCATTGATTAATGGTAGACTGTTGTTTAGGCTAAGGGGTGTGGTCACCCTTCCCACTTCCCTCCCCCTTGTCCACATCAGCGCCACATCATTTCCCCCTTCCCTTTTTTTTATTATTTTATTTAATCTATTTAATTAGATATTTATATTTTTAAAAAGCAACAAAGCAACAAAATTATATATATATATATATATATATATATATATATATATATATATATAGGGGAAGTATAGACAAGAAACCCCCTTAGATGAAAAAACCCTAGCAAACTCATCCAATGGCTACAATTCAACCACATCATTCACTAATTTTTTAATCTAGAAGGGTATCTATGTCATTTCACCATTCCCCTTTTTTTTTTAAATTTGAATAATTTTTCTCTCACTATATAAACCAATAATAATCCTTCTCTCTCTATACCACAACCACACATACCTCACCACCACCTCTACAACCTTCCACAAAACCCACCTACCGACCACCAATGTTACCGTCACCGGCGCCGGAGAGTTAACTAAAACCTCCAACAGCTGTTGTCTGTTCAAATTCCCCAATCCACCATACCTAGCAACATTATTTTTATTTCCAGATCTGTTCCCCAAACACATATATGTTTTGTTTGAGAGCAATCTTTAACTAAAAGTATTGTTTTCATTTGAATATGTTTTCACCTTATGATCTGTTCAAGTACTCACCTTAAGATCCATCTCGTTCAAGAAAACATAGCAACAGGACGATGAACAGACTCGTTCAAGAAAATAGAGCAACAGGATGATAACCTGGATCCACCTTCGGTACTCTCTCTCTCTCTCTCTCTCTCTCTCTCTCTGGATCTGGAGTTAGAGTTGGGAATCTAGATCGAGAACTCGAGTGGTCTCGGGTAGATCTGGAACGAGAAGAACCCTCTCTCTTTTTTTATCGTTTTTTTTAACTGTAGATCGGTTATTATTATTTATTGATTGATGAGAGAACAACGGTTAGAGTGATGATGTTATAGCTGGAACCCACTGACGAGATTGAGAAATGGGTAGCCTTGAAAACAGAACTTCTATTTCAATAACCGATTGACTTTCAACTCATTTTATTTTATTTACTTTATTTTATTTATACAAAACTAGTTATTAATATTAGTGGCGTCTTTCATAGTGATAACAATTAGTGTTTTCAAGTGGTTTGCTTTTTTCATGATGATAACCTTCTTTATTCTTTTAATTTAAATAGTTATAAACGTGTAGTTGTATTTAGTTGTTTCAAGTGGTTTATTCTTTTAATTGTTTCAACTATTTGTATTTAGTTAAACTAATAATTATGATGGGATAATGATAAATTAATAACATTTTTTGGGATAGTTTTTGGTTGCATACCAAGTGTTTGATTAAATGCTTGAATGAAAAAAAAAACTTTTGCTAACCTTTTTGATTTTTTTTATTATTATTTTGTTTATGTTAGATTGTTATTGGATTGGGGACATGAGGTTGATAGATCACATGTGATTGATGAATAAGTGAAACTAATGGTGCACGTCTATTTTTTGTGGTCCGAGTCTTGTATGCTCACACACGTTACTGATGCTAACACACTTTACTGATGCTAACACATGCTAGTATATGCCCAACTTTGTAGTCTTTTTATGAATAAATTTGTAGTCTTTTTATGTTAGTATATGCTAACACATGTTAGTGATGCCCCATTATGTGTTTGAGGATCCCAAAACTAACATGTGTATCTGTTTCAGTGATGGTTTACATGAGTAGGCTATTGGAAGAAGGCGTTGATGATGTGGCTGTGGTAAGTGATGTTTTTTTTTATCAAGATTATAGATTTTTTAATCTTTTGGTGAATAGGGTGTTTAAATAATTTTTGTATTCTATTTAATAAATTTTTGGCAAGTGAAATTGTTATGAACTCGTATAGGGTATATGTCTATTTTTTTTGCGGTCCGGGTCTTGTATGCTCACACACGTTAGTGATGCTAACACATGCTAGTATATGCCTAACTAACAGATGTTAGGGTTCATATGACATACGTTAGTATGTGCCCAACTAACATGTGTTAGCGTTCACATGACATACGTTAGTATGTGCCCAACTAATTGCAGATTTTTGGTGTTGTTTTATACACATGTTAGTGATGCTAACACATGCTAGTATATGCCCAACTAACATGTGTTAGCGTTCACATGACATACGTGAGTATGTGCCCAACTAATTGCAGATTTTTGGTGTTGTTTATACACATGTTAGTGATGCTAACACATGCTAGTATATGCCTAACTAACAGGTGTTAGGGTTCATATGACATACGTTAGTATGTGCCCAACTAACATGTGTTAGCGTTCACATGACATACGTTATTTCAGTAAAACATGTGTTTTAGAATACACTAACACATGTCATTGATGTCCCATTATGCGTTTTGTAGAGCCCAGCTAACACGTGTTACTTTTTTTGTAGGTGAAGAGAAGTTTTTTAGTTAAAGATGATGATGAGGATCAAGAACGAAGCATAGCTAGATTTTTTCTATGTTGTTATTATAGTTTTTTTTTTTTTGAAAATTCACAAATAATTATGTTTGTATTAAACGGTTTTTGATATGTTTTAGTGTTTATTGTTATGATCGTTTTTATCATTTCTTAAATAAATACACATTTTACGTGTTCTTTTAATATGTTCTTTTAGTATATGCCTGGTAACACATGTTAGCGATGTCTCACACGAGGTTGTATCACATCACTAACGTATGTTAATATTGGTGCTGGAAAAAGTGCCATAAAGTAGGAGAGAGGTGACTTGACAAGTGTCAAATCAACCTTTTAAAACCTAGGATTCAGAAGTGTCAAATCTCATGTTTAAAATTACCTTAGTGCCCTTAATTACATTTTTTATTAGATTGGCCCACATGCTTTATGATTATTATATTCAAATAATCATGGACCATTGATCAAGCTTGATCAATGGTCATAAGAGAGTTTGCAAGGTTTTTCCAAAAGATAGGGTTTCCATATTATCCACACCCTATATATATATATATATATATATATATATGTCTGTGATACAGAAGCAAGGTATATATATATATATATATATATATATGTGTGTGTGTGTGTGTGTGTGTGTGTTGTACAGAGGCAACCAAAGCAACAAAATCAACAAAACACCACCGTCTAGTGGTCTTCTCCGGTAACAGCAGCTCCACGTCGTCTCTCTCTCTCTCTCTCTCTCTCTCTCTCTCTTTCTCTCTATATCTCTCTCCCTATATCTCTCTCTCTCTCTTAAACCCATCTCTCTCTCCAAAACATTTGAAAATCATATGCAACGTTTACTTTTTTTCTCGATTAAAGGGACGGTGAGGTCGGGGAGATGATGCCGTTTTTGCCGAAGACAGGTCGGGGGGGGGGGGGGCGGTGTTTGCCGTCGGCAACGTGCGCCACGTTAGGCCCCCGCCTGACTTTACCGAACCATACCCCATGTTCTTAGAGGATTATATTTCAAAATTACGTAATTATGATCTTATGGATACTCAGTTGAGAAGCCGATGATGTCCAATATCTTACATTTTGATTTTCAATGAATACAACTCAAAGGAAAGAAAAAATTGTAGAATACAAATGACTAGTTAATGTGTTAAATATCTTACATTTTGTTTTTCGTTTGTTTATTTACGTTTGCTCATTTGTATATGTTTCAGCATTGTTTTGGGTTTCTTTTTCTTTTATATCAGATGTTAATAGTAGAAACCTAATCCGATTGAAATTTGAAGCTGTGATTTTCTGCCTACCATGTGGTCATCTACGGCTGCTAACAAGTACACCAAAATGATAAAAAAACAACTTAAGTAAATACAATACAAAACATGAGTTACATAGTTTTTTCTCCTACATTATTAGTTCACACCACAAGTCATTGTTATTTGTTACATCATAAAGACTAGTAAATAGGTAGCATAAACTAATAAAATTGGTTAACGATTGTGTGTGTGTTTTTTTTTTTTTTTTTTTTTTTTTTTTTTTTTTTTTTTTTGAGGATCATATGGTAATAATAGTCGAAATTAGACTTTAGCTTTAGATACTGCCGTTCACTTTTATTTGTTATTCGTTTAAACATTCATAGGGGTTTTCATCAGGTAAATTATTTGGTCAATTGAATTAGTTTGCTCAAATTTGAAATTTTGAAACTGAATTCGAAAAATCGTTTAGAAAACTATATATGAGAAAAATAAATAAACTGAATAGTACATATAACAACTTAAAAATGTATGTACTTTTATAAAAGGGTATATAATTCTTATTTAAGGCGCTAACCTAGTTAAAACCTTCATGAACCAAATTCAAATTCGATTTCGTTCCCCTAGCTCATACTCATTCATTTGTTTGATTAAACTTAAATTTAAAGAAACAAACACTCTTCAACTCCTTCACATGGTTAAGTTATCCTATATAGTGTAATAAAAAGAGAAGAGTGAGAATGATACAAAAAACACAATAGATCATGAAATATGACACAATAAGCAGCAAAATATAAAACAATACCGAAAACTATTGCACAATGTTGAAGAAACAATCACAATAAATCGCAAAAATGATACAATAAAGAAAATAAGAAAAAAACACAATGTTACATAAAACACACAGAATATAACGTAAATTCTATAAAAATACAAGCTAAAAATAAAAAAAAAAATACGAAAACTAAAAACTAAGATCGTAGGGTTCGATGAGACAGTTTCAATGCCACTGAAATAAATTCAATCGGAATCCGTTTGATACCGTTTCACCATATTTGATCCTAACCCCTCCTTCACAATGCCACAATGCCTATTAACTCAAGTGCTCATCTTAACAATTACAAAAAAACCACAATGTCATTTTAGTAAATTCCACAGTAGTAAATCCAAAAAGACATCATTATTTTATAAAAAAAAAGATTTAAGTGTTTAACTATCAAAAACAACAAACAAAAGGACCAAAGCCACACATAACTCAAAACCCAAAGGACTTGCAACAAAGAAAACACATGTTCTTTGATAAAACCGCCACAAAGTAAACGACCTTGTATTCCTTATCAAAGACTTGTAGCAATAAATCTCTGACTTCAAACATATTTTTCATTTCAATTTCATTTCATTGGTTAAAGATCCGTGTGAACTCAATCACCCACCCCTTTTGACGAACTAATAATATCCTCTATTCAATTCATTTCTTTCAGTTTGTTTCCAAAATTATATATATAAATAAAACCGCGGGAACGGATTTGTGTTTGGTTGTTAATTATGGAGAAGAAGAACCCGGCTGCTACGGGTGGAATCCTGCATAAAATTAAGGTTTATTCGTCTTTTATAAGTTTTTGATTAATATGTTTAGTTTTGGTAAACTTATGGTTGTATGGATATGTGGTTGATATTTCATGATCCGTGACTCATAATAAATCTGATGTCTGTTAGATATATATATTATGTATAATATATTTTGTGATATGTTTTTTTAGTTTGAATCTTTCTCATTAATAAAGACTATAACAAATTACAAGTGGCTGGCTGGTAAACGACTATATATATGTTTAGTAATAGTAATATCTAGGATGAGTGATTTTTGTCATATTACTATTTCTCTGCCCTACAAACACGTAAAAGTTTTGATTTACAATTGGAAAATCATGGAAATGGTTATTTTGACCTTAATATTATTAATTTGTTGTGTCTGGAGTAAAAGAAAAAAAATACGTTACTAGGGTTTTGGTGTGAAAATCTCATTGGTTAAACGAGATGACTTGTGCTAGTTGTGCTTGTTTAGCCTAAAATTGTGTTAGTTTTTGTTTCTGGTTGATGTGTCATCATCTGATTGGTTGCTTGGCCGCAACTTTTTTAAGGCCAAAACCGTGCCGTTTTTTTGCAAGTCCATGTGGTGTGTTTTGATTGAGTTGTACACTTGTACTTTCATGTTTGAAGTTAGTTAAATGTTAAAGGGTCTATCAAAATGGCCATTTTCATGATTATTCTCTATAGGATTTATCGTTTTGAAATTACGTCTATTGCTTTGAAGGTTCTACATCTTCCCCTTCTCAGACCCTACCTTAGCTTTACTATAGGTGGGATTAACTGAGTATGATGATGATGATGTTGCTGCTTTGAAGGTTCTTATATGAATAGGCATTTTGACATGTTTTAGAAACATGTGATTGGGTTGAGGGTCATATTGTTGTATTTGAAGCAAAAAAAACACATATCTAGGCTTGGGTGTGAAAATCTCATCGGTTAAACAAGATGACTAGGTCGTCTTTTTTGCTTGTTTAGTCCAAAATCGTGTCATTTTTCGTTTTGGGATGACGTGTCATCACCTAATTGGTTGCTTGGCCGTACCATTTTTTTTTGAACTTTTAAGGCAAAAATTGTGACATTTGCTATCTTTAAGTCTATGTGGCGTCCAAAGTTTAAAAGAACGGAAACGAGCTTCGAGGCGTTTTCCCTTTGCCTCATGACTGATGAGGCGTAAGCCTCGAGGCGAACTGAGCCATAAGCTCGAGGCGTAGTCAAAAAATAAATATGTCTATAAAAAATAAAATAGTTGACCTAGAAACGTCTAAAAACATAAAAAACACACATAAAAATAAAATAATTGACCCAAAAAGTCTGAAACACCAAAAGAACACATCAAAAACACCCGAGGCGCACCTGAGTCACACATTTTCTTAGCGCCTCAGCCCTTAGAGGCGTATGTACAATCTGAGCCCCATGAGGTGCGCCTCAGGCTCGTTTTCTTAGAGTGCAAAACTCTAAAATGGTGGTTCGGTGGTGTGTGTAACTGATATGGTGCATTGTTGTAACATTTGCTTCTTGATGAACAACTTATATGCATATTAACTGATCATTGTAATTTGATTAAAAATTTGTTTGTTCGCTCACCAATTTTTTATCTTATGATTGAATCACAGAAAGTTGCTTGTCTTGATCCATCGCCATCTGAGACCGGAAAAGGAAAAAGCAAGTCAGCTGATAGCAAGGTGTTTCATGGATTCCACTTGGTAGAAGGCAAGTCTGGACATGACATGGAAGATTACCATGTTGCTGAATACAGAACCATCAAAAGCCATGTGCTTGGCCTATTTGCTATATTTGATGGTCATTTGGGTGATCGCGTACCAAGTTATTTGAAAGACAATCTTTTTAACAACATACTTGGCGAGGTATGTCTCATTAACCCTCGCTTCTTTTCTCGTTTCCTTCATAATCAAGCGTGTAAGAGACCTCTGCTAGAGGTGAATTAAGCGCTTACCACTATGCCACCCCTTGATAGCTTAATGGTCCTGAATATGTATGATATTAAGAAGTCTTTGATAATATCAGTAGAAATGTATGAAATGCATATCATATTATTTACTAATTTATAACATATTCTTGTATTTTAATTTTGATGCTTGTGTATTAACTTCTATATGCTCTTAACATTCTCCAGCCAATGTTTTGGAATGATCCTGAGACGGCAATAAAAAATGCGTATCGTTCAACTGATAGATTCATCCTTGAGAATGTGGGTCAACTAGGACCTGGTGGCTCAACTGCGGTTACCGCCATTGTCATTGATGGCCGAGATTTGTGGGTGGCTAATATAGGAGATTCTAGAGCTGTTTTATGTGAAAGGGGTTCAGCAAACCAGCTCACAGTGGATCATGAACCACATGTAGAAAGGAGAAGAATTGAGAAACAGGGCGGATTCGTGACTAATCTTCCAGGTAAAACCGATCGCTGGGTAACGGGTCAGAAATTGGCAAGCGGGTTGGGCTGACCTGAAACACTCTAATTTCATTAAATATATATATTCTTTATAAATTAGCCTGTCAAATATATTTTTAAGAAAATTTAGGATATTTGTTAGTCAAACTACAATTTGGATGACTTTAGACCCCTTTAAAGCCATTTTTTATGGGATAATTGCACAAATAAACATTTGACCAAAGTTTTTTGCAAAAATAAACATAGTATGCGTCTAAACAACAGGAACGAGACACGTGTAAAGCCTTCAGACGCCTTAATTGTGTCTAATCTTTAGACGCGAAAAAGGATTGCGTCTAAAGAACAGACTCTTAAATTAAAGAGTCTAAACCTTTTTAGACTCTTTAATTTAAGAGTCTAAACCTTTTTAGACTCTTTAATTTAAGAGTCTGTTCTTTAGACGCGGTCCTTTTTCGCGTCTAATGATTAGACGCAGATTAGACGCAGGGACCTTAAAAATTAAGGCGTCTGAAGGCTTTACACGCGTAATCGTCTGATTGGTAGATGCAAAGAGTGTCTCGTCCCTGTTGTTTAGACGCATCCTATGTTTATTTTTGCAAATTACTTTGGTCAAATGTTTATTTGTGCAATTATCCCTTTTTTTTATTTACATATTTGACTCGAGATAGAACATAACCCAAATCAACTCATGTCATAAGTGGATCAAAATTGTCTTTATTAGATGTGGTTATTTATCGTCTCATATTCTCAATGTTGTAAAAAGTTTGTTATTATATTCCTTAAGGTGATGTTCCTCGAGTGAACGGTCAACTTGCTGTAGCTCGTGCTTTCGGAGACCAAAGCCTGAAAGCACATCTTAGTTCAGAACCCGACATACGACATGTACCTATTGACGCCACCATAGAGCTTGTAATATTGGCCAGCGACGGCTTATGGAAGGTCCATTATTAACCTTTTTTTTTGCAAACTTCATTTAATCTCATATACTGTGTGCGCATATAATGTCCAAGTAAAGTTGCCCCACTTTGCCCCACTTACTTACGGTGTGCGCATATAATGTATATATGTGTGGCCCTCGGGGGGAAAAAGTAAAGTTCACTAGTTTTAACGTTATTTTACTAATTTCGTGAAAATAACGTTAAAAACAACAGACGGTTAATCATACATCATGTGGTGGCGTTGATAGCCAAAAGACAATGGGGTACATGCACCAATCGGGTTTGTCCCGATTGCTAAGTGTTTTGTGCCTTATGTCCAAGGCTTGATACCAAACCACATCGAGACGGGGGTCTCACTGGAAGCAACCTCTCTATTCTTAGGGGTAAAGGTAAGGCTGTCTGCATCTTACCCTCGTCAGACCCTACCTTAACTTTGCTATAAGTGAGATTAACTGAGTATGATGATGATTTAATCTCATATACTGAAAAAACAATATTACTACAACAGTTATTTAAATCTTAAAAAAAATTTGATTCAAAAACGTTTTGCGCATTGAAACTTTGACTTGTTTAGGTTGTTTGTCATAAAACACAATCCAAGTCGACCGACCCATTGATAAATAAACGTCTTGATGTAGGTAATGAGCAACTCTGAGGCGGTTGACATGGTAAAATCCATCAAAGATCCCTTAGCAGCCGCTAAGCGTCTAACCACAGAGGCGTTAGCAAGGAAAAGCAAAGACGATATATCATGCATCGTCATTCGGTTTGGTTGACCGCCACGAACCGCCACATCACCCTCACTCCATCCACCAAGGTAAAGTCAAAAAGTATTGTATAGAGAGTATACAAAAAGAAACATGTGCAATTTAATTATTCTTTCAGTCACAAGACATTGTAGGGGATTCATGTATAGTTTATTTTGGTGAATAACATGTAATATTCGGATTGTATTGTTTTTACTTCTTTTTGCACATTTTTATAAACAAAAATATAATAATAATAATAATATACAGTACTAAATTGAGTAGTTAAAATAATAAATGATGAAATTGAATATGGAGTAGTAAATATTATGCTTATGCATAGCTGGTTGGCTGACCAAGTCCAACAGAGTGAATGCAGAGGGTAGTGTAGTACTGTATTGTATTGTTACAAGAGCCATGTGATAATAGCACGTGACGTGTTATAAAACCATGGACAGGTATGTATGGGTGCAGTGCACTACAATTATTCATCTTTTATTCACATGCAATCTAACCGTTGCCATAGTATCATATTATTATTATTATTATTTCCACTTAACTACACAGATGCATTGATTCAAGATTATAATATTAGTCCGGATCTAATGTCTCACTTTTTATGTCCCACCTGCGTGTTTTATAACGCAGGTGTGACAGATCAAGACATTATATCCGTTTGTACATGTTATTTTATGTCTCGATCTATGTGTTGACCGGGTTTGACTACGTTTGACTAACGTAAAGAGTTTGAATAAACAATGTTGAAACTTGGAGTGTGTGTTTGAGAATGGATGGGAAATGAAGAACAAGTTTATTATTATTATTATTATTATTATTATTATTATTATTATTATGATTACATTGATGAAAAATATATTGTATACATAATGAATAAAAATAAGAATAAGCTAGAAAAACCTAAATTGATAGCTTAAATTATACATGATTAATATGATGATGAAATGTAAATAGTAATTAATGATTAATACGTAGCACACAAACAAATCCGCTTGGAAAAGATGATCTCAGGCCCCAAAAAGCTGCTGATTTTGGTTGATATGAAGATATATGGAGTTGATTAGTAGTAGGGGATTGATGGTGGTGGTGGTGAGGCGTAGGATACACCGATTACTGGTGGGAGAGGGGAGGTGGTGGACGGTGGTGGTGGGGGTGAGTGAGTGGTGTGTGGTGGTGGTGAATGATGGTGGGTTGTGGGTGGTGGTGGTGAGTGATGGTGGGTAGTTGGTGGTGGTGAAATATGGTGGCTAGTGTGTGGTGGTGATTGATGGTGGTCAGTGGGTGGCGGTGGTGGTGGTAGAGTGCAACCGGATGATGGTGGTGGTGCTGGAAGTGGATGGGATGATGATGGTGGTGGTGATGGGTGAGAGGATGATGGTGGTGATGGATGGGATGATGATGGTGGTGGTGATGAATGGGATGATGATGGTGGTGATGGATGGGATGATGATGGTGGTGGTGGATATATATGGGATGGTGGTTGTGGAGGAGTTCTTGTGTGGGGTGGAGAATATTCTTCCGGTGATGGTGCCGGAGCAATAGAAGGCGGTGTTTGGTGGCTTCCCGGAGGAGATTGATGGCTTCCTGGTGGAGATTGGTGGCTGCCCGGAGGAGATTCGTGGCTTCCTGGTGGAGATTGGTGGCTGCCCGGAGGAGATTGGTGGCTTCCCGGAGGAGATTGGTGGCTGCCCGGAGGAGATTGGTGGCTTCCTGGAGGTGGAGATTGGTAGCTGCCCGGAGGAGATTGGTGGCTGCCCGGAGGTGGAGATTGGTAGCTGCCCGGAGGAGATTGGTGGCTGCCCGGCGGTGGAGATTGGTGGCTGCCCGGCGGTGGAGATTGGTGGCTGCCCGGAGGAGATTGGTGGCTTCCTGGAGGTGGTGATTGGTGGCTTCCTGGAGGTGGAGATAGGTGGCTGCCCGGAGGTGATTGGTGGCTACCTTGTGGTGGTGAAGGAACAGGTTGACCAGATGGTGGAGAGACACCACTTACCGGCGGTGGTGGAGGCCGATTATGGGTTGTAGGAGAACTTCCTTCCGTAGGCGGTGGTGGCATAAAGGGAGAGATAGATGGTGGCTGTGGTAGTTGAGGCGGAGATGGATGAGAACTAGTTGGTGGTGGTGGAGGGTGTGTTTTAGCACCCGGAGAAGTCGACGAACTAGGCGGTGACACCGATGGAGACGGTTGATTTGACGGCGGCATCGGTGTAGGCACGGTGGTAGGAGGCTGAGATGGCCCGGGAACCGAAGGCGTATTAGGCACCGAAGGCGCAGTAGGAGTAGTAGGAGAAGAACTAGAACCACCACATTGCAACCTCCTACAATCAACCGGTCGCGCATCTCTCGACAAACACTCCCTAACCGACCGCTGGTTCGCCTTACCAACGATACAATTCTTCCCATCATCAAACACCTTCCCACCGCCACCACGACACGACGGCGCCTCACCCGTAAAGTAATTAAACGAGTAAGTAAAGTTCAACAACTTCGGTAACCGGCAAACACTATCCGGCACCACACCGGTCAACCGGTTATGCGCCACATTCAACTGCTCAACACTCTTCATCGCACCAATCGCAGCCGGCAACGGCCCTTGAAGATTATTAAAACTCACATCAAAAACCGTCACCTTCTTCAACAACCCAATCTCAACGGGTAAACACCCGGTGAGATTATCATTCATCAATATTATCTCATTCAAAGTCATTCCCATATTCCCAATACTCGGCGGGATACACCCGCCGAGATCATTATTCGCCAAAACCAACACAGATACCGGCGAATTCCCAAGATTCGCCGGTATCCCAAACCGAAACCGGTTATCATTCAAAAAAACCGCGTCAAGGTCTTTATCAAAAAGCCTACTAGGAACCGGCCCTTCAAACTCATTAAACCGGAGATCCAAATATTTCAAACTAGACAACGCTAAAACTACATGTGGAAAAACACCAACAAACCGGTTATTACTAATATCAAGCTCATGCAACAACGTTAAGTTGCTAAAGCTTTCAGGAACCGTTCCACAAAACCGGTTCGAGTTAATATGAAACAGAGCAAGGTCGGTTAACAACCCGAGTTCATCAGGTAGGTAACCGGCTATATCGCCATGGTTAAGGTCGATACCGGCGACTACACGGATGGATGGGTTGGTAGGGAATGGGGCGCAGTATACGCCACCGTAAGAACATACATTTGGACCGGTCCAGTTTGTTGTGAAGTTAAATGGGTCGGATAATATTGCGGTTTTCCATGCTTGGAGAGCAATGTAGGCTTGCCGGAGCCTTGGGTTTTCGAATACTAAAGTGTTTATGTCGCCGTCGTTTACGGCGGCGACGGAGAGGTTGACGGTGATGAGGAGGGTGAGGATGACGGTGTGTATGCGCGGCAGTGACGGTGGTGGCATGGTGGTTTTAGAGAGAGAGAGAGAGAGAGAGAGAGAGGTGTTTGTGTGTATCTATATATCTATATATATATAATATATAACATAAATAATATATGATATGTGTATTTAGAGAGAGGGGGGAAGTGAATAAATGGGGGAACGAGTAACGTGAGAGTTCTGTACAATTTCCCACCAATGTCAGAATTTAAAGCTTTGTTTTTTAAATTTATTGTGTTATGGTTGCTATTATAATAATGAAATTATTAAGTTTTTTAATTATTATGGGTACGATTTTGTGTATAAAATATTAGCAATAATTTACTTACGGTGATCTCTGAATTTAAAATGGTAGTTCAGAACTTCAAATGTTCAAGATCATCTTATTTAATTGCATCGATTTTCATGGAAAATGTTGTTCAAAAAAGATGAATTTGGCTATTATCGTTACTTGGTTCAGTTTTTAATATTTTATTATGTGGTTAATATTTTTAAGGAGGGTTTATGTTTTTTTTTTTAATTTACAAGTAATGTGTTGAATGATATTTTACTACTTTTAACTATTTGAACCATTATTTTAACAAAAGGTTTTAAATATGGTAAAATCCCATAAAAGTACATATCACCTTGCTTTCTAAGGGTAACATTTTACTGTAGTTTTAGCTACCATCTGATTCATCAGGTAGTAGTCACGGTTTTTTTCTTTTTTTTTTTAGAAAATTGCTCAAATGGTCCTTTGGTTTGCTAAATTTTTACCTTTAGTCTCTAAGTTTTAAAAATTACATCTATAGTACTGAACCTTTGGTTTTTATTTGAGAAAATTGCTCGAATTGTCCCCATAGTTTGTTAAAATTTCACCTTTATTCCCTAAGTTTTGAAAATTACAGCTATAGTTCTGAACGTTTGGCTTTTTTTTTTTTTTTTTTTTTTTTTTTTTTTTTTTAACTCGGATAGTCCCTGAGGCTAACAGCCGTTATGTTCAGACGTTAAGTCACCTGACGTGCTCAACACGTGAGGGTATTTTCGTCCTTCTATGTTGAAATTGCATTAAAACCCTGTCACTTCAACTCTACTCCCTAGTTGTCAGTTTTATCTTCCCTCCAATCTCTTCACCTCTTCATCTTCATTCTCTCTGCTCTGTGAACCCTAATCTATGGAAGAAGACGATCATCAACATCCCAAGTATCACAACACGTGGTCGATCATGATAGAATCTAAATATATGGTAGGCGCTTCGTTCCATGGAGAGTGTATGGTAAGTGTTTTCCCTAAAAGTAACAATTTTTTTCTGAGGTTCGTTCATGGCACCTGTTTTCCCTAAAATTAACATTTTTTTTTTCTTTTTCAGCTAGTTATGAGCACATGTTTTCACTAAAAGTTCATCATGGTGGAAATTTTACCAACACTCCTGGAAGAAGGTACTCCCATGGAAGGTACCATAATGTGGGTTATTGCAACATTGACGAGTTTTCTGTGCATGAGATAAACTTTATGATCAGTGACCTAATGATGTTAAGTCAAAACTGTATTACCATTTTCAAATACCAAGTTTAGATTTAGATTACGGTTTAAGGTCTTTAGGGAATGATCAAGATGTTTTACTTTTATGCAATTATGTAAGTCAGAACAAGGTTATTAATATGTTCGTAGAACATGGTGCAACTAAGATAAAAAGTTTCTATAGTCCCACGCAATCATCTAAAGTGGTTATTGAAGAAGTAGAAGATGTATGTGTATCTGCTAACACTGATAAGGCTAAAAAAACCAAGAAAAAAGTTGAAGGTTCAGAAAAAGTTGTTACTTGAGTGTAAAGATAATGTAGAGGTTGATGTGGCTAATGTAGAAGGTGATGTGGCTAATGTAGAGGTTGAGAATGTAATTGAGGGTAATGTGGATAATGTAGAGGTCGAGAATGTAGTTGAGGGTAATGTGGATAATGTAGAGGCTGATGATGTAGTTAAGAATGTGGTAGTTGAGCAGGTTAATGATCAAAATCAGAATGACATTTTTAATGTTGATTTCATGAAAGATTTTTCATATGATATTGATAGTGCTCAGTTTGATAAAGACTTTCCTATTAATCAAGAAAATGAAGATGATCATGAGGTTGACAAAGGTAAAGGAGTTGTAGAAGATGAAGAAGAACATGAACATCAGGTTGACAAAGGTAGAGGAGTTGAACATGATGATGAGGGAGCATCTGTGAATGGGGAATCATCTCAAAATGAAGATGATGACCCAGAAGATAGTGAGTTTGAAGTGGAATTTGATAGTGAGTATGATTTTGTGGAAGACAATAGGCAATTCAATGAACATGTTGACTTAGGGAAGGAATTTGTTGGATCCGTGAATGAATCAGTATGGAACAATATAGATTGTGACAGTGATGACTTGTTAGATTGTGAAGATCTCAGTTTTGAGTCATTTGATAGTTTGATAGATTGATCAATGGATGATAATGAGACTAGAAGGAGTAGGAAACTGAGAGAGCTAAGAAAAAGAAAAAGGAGGGAACATAGGGAACATTCAACATCAACAACCACATTCTATATGGGTCAGAGGTTTGGTACAACTAAGGAGATTAAAGCCAGGATTAACAAGCATGCCATAGAAACAAGGATGTCCTTATCTTTTCTTAGGAATGACAAGCAAGTAATAAGAGCAGTATGTGAAGGCCAGGTTCCTGTTTATACATCTCGGCCTCAGCCCAATGGGCAAAACAGTGAAAGTGGACCAAGTGGGACAAAAAAGGTACTATAAAGCCTTCAAACAGTGCAATGATAAGAGAAAAACAAGATTCAATAGTAGACAATGCCCCTGGGAACTTTATCTATCTCCACATGAATAATGAGAAGAAACTTGGATTGTGAGGACATATAAACTAGAACACAAGTGTCTTCAATCAAGGAAAATACAGTCTTTCACATCTACCTTTTTGGCAAAAGAGCAATGGGTACTGAATCAAGTTGAAGCAAACCCTAATATTTATGTGAAGCATATCCAAGAGGAGCTTGGGAGGAGGTACGAGCTTGGTGTATCAAAAATAAAGGTAATGTTTACGAATTGTTTTTTTCCTGTTTTTTTATTCTGTTTGCAGGGACTAACCATTTGTTTTTTGTTTAACACTTGAAGGCATTAGGCATATTCACCAGAACATAAAGCTACAATGGATATGAGATGCATATCCATTTTATTCATCTAAAGAAACTATACATTACATAATCCCAAAACATAGAAGATCCATACATAACATGAACATCAGGTTGAAATACTCTGTCCCATACATAACAAGATTCCTAATCGTAGACCTATTATATATTATCCAGAAAACATCCCTAAACATACAAACCCTAATATTATCACCAACAGACAGATTATCTTGGTCTTCAGCTTGTTCATATGTTGTAGTTGGGCAAGCTCAGCCTCAACTTGGTTTCTGTGTCTTAGTAGCCCAGGAATGATTGCAATTGAACGGCTGCACATGGGGGGTTAACCCAGCCTAAAAATCTTCTGCAATTAGGGTTCTGTAAACCACATTAAGCTAATGACGTTAGCAAATTGATGTCTGACTATATTTAAAATTGTAATCGAAATCAACAAATTACCATGTTTGGACAAGAGTAGAAGCGTCGGCCAGGGTTAAGATCGGTACAGGAAGTGAGAATCCTTGCTTGTTATCCACAATCACAAATCACTATAGTTCTTGCTCTTTGTTGTTGTACAGAGAGAGAGAGAGAGAGAGAGAGAGAGAGAGAGGGGGAGAGAGACGTTAGGTTTGAGGAGAGAGAATTCCATCAATTATAAATAATGTGCAATTCAAACATAAAAGGATGAAAATACCCTCACGTGTTGAGCACGTGAGGTGACTTAACGTCTGTTAGCCTCAGGGACTATCCGAGTTAAAAAAAAAACCCAAAGGTTCAAGACTATAGATGTAATTTTCAAAACTTAGGGACGAAAGGTGAAATTTTAGCAAACCACAGGGACCATTTGAGCAATTTTCTCTCTTTTTTTCCAATAGCGCCATTCCTATGGGTGTTAAGAAAAAACCGTAAATCGAATCGTAAGCATAACAGGAAAAACTGATCCGCACAATGAATTTGGTGTTGGGTTTGATTTTAACTATAACGGAATTGGTAATTCGGTTGTTGGTTCCACACTTTCTTTTATTTGGTTTATTGGGTTTGTTCGGATAACTGAATAAACTAGTAAGCTAATTGGATATTGAATAAACATAATAATATTCAATAAACTATATAAAATTTATAAGCCCAAATATTAAATCTAAAACCTAACTCAAAATAAAGCACACTCATCAAATGTTGGTCAGGTTAAAATACATGTTTTTCTTGAATTAGAAAAATATTCAAGTTTGAAGTTTATTTGTATTTTATGGCATATGATGTTTGTGTTTAAAGATTTAACTTTCTTTTTGTTTGCTTTTAAACTTTCTTTTATAATTTGTTTTGTGGTTTGATTATCCGATTTAAATTAGTTGTTACCTTTCCATTTAGAACACAAACATGGTTTGGAGGACAAGGATGTTCCAGGTCATATCACTCGATACTTTTAATCTCCATGGAATCACTGATGAGGCAGTTTACCTTCGCATCTTTCCATTTCACTCGCTGGTCAGGCCACACCTTGGCTTAACACTCAGTCTCAGGATTCCATCACTACATGGGATGTCCTAAAGGCGAAATTTATAAAGAAGTACTTTCGGCCCTACAAGGCCTTTCTCCTTAAGGACCAAATCCAGTAATTCTACATGGACCCTAACGAGCCTTACCACATTTCCTAGAAGCGCTTACAGTCCGTCGTTACTCGCTGCCCACAGCATGATCTATCTGTTTTGGCCCTCGTAGGGAAATTTATGATGGCCTAAATTACATTACTCAGATCATGTTTAACATAACTGTGAGAGCCACATCATGGATAAGCAAAACACCAAATAAGTGTGAGGAGATGTTTGAAAATTTATCCATAGCTAAGGAACAAAACCATCCGCTAGGAATTCTATTCCTTCTACTAGGAGTACTACCTCACCTGTTAGAGGTGTATACCAGGAGGATTCGTGTTGAAGAGCTAAAGAAGGATTTTGAAAACTTTAGCTTTGTGGGGAATGAGACATTGAAAGATCTTACTCCAAGATTCTTTCATTTGTTATCCGAGTTGTCAAACTATGAGATAATTTAAATCATGAATGAGGTTGTAGAGAAGTTTGCTGATGCATTGCCTTCATATTGGAGTCAACATGTTGAGGTTTTGAGAGAGAAGGATTCCTTTCCTTATTGGATGATTACAGAGTTTATTCAGAAGTTGGAGAATAAGAAAATGGAGGAAAGAAGAAAAGCGAAGACATCACAGATTCCACAGAATCCAGAGCTGTATTATGCTAGCTCATTTTCTTCTGCTATTCCCACTGGAGGTGTGAGTGTTGCCCCACAGACGGCTTTTGTGGCGAATGTTGAACCAAAAAGTGCAACAAGCTACTATGGTGTTTCATCTAGACCATCTTACACACCAACTCAACCTCCAATGCAAGCTTCAAGCTATTACGGAACATCACCGGTGAATATGACACTACAACAAGCTACACCGGTTGTGAACCAGGCTTCATCAAGCTCAAGTCCGATCGTGTTAGAAACTTCTAACATGAACAATGTGACTGTTGAAGTAGCCTAACAACATATTGCCTTGGTTTCGGCAATGGTTGCTTCATACAACGGACTTGTTGCTAGTCAGATTGGGAATAACAATTTGACGAATGAAGATTATGCCCAAATCGACAAGGAAGAGATGGAGTTGATTGATATACAATGGGCATTTGCTAGTGTTATGCGAAGGGCAACAGGGTTCATTGAGAAAACTGGAAGAACTGATCTTGCAACGACACCAAACACTACTTATGGATTCAACAAAGCGAAAGTGACCTGTTTCAACTGTGGAACTAAAGGTCATTTTGCTAGAGAGTGTACCCAACCAAAACAACAAGGAAACCGCAATCCATTCAATTCAAACTACCAAAACCGCCAAAACCAAAACAAAGTTACCTTCCAAAGCCAAAACAACAACTATCAAAACCAAAACAATTACCAAAACCGACAAAACACCTCCCAAAATACCACTCAAAGACAAACATCCACACCCAACCAAACTCAAACTACACCAAACCGTGATAGAACCATTGTTCCAGTTAACGCACCAAACACTCAAAAGCAAAATGAGAACCAAGCTTTAGTTATCCAAGAGGATGCAGGGTTCGTTTGGAACAATATGCAACTAGGTGTTGTTGAAGAGGTTACTAGTGGGAATGTTGCATGTTTCGCACAAGAAGTGGTGAGCGAGGAGTCGGTGATAGTTGAGAAGGAAGTTTCTGAGAAGGTGGTGATTGAAGAGTTAGTTGAAGAGGTTGTTCTTGATAAGGTTGAGGAACTGATTGTTGAAGAAACCGTATCTGAAACGGTTGTTGATTCCGTTGCTGATATCTCTGAAGATCAAGAGTCTGTCTATTCTGACACTGAGAGCGAGCGAATTTGATTCGGAAGCGAGTGTTAATTCACTTGATGATGTTGAGCAACTTCTTGCAGAAGCTGATTTTCTGATGACAAAAAAGTCTTGCATGGTGGATGACGCTTTTACAAAAGTTGATTACTCCAAGTTCTTCGCAAGAAAGGAGGCTCACTTCGTTTTAATCGCAATGACTGACTCTGCGAATCTAGTAAGTTCTAACGCTCTTCCTAAGTGTAATGATTGTGTATCTTTGCTTGGAAAGTGTGATAGGTTAGAAAATGAAAACAAGAAATTAAAGTATGATCTTGATAGCGCTAAAACCGCTATTGAATCATATAGAAAAAGTGAAAAATTGCTAAACAAAACCTTAGACAGCTATAAGAAAGATGTGTCAAAATTAACCAAAATGATTTCAAACAAGCAAATTGCCATTAACAAGTATATCAATGAAATTTAGGAAACCAAATTGGAAATGGCAAAGATAAAATGTTTTGCTGAAAAGGTTAACAAGAAGTTAGAAAGCTATCTCAATGTGGCCTATGTATTAGATCACATTGTTGAAGAACCAAGCAAAGAGGACACATTAAAAGGTCCAAGTTATAAATCTGTTCCAGCTCCGGTGTTGTTTGACAATCACAACTATGATGTTGTGACACCGGAGAGCTCGGAAAAATCGGTTTCGGCTTCAGAAACCTAATCGAACACCTCTAGTGTGGGCGATCCGAATTCTGATGTTAAACCAATTCTTGGACTAAACAATGAGAATGTAGTAGTTGTAACTGATGTTGATTCTGATTCTGAGGAAGTTAAACCCAAAAAGAATGATGATATTCCTTCGGAAATCCACATTTTGTGCGATCCCGCACCAAAGGTTCAACTTCCTTCTAAGGTTGAACTAAAACTGTCATCATCAGAAAAGAAGGTTGAAAGAAAGATGAATCAGATGAGAAAAAGGTGAAAATATTCTATCGAATGGAAGGTTCTGATCAGATATTTGCTGGCACTGAGTATCCAATCCAGTTTGTGAACTATTCCAAAATTGCCAAAATCTGGCAGGAAAGTACCATCTGGTTTCCTAAATCAAAAAGGACTAATGACTTTCCTCCAGAACTGATTCGCAAACTGTACGGACATGAGGAAAAAAAGGACAAAGTCCATGTTACTCAGTTTGTCAAACCTGTCAACAAAGTGAACGGATTTGTGGAACCTTCTTACTCATTGGACCCAGCTCCAGAGAGTTTAAGAATGAAATGCATTGATGACCAATACCTGGTCAATTCATTCACCAAGTTTCAAGAAGTACATCCATTTGAGGAGTACATAGCCTGTTTTAAGTGTGGGGAGAGAGGGCATTTACTTGCTCACTGCCCATACGTAAGATACAAGAGGCAAGATGTTGAGAATAGGCAAAACTATAGAAATCCAAATGCTGGTTATCCTCGAAAACAGTTTTACCCTCAAAGAAATTTTTACAATCAACAAAATGTTTACCAAAGAGGAAACCAACCCATTGTCTATGACAATCACAATCGGATTGCTATGGAGAAAAGGTTGAAGAAGCCTATGGTGAACACATCAAATGAGAAGTTAAAGGTTTATCCAAAACCGGCTGCTACTTCATCTGCTGGACCTTCGTCTGTTAAATCAAACAAGGTAATCAGGAAAGTTCCACCAAAGAACGATTCTAAGAAACCTGAGGAGGATAAACAACCTCAAATTAGAATTCTGAAATGTTCGGAACAATCTTGGTCACCGTAGGGTTCTTCTAGTGCCTCAAGCTCAACTTCTAAGGTTCAACAAAAAGAGGTTCCTAAAACGAAAGTTTTAGAGAAACCTATTGAGAACAGAAAAGAAGTTTTGAATGTTCAGAAAAGGACGTTTCAAAACAAAAGGTTTGTGAGAAAAGTGAATCTTTGAATGCTATAATTGTTAACACTCAAAGACCCAAGACCACACAGGCTTGGGTCCCCTGTAAAAACTAATCACTTGTTGATTGGTGCAGGGAGTTCCAGCTGGCCCTATTAGCAGTCTCTGGATTGTTGACAGTGGAGCTTCCAGGCACATGACTGGGGATATGTCGCTACTATTTGATATTAAGAACATCAATAGAGGAGATGTAGCATTTGCCGGAAACAAAGGTGGTTATATTACGAAGGAAGGGAGTGCGAGTAACGGGATTATGAGCTTTGAAAAGATATCTTATGTGAAGCGTAAAAATAGTAACGGGATTGTGGTTTACAGATGTCCACGAAGTCTTGATAACAGTTCAACACCACATGAGCAAACAACCATCTTGATTATAGATTGAATTGGGAGGGAAGAACGGGATCATTGGTTTTGAAATTAGGGTTTATAATGGTTTGGGGGAAAAAGCCAAGGTTTATAAATGGGATAACTGGTTAACTGGGTTTTAAAATAATAAGTGATGTGACGAAAATGCCCCTGACTTAACGTTAAAAACTTAACCGAGTTAAGTCGTTGGACTGTTTTGGCCTATTTTCTCAAAGTTCAGACACTGTTCAAGCAATTTTTAAAAGATTAGACTGAAGTGACAAATTTACCCAAACCACGGGACGATTTTTGTAATTTACTCTACATATAATTACCTTTGTTAATTGAGAGATCAAAAAGAATGACATCAGCTTAATTGTCGTCACGTGAAAAAAATAACTGTTTAATAAAAAGACCCAAAAGATATATTTAGTAAAAACGTACATGTTTTTTAGAAAAAGTTGAAAAAAAGAAAAAAAAAACAATGCTCTATCAAAATATCAACTTTATTGAAATCTAACAATCAACATGTGATTTTTCTTTGTTTTTAGTAAGCTAACACTCATGGCAAAAAAAAAAAAAAAAAAAAAAAAAAAGTAAGCTAACACAAATTTTGTTTTGAAGTTTTAAATGTAATTAATACTACAAATCTTATAAATTTTGTTTTTTGTGAATATAATTATTTTAGATATAACATATTCTTTAATTTATTGGACTCGAAGATATAGTTGAAATGTGATGTGTTATCAATTAACGAAACAATACATTGTTCATTAGACTGTGTAGTGAAATATTTTGGCGAAGGTCTCCATGGCCAATCCTTGTCATAATTTCGTGTTTACACGTTGTATTTTGCACTAACTTGCGTTTTGTACTGATCAACATGTTAGAAGTTTCTCTGATTGTTATTAAGTGTTTAATTTCATACTAAAACCGTTTAACTATAACTAGAACTGGAGAGTAATATTTTAGCTATAAAATTAACTAGTTGATTCATTTATAGTCTTGTTAGGTGCGATAGACTTGCTCCTCAAACATTACGAGAAGTTCACAAGAAATAAACAAGACAACTCTATACATATTTGTTTTATTTTAAAAACCCAGAGTCTGCTATCCCTTGTTTGTTAGCAAATGCGTATCCGGTCTAAATTCTTTTCATAAAAGGTTACTCGTAAAAGTTCAATGCTATCCTAGACTAGTTAGTTCATTCTCAACAAGATAATTATTGTTATGATTGTTTGAGCGTTCGCATCAGGTCCACCATATTATGTGACTAGGGCTGCAAACGAACCGAACGAACACGAACAAGGCCTTGTTCGTGTTCGTTTGCTAAGAAAATTATGTGTTCACGAACAGTTCATGAACACTTGCCGAACGGGATTTTTTGTTAGTGTTCGTTTGTTAAGAAAACACGCGTGTTCGTGTTCGTTTGTGTTCGTTTGTGTTCGTTTGTTAATTTTGTTCATGAACGCACACGAACATAAACAAACGTTAATGAACACAAACAAGTGTTCATGAACACAAAGAATTGTTCATGAACGAGAACAAACACAAACGGACATATATTAATTATCAAATAAGATCGAATTCACATATATTAAAAAATGAAGTAGAACACCCAACACATAACCTAACTATACAAACATACTTACTACATAACATAATACTAGTAAAACATAATAAAGTAGTATCTCAACTCTCAACAAACTAAGCTCTCATCTTAAACTTGAAGTCTTCAGTTATTTAACTTGAAGTCTTATATACTTACTTCACATAAATTATTTATTTATTTTAGTAAAATAAATAAAAATTAAAGAATACAAAATAAAATTATAAAAATTAAAAACTTCATTAAACTATCGAACATAAACGAACACGTTACTGAACATTCACGAACATAAACGAACGAACGCGGCCTCTGTTCATGTTCGTTCATTTATTAAACGAACGAACACAAACGAACTTCCCGTCGAACGGTTCATGAACTGTTCGCTGAAAGTTCAGTTCGTTTGCAGCCCTATATGTGACTGAGCTTTTCATATTTTAAAAAATACTTTGAAGGATTGAGAGTAGAGAAGAGACAAAAAGTTACTGTTCATCTGTATACTTTGGGGACACTGTTCCTCCCTATTTATATTTTTATATTTTTTAATGTGGTTGTGGGCGGAGAAGAGAAAAAACGTATAAAAATTATTATTTATTTGAAGAGGGGAGAGAAAATTTAATGATTTTTATTATAGTTTGATAATGCTCTTATACCTAAGAGCTTGTGGTGTGAAAAAACCGAACTAACCGATCTATTACTAAATTTACCTACAAAACCGAACGAAATCCAATACCTGTGGGTTGGCTAATTGTTTTTGTGAAAACCAAAAGCTACAGGTCGGTTATGGTTATCAACATATATACATACCCCCTATAACTGAACCGAACCGACATGTAGTAAAATATGTCAGTTTTTGGATATTTTTTTCACCATTTTTCAATGCTTGATGTTTTTTGTTGAATGTTGATTTGAATTTATGGGTTATTTCATATCGTTTTGGTAGAACGTTTGTTTAAATTTATATATCATGTCTTATAGTTTTGTTTGAATATCCGGTAATAATTGATATTAATAATATAGATTATATGTCTTTTTTAATGCTATGTAATTTACTAGTATGTAGAAATGTGTAATAACAATTTATTTCATTGTCAAGAATTTCAAGTCCAATCTTTCAGACCCAAATAATGCGCGAATATATTGTTTTGTGCTAGGCCAAATTCACAGTTAACCGATCTATAACCAACCTGCTATAAACTTCAAAACCGAATCCACTATATATAACCAATCGGTTATGTTTATGGTTTACCATTAATTGACATTTCGGTTATGGTTATGATTCTGGGTCAAAACCGAACAAAACCGGCACATGCACACCCTACTGAGAGCAATGATAATATTATGGATCTCATATAGAAGGGTTGATAAGACATCATTAAAATTAGTAGGAAGTCCGGATAAGAGGAGGTTTTATAAGAACCCTAACCAAGATGGCTAGGAATTCTAAGATCTAAGTTCAACAAGGCAACCTACCTTTATAAGCTAAGTCGTCATGGGAATTGGATAATATATAAGTTAACACATACCTCTAAACTACTTGAGAGAGAATTAGGGGCGGTTCTTCACTAACGTCAAACCGAACCTTGGTCCACCTAGTTTTTTTTTTCGTTTTGTAGTGTAAATTTTATCGAAAATTTCTGAAAATTTTTATATGTGTTAAGCTCGGCTCTATCAAGTTTTTTATTCAAGATCCACCACTAAAGATAATCAAGTTCCTAGTGTATTCTAGTTCTAGTAATTGATGATGGTTTTAAGGCTAAGCATACAACTTTTAATCTATCTATACATATAATAAACCAAAGCCATTTTAATGACATGGCATTCAAAGAGGCATTCTCTTCTTTGAGTGTGCCATGTGCCATCCCATGTGGCATTGAGATATTTTAGGAAAAAAAGAATTTAAAAACAAAATTGAATTTTTCTTTCTATCTCTTATGTTTCCTCCCATAATTTTTAAACGTTAATATCTTTTATATACGAGATTTTTTAAAGAAAAAAATTACGCCAAATTAACGAGCGTTTTATTATCTTTCCAACGAGTACCATAGTGTTATATAAAAACGGAGAAAAAAACGACTATTTTTTTGTAGGATTCTGTTCATACATGAAAAAAAACACAAAGTGTTCAGGTAAATCTTAATCATGTATAGGCAAGTCACTAATTATGTTTCGGTAAATATGAATTCTATTTTCAACATGCGTTAGCATTGGAGTTATACATTGTTTTAGGTTAGATATTAATATTAGAGTTATACATTGTTTAAGGTTAGGCGTTAACATTTGAGATACATTTTTAATTGTTTTAGGTTAGGTGTTACCCGAAGCTTTCTTGCATGTAGCTGTAAAGCGCATCATTCTATTTTATATGTAAGATTAGTATGTCATATTAGATTTCTCAACCCCGGGAGGATCCCGGGGTATAATCTAGTTAATTATATGGAAAATCACATAGGTGACATAGTAGTGTTGTAGTTTCAAATGGAAATAATGGGGCCCGGTTCCTAGAAGCTTTCGCACAACCATGATAGTGCTCGTGTCCACAAAGTTTACAACCATGATGGATATGTGAAATGCATTCTGGTCCAGTGGAAGACTCAGAGGAGATTTCAGGAACACCCTCGATTTAGAAAAAATTAAAAAAATTAGGGAAAAAGTTGAAAAATTAGTGAAAATCGGTGGAAATATATGAAAGAAACTCCCATAAAATCATTCCTGGATTCGCCACTGTTCTCGTCTATATAAATATCAAGCAAAGTTTATGGACATCATGTCTACTAACAATTAGAAGACTAGGTCCATAATTTTCTTTTTTACTTTATGAACGACAAATACATTTTTCACCAGGATTTGTTTTTGGTTATTCGACATTTCACACAAGGTTACCGTTCTGAATTGCCGTCATCCAAGCACGCTCAACTATAGAGTTCTCGTCTTATCCACATCAAATACGATCAAAACATGTTGGTTGTATTTGTTGTTGACGTTACTTATGATTCAATATCTTTTACAGTGGTTTGCAAGTTTTACTTTATTCCATGCATAACTTACAATCAACCTATGATGAAACATGTAATTGAGGGATCCTGTAATCCTACAACAAGCCACTTTAGCCTTACGCTGTTTGTAAGCTTTGGCCCACCATATAACTTTACGCTACCCTGAGACAAGATTTTGCAATTCGTTTGTAGATTGTCTTCAAATGCTTTTAAGTATGTTTATAGGTTTTAAACCTTATATACTCGTACAGAACCATTGCTTGCTAATGTATGTGTGATGTTTATCTATAAGTAAGCCACTTCAAATTCAAACTGAGAAAAAGGTATTTAAGAAGCCACGAGGAAGGATAAAACAATTGATCAAAAAGTTTTGTATAAACTCATGATTATATACATACGAGCTTAATTAGGGATGTCAAAAAATGTCGTGTTTGCGGGTTGACGGGTCCAACCCGATTTAAACTTTAAAATTTTGCACGAACCCGAACACAAAAATTGTGTCAGACATATGAATCAAAACACGACCCTAAAATTAGCAGGTTGACCCAAACACAACATGTTTGACCCAAAATTTCTTTAGATTATTATTTTTTCCCATACAATATTATATTAAAATTAAAATTTTTGCGTGGCATACCTATTTGCCATTGGAGCCGAAGACAGCTACATCGTTATACAACGATGCGACCAGTGCGACATCCATATCCACATTGGTTAGTTTCTGGATGGTGATCGGCGAAGCTTCGTTTGGTAAAATCTAATCGAGGATCGGCCACATTACATATCCCCTATATCAATACATACACAGGCTTATTGCCACGCCTATTGAACCACGTGAGATGAGCCGCGAGTAGTGCACTGCTACTGAGAAGTGATAACTCTTGAATTCAAATGAGATTAGGGAAAAACTCTGTGTTTTCCATTGCACTTACAACACCTATATATACAAAGATGTTACAAGACTAGAGGAGACAATTAATTACAATTGACTTGACTTTTCTTATGATTAATGTGAAGGCAATATTTGTGGGATTGCATAATAGCTACTAACCTTTTTTTATTTGTATTGTTTGTTGGACCGAAGGTCGTGCATCCTTGCAAGGAGTTTGGCGTAGTGGTTTGTGTATGAGTGAGGGCGTACATCACCGTCATTGCTTGTAGCTTGGGGCTCACCCAGATCTTGACCAGCACTTGTCCCTGTCGATCGAGCCGTCGAGGTTAGATCAACGCTCTGTGATAGACATGCACTGTATGCGCAAGTTCTTTAGGCTCGACCTATGGGACCACTAGATTTTTGTCCTCAAGGCGTTACCGGAGGTGATCCCGGTTTACCAGGTTACGATGGGTAGGAGTCAGTCTGGTTAATCATGACGCACCACCAGGCCTAGAGAAATCGCCACCACCATAGCTAACAGATTTACTAAGACATGCCTCTTCTAGTTGCAGCGGCGTTTCGAACGATTTATCGCCATCATGATCGTTTTGAGGACTTGATGATGTGGGTTGTTGAGTCGGAGGCAAACAGGAGACGCGCTGCTGGTTTGGAGCCCTGAGCACCACCAACGCCATGACAGAATGAGGAGGATGATCTGACACATCAGGTCCCGTAGGTCTAGGCTATTTGTTGTCTACTTTTTTTTACTTTAAATTTATTTGTATTTTAGGTTTTTTATGTACGCACAAGTTTATTATTTATCCATATTCAGTTTCAATTATTTATATCAATGATGTGTATTTACAATGTTCACTAATGTTTGATTGGATACTCAGATACAATACTTTAGTTTCGATTATAAATAAATGTGTAAAATGTTTTAAACCAATCAATAATATAAATCTTTAAGATGTATTATATATTTACTATTAATAAATAAACTAAATGAATAGTAACCTAAAATGAATAGTAACTATAATTATTTTATTCAATTAACTATATTATTAATTTTATTATTATTTTATTTAAAAACTTTTATTATATTATATACTATTAATATAAATAACATAATATTATGTAATTTTATTACAAATTTCATGTGTTACCTTATGTATAGATTTCTTATTTTTTTTAACGTTTACAATCAAAATGGAATCTCGATTGTATAATTCATTGATTGATCAACACCTCATCTAAATCTCGATTGTTAAACGCGCAACGCGCGTGATTTTATACAACTAGTTTATCTAAAATCTAAAGATGGTATAAAATGTTATGAAATGCTGTAATGTTTTTTATAAAAAGGCTTATTTTTTTTAAATAAAACACAATATAACATACCCAACTTTTCACCAAAAAAATCTATTAAAACACAATATAATGCAATCTTTTTATCAGAAAAAAAATCATTAGGCTCGTATAGGCCTATAGTAGACGTATTTGACCGGCCGTTAGATAGATTTGACTATGTCATGTTTGTGTTTTTAAGATTGCTTTTATACGTATCACATTGATGTATACGAGGCGTATAGATGTCATTTAGATGTTAGAATGAGAAATAGAAAGGGACTTTTGTGATTCATGTGATAGAGTAATTTATCTATTTTTTTTTTTCTTTGTATAATAATCTTTTGGATTAAAGTATTGTCTTTTACCTTTATACCATATTACTACAACCTTTTGTTCATTTTTCTTCGACGTAGAAGGTGATCTTTTAAATTGTTTTACATCCATGTATTGTTTGCAAAAATTACGTTATCATTTTCATCATTTAAGTTCCTTATTATTATTTTTTAAATGAACATAACTTCTCATTTCACAATAAACAAACAAATTTACAGTAGGATGACAGGTAAACCGACAACAAGTTGTGTAGCAATTCTCTTCTGAATAATAATAATAATAATAATAATAATAATAATAATAATAATAATAATAATAATAATAATATTATTATTATTATTATTATTTTATTATTATTATTATTATTAATTTCTAGTTTTTAGTAAATAATCTAGCAATCGGGCTATAAATATTTTCTTCCATCTTGCCTCATTACAATAAAGCCTATTTATTACTTTAATTTAATCTCATCGAGCTGAACCAACAATTAAGGTTAATCAAAAGTTTGAACAATTGACGTTAATTATAGTAATTGACCTTATCATATGTAAATATTTATGACAATTTTGTGTCGATTAATTGTAGTAAAGTTCGAACTTATAAAAAGCTAGTGAAAGCATGAGTTCTTTAACCCTGTAAAGGAAACTAGATGCTAAGATACAAGTGCAAGGATCCAATAATATAAAGTAAAAAGGAAAATATGAAAAGACATTCCTTTGCCAGATTAAAAGGAAAAGAATAGTAAGCTACGTGTTTTTATAGGAAGCGCGAAGGAGATGGTATACAGGCACAATTTTAAATAAAAACATTCTGAAAAATAGATTACAGAAAAAAAAATCAAAGAATAAAAAATCTAAACAGATGTAAAGATAAAAAAAAAACCTCAATAAATAAAAAGACTAACAAAGAATTATAATTATGACAATTAAAGAGGAAATATGATAGAAGCCAAATAGAGGAGGCTAATCTCCTAAGATAAATAATCCTTAGAGGGGGTCAAGCTTCAAGAAAACTAGAGAAGAAGAGATTCAAGCCTAAGCTTTGTTTCATAATATTCATTCATGTTTTTAATAAAGATTCTAAAGGCTCTTATATAGCCTTACATAAACAATGATAACTGTCTACCACTAAACCCACTAATTCCATAATTGATTATAACTAACCTACATGCATAATATGTGGAAGTAGTATGCTAACTTAAACAAATTAACTAAATGTTTACTGAAGACGTGCATGGAGATCGTGGCCTCGTGAGTACACGTATCATTCCCACGCGCCTCAAAACGTTCTTGTCCTCAAGAACGGAACGAGTTGGCCATGGTGGTCGCCATTTGAGTCTTCCGGTGGCATTTGGAGCAGTTTCAACGGGACGCCATGGCTGGCGCCACTCGTGTATCATGATGGCTACACATTTGATCGGTGCTTCGCGGTTCAAAAGCAATGGCTTTGCGAGAGAAAAACGTGACTGAAACTTCATTTTTTGGTTGCTCGTGGGGGGCTTGGTTGGTGTGACCGTTTTGGACTACCAAGGTGGTTTCCATTCGAGTCGTACCACGGTGCGCATGACACCCTTATCAGCAAATACGGATGGAGGTGGTGTGGGGGATGCAACAATGGCGTTAGGAGCGGACTCAACGGATCGTGATGGTGGTTTGGAGCCTGATGCGGATATGTTTTTTTGCGAAGAAGGGGTGGCAGTTGATGTTTGTTTTGGTGCCTGCGTGGTGGGATGAACATCAGGAGGTGGGGGTTTGTATTGGGATGGTGTAGATGGCATGGCTAATGGTGAAGTGCAGTTTGGTTGTTTGTAAGGTGGTGTAGGGGTTGTTTTTGTTACGGGAAGGAGGGTGGTTACGGTTGGTTGTCGAGTGGGTAGCGGAGGTGGTGGTGGTGCCATTGTAACCGGTGGTTGTGGTTTCAAGTTTCGATGTTTTTCGGAGACCAAGGAGTTCGGCGACGTAGCGGAGATGTGACTGGATAGGTTAGTGATGTGGTTAGCGAGAGTACCGGTATTTTTGGTGATGGTATCGATTTTCGAGTTGAGGTTTTGGGTGATTTTGATAAGGATGGCTAATTGGTCGTTGAAGTTGGCTTGAGATTGTAGGGTGATGGCAATCAATTGGTTGAGTTGGTCGGAGATGGTGGGCGGCATGGCGGAAGGAAGGTTCGGGAATGAAAGCACCAAATGATAGAAGCCAATTAGAGGAGGCTAATCTCCCAAGATAAATAACCCTTAGAGGGGGTCAAGCTCCAAGAAAACTAGAGGAGAAGAGATTCAAGCCTAAGCTTTGTTTCATAATATTCATTCATGTTTTTAATAAAAATGCTAAAGGCTCTTATATAGCCTTACATAAACAATGATAACTGTCTACCACTAAACCCACTAATTCCATAATTGATTATAACTAACCTACATGCATAATATGTGTAAGTAGTATGCTAACTTAAACAAATTAACTAAATGTTTACCGAAGACGTGCATGGAGATCGTGACCTCGTGAGTACACGTATCAAAAAAAGAAAAATATAAAAGTTGTGATTTGTTCAAAATAATATCAATACATGTTTAGAGTATAGTTTACAACACCAAAGAAAAGTTTGTATAGTTTACAACATATTTAGAGTATAGTTCAAAATGATATCGATACATTAAGTTTGTAATACTGATACAGGTATCATTGTTATTGGTCGTTCAAACATGAATTATTAACTTAGGTGATGGATTAAAATACCAAGATTTGACGGAAAGGGTTACCAAAATAGAATCATCAGTTGAAGAAATGAAGGCTATGGAGACTACTTTGGTTGAACGCTCAAAAAGTTAGCCATCCACTGATGATATAGCTAATGAGCTTTGGAAATCTATTCAACCCATCTTTCAAGCTTAGAGATAGTTAGCTGACATCAACTACAACACCCACATGGAGGTGATTAGAAATATGGTTGAGGCTAGACAAAAGCTGACATCAAAGACCATTGGTTTTGCCTTTACATCATTCTATCAAGAAGATTAAGAAAATGATGATGCCAAAAAAGGGGGAGAATGGTCAAGACAAGCTAAGAAAACTTTCTCCAGAAAAAGAAGCACCTACTAAGTCTTCAAAAGAGAAGTCTACTTCCAAGCCTTGGTCTATTCCAACTTCTACCACAACCACTACTAAAATGGTATACATTGTAGTGTTGGAGAAAAGAATTAATGAAATTCCTAACCAACTTGCAGAGAAAGCTACCTTAGAAAACCAAAAGAGGCAATACACAATTGATAGCTAAATCTTCCATTTTAATTGAAGAAAGAAAGGCAAGACAAAAGGAGATAGAGGATATAGGGTCCTCTAAAACCTCTACCAGTCATACCACTATTATGTTTGCCACCCAAACCTCCACTGTTGAAACCACTTCCACTTAAACCAACACAACTAAAACCACCTTTCCTTAAACCATACCATCACCAATTCAAACCACATTTGTTGGCACTGAAAATGTGTAAACATATGTTATCACCATAACAGGCCTTGTCACCATTTTAACCACTTCACAACCACGACCCACCCACTAAAAGATCACACCCTTCCTCTCCAGTTGTCAAGTAAAAAAGAAAAAGAAAAAGAAAAACTTTCACTGTACAAGGTAATGAAAAGGAGACTGAACCCACACCACCAACTTCTGAACCCATTTTAGCCATTACCAAATCATCTATCCCGCTCCAAACTACTGTCACCACCACATCCACACGTCCGTCATACCCAAACCCATTACCACCACTTGCTATCCAATATCCTCTAGAACTTATTTCCATAACTCTTGAGATAGAGTCATTCTACTATAAAGACGATCCAAATACACTATCCTTCCCATCTCTCCAAAATTTTCCTAAGCCAAGAAATGTTGATGAATACTTAAAGATGAAGTGTCAACAGGTTGAGATGATTGCAAAAGAGAAGAGTAAAGGGAAAGATGACAGGCTTGCTTAGAGCATTTTATTAGCAAAGCTTAGCAAGGTGAGAACGATTGAAGATCATGCTGAGGATCTGAGCAAGTCTATGTCAAAAAAGCCTATCAATGAAGACTTAAGTAGGGAATTAAGGGAAGATTATCTTGACCACATTATGCTGTACAAACCATACAAGGCCACCAGAGGTCAATTCCTGGTTTGACAACTCAAGCATTAATAGCAGAGATTGATAGAATCCAACAAATGCTCAAGGACCCTAATCACAAGCCAACTCCACCTGACTAGAAGAAGGCTAAACAAAAGACAGATCCAAAAAGGGCCTTGAAGCTGGAGGGAATGAAAGAATAGATGGTTGTTGCACAATATGGGACCATGAGGTCAATGGCAAGATGGTCTGAATCAAGAATTTCTAGAGGCTTATAAACAAATTGAAAAACAAAGAGCGAAAGACCCTACTCTTCCCAAAAAGCCAATCTATGAAGATGAAGATAAGCCTCCTCAACATACCCAAACTTCTAAAATATATCCTCAACAGATGACCTTACCATAGCTGCTATATGACAAATCAAAAGGCAGAAGGACATGTTTGATCCAGATAAGAAGATGTTTGCCGAATCATTAAGGAAATAGGGGCTCATGTACCAAATCGAGTTCCACTCAGATCCTGCTAGTGAAATGGTCAGGCAACTCATTAGTAGACCTCCTTCACCAAACTCATTCAAAATAACCTTCTGCCTAAGAAATCCTGAAGACTCAAAAATTTCAAAATAGAAGTCAAACAAAGACACCCATGAATTGACATTGCTCAGGTCTAATGGAGAAGTTCAAAAGATTAGCATGGATGAAGCTTATGGTCTAAAAGTTGCTAGTCGACAAGATTTACATAATCATAAGCTTGAAATGGATGCTGAGGATCTACTCTCTTTTAACTTTCAATTCAAAGGTAAAATAAGAGAGAGCTTGATGAGATGATAAAGATCAAATAAAGTTAGTTTTGGCATCATCTGTTCTAGGGGGAGATTGTTGAACTTTGTTGAACCCACAAAAGAACAGATGATTGGAAAGCCAAAACATACTATCCTATGATCAAGAATAAGATAAGTTATGAAGATAAACTCTCCCTAGGTATAGTTAATATTAATAGACTTTACAATATTCAAAGGTCTGTTGTGATAGAAGCTTGTTGATGAAGACTCAATATCTGTTATATAAAGCATTGTTGAGATGGCCACTGTCTAGACCAGCTCAACAGATGCACATGAAGGTTTATTGAATAGAACACACGTTAAAGATAAACAGATGATGACTCGGCAGATGTTGAAAGCATTGAAGGGTCTTATTGTTTAGGAAGTTAGCTCTCATTATCAGGGTGACGTCAGCAGATAATTCCAACAGATGTTTCGTACTTACTATATATATGATAGTTGTTGTACTTTTTCATTCATCACTTTTCATTGACATTCTTGCACGAACAAATTTAGTGATAAGGCTGAGGGGGAGTTTTTATTCATTTACTTGTAATCAATCTGTGTTGATTTATATAAAAACTTATGATCAAAGCAAACATCAATGTTATGCTTTATAGGTTATCCCGCTGCACTTCATATATTTCTTTCTATAATTCACTGTTACATTCATTAAACAACATAAAGAATTAAACTCAGATCCTAACACATTTTGTACGTATTGGTTGTGGATGAGACGAGAACTCCACATGCAAGCGTGCTCGGGTGGAACTAGTACTAAAATGGATGACCTACTCGGAAGTCTCCACCCGGGCAACCCTAAACCAATATGTGAGCTCTTTGTAGACAAAACAAACAATAAATATCCTCACTTTCTTTCAATTAGTACATTTAACATTAAGGCCAAACATTCTAGACACAAACACTTTATGTCTGATATCTTATCATTAACGAACACGACAATCATCACATCTAATAAACTGGGTCCTAGAACCCTACAATTAATCAATATTTAAGAAAAGAAATACACGAAGCATCTGGCCGGGTCACCAGCCTAAGCTGAAAAGCTAAGACTAGGAAGCCAGGAAGCTCTAGGCTGCCATCCCACAACTCCCTACTACGATATCATAATATAAAAACGAAGAAAATTCAAACATCAGATTTCTTAACACACTGACTCGTAAACTGTAACATTTGCGCGTTTTCTAACTTTATCATAATCTCATTTTAGTCCTCAAATTACGAACTTGGAATTTCAAATAAAACTTATGTCGCATTATTCGTCACGTCAAGTTTTACGATGAAAAAAGGAATAAAAACTTAATAATATTTGGTGAATTTTATAAAGGATGAAAAAAAAATGTAAAGTTTTAGAGTTTAAAAAAAAAAGGTTTGGTTAAAAAAATATTAACTTTAGTTAAGTTTTATAAGAATTCAAGGGACTAAACTAACCAAACTAACTTGAGGGACCAAAATTGTCATGTTTCAAAATAAAAATAAAAAAACGCCTCTTTTCTACGACCATTATAATCGCCGGAATCTTTAAAGCTTGAAGAAACGCGTTTTATTTCACACTTGAAACCGAAAATTTAAGTATAATCGCCGGAATCTTTAAAGCTTGAAGAAACGCCTCTTTTCTACGACCATTATATAAATCAAACATAGCTTTAGAGTCCTTTGCTCATTTCCTTCAAAACCCACTAAAAACACCAAGTATAAACGTCTAAAAAGGCTCCAATTCGTGGTTGTTGGTCGCGACTTTGAAGCTTATTTCCGGCCAAAATACGTATTGTAAGCTTTTGTTTTTTGTGCCATATTACTCCTTTAATCATGCTTTTTAAAAGCCCTCTTGAATCGGGTTCTAATCTTTACGAATTGAAAGTCTTAAAAATCTAGGGTTAGGGTTATGATTTGGGGAAGAAGATGAAGTGTAAAGATTGTTTAATAATATTTTGGATGGGTTTATTAACAAAGTGTCATTTTGGTGTAGTGGTTAACAAAGGGTTTTGGGTTGAACTGGTCTGGGTTTGAGTCTGTTACACAGCAACACAGCAGCAGATTTTTTTGATGTTATTTTTTTTATTGTTTTATTTATTTTTAATCAATAATAAAACTTATATATATATGCTTTAATCTTATAATATTTCTAGAAAATTCATTTTTGCTCCAAAAATTATGAAAATTTAGGTGAAACATCTTGACACCTTTAAGAAAATTATCATATTTTTATTTTCTGAAAAATATATTATTTTCGTATTTTTCTTGATTTAATTTGTTTTAATCATAATTAAATGATTAAAAATTCATTTTAAGTGATTTTAACCTCAAATTTTCTGGAAATTTATTTTTATTAATAATAAACTGAAATAAAATGTAATTTCTCAGAAAATGATTATTTTTGCTATTTTTACTATTTTTAATCATTTAAAACACTATTTAAACTCATTAAATATGTTTTAAATGCAAATAAATTGAAAGAAATTATGAAAATATTATTTTCAGTATTTCACATCATAAAATAGTTATTTTTCATAAAAATATCATTTTTGGATCATATCTCGTATTATTTATTCTAATTATATTTAATTTAGATATAATAAGTTGTTTAGTTAACTATAAATCATAAAATCTTTTTCGTGGATATTTTTCTATAAAATAGAAAATGTTTCTAAGTGTGGGATACAGTTCTAGTCGCTTATTTAATTAATCATGATATATTTATTTCAAAACAATTTATTGTTAAAAACTTCATCTTCCCTACACAAGTCTAGTAAACCCTAATGCCTTAGATTTTGGTTGCCTTAGACTTTTAAGTTATTTCCTCATTAGTATTCTATTAAATATAGGTTGAGTTCTTTGGAATTCTAAATCCTTTACGACGAACTTTCGTGGAGTTTATACTCAGCTAAACTGTGAGTATATCTTTCCCCTTTTACTGTTTTACTATTTTGGGGTGACTCATGTACTTACTATCAAGTTTCTATTTCATTTTACTAAATGAAATGCTCATGTGTGTTTGCTTTATGTTAATTTATGTGTCTATGACTTGTCAAAATCATTAACCTTTGAGGGCCTGGCATTTCAATGAATAGTACTATGGTATATACCCCTTGTGACTCTGTTGAGAGACCTTGGTCATTGTCTTGTGATTCATATTACTAAAAAATGTTTTGATTCTTGATTCTTGATACTTATTACATAGGGTTGATTTTGAACGGACATTACTTAAATTACATAATTGCAAACGGTATACAACACAAGAATTGCGAAACGTTTTGTATTATATATATATCAAACAGATGTACTCACCAATACATTATATGTGTTGACAAATTATTTTGTACATGTTTCAGGTGACGTGTGATCTTACTTGCTTTCACGCTTAGGCTGGACCTAGTGCTTAAATAAAAATTGAACTTTTCTTTTCTATGTTTGAGATTTCTATTAAGACTCTTTGTATTTCGTTTTGAATAATGGAAGTTATTTGTTATTAATATTTACATTTTAGTCCATGTGCTTTTGAACAATCGTCACTACGTGACACCTCGATGTTTCCGCCATCGGTTGGGGTGTTACAGATTGGTATCAGAGCCATGGTTATAGGGAATTAGGTTTTTAGTAAATGCTTTTGACCTAGACTATAACTAAGCTACCCATTATATGCTTTCTTTTATCCTCATATTTCTTTAGATAGATTTTCTTCTTTTACTTTTCATTATACTCGAAGAAGATTTTATTCTACAAATGGAACAAAAACACCAAGTTAGGAGCGATATCCATATCTTGGTGAATAGTTTCACTCCTTATATGTTTTATTTATTTATTTTATTTATCTTGGAATACTTTCCTTTCGAGATAGGAGACGTCCAAATCTCAAGGAATCTATCCCTCCAAAAGAAACTTACTCACTAAGCTAGGAGTGATATCCTTATCTTAGTGATCAGTTTCACTCCATCGTATTTTTACTTTTGAAGTATATCTTGAGTTAGGAGTGAAATCCACATCTCAAGGATATATTTCCACATCTCAAGTTCCGCTAGATTTTTGAAATTTATTTGTGACGGGGCACGTGCAATCTGGAAGGGTGAGCGCCTGTATTCTGAGTTTTCTGTCTAGGCCTGGCATTTCGCATAAATCCCAATCAGACGAGGGACCCGTATGCCGACCTGGGAACTCTCGGGATGAGCATTCACTTATAGGCTAAAGTACGCCCCCACAAGTCACTAATAACATTTCAAATACTTTAGTTAGTCAACAGTTTCTTTGGAAACACTCTTATACCTCGTTTTATACTTGGTATTGTTTTTCATTTGAATTTTTATCATGATTTTCTTTATGATATTCATAATTTTTCTTATATCAATTTATAATTACTATATCTCATGTTATGTGTTACCTGTCCTAATATAAACTATGACATTTCCAAGATTTTTTTTAAATCAAATCTCATAATTATTGTTGCATTTTTGTAGATGTCTGATCGCGAATCTCGTAAGAGAGCCTCGAAGCGTCAGGCTAAACTGAAATCTGATCGTCGTATTGCGTCCATGCTTAATGATAAGTTGGAAACGCTTGTTCCTAGCATCATTAATGCTATTATCCCAAACCTTAACCCAAACGGTAGCTCGAATGGGAACTCAAAAGGGAATGCGGGTGGAAACGGTGGAACCACAGAGAATAAGTGCACTTTCAAGCACTTCAACTCTTGCCATCCCAACAAGTTTAATGGCACCGAGGGAGCCACTGGGTTACTTGAATGGTTCGAAAGTATGGAGAATACGTTCATTAATAGCGACTGTCCAGACAACCTACGTGTTCGTCACGCCACGGGTGTTCTTCAAAAGAGAGCACTCACTTGGTGGAACGGTGAAAAACATGCTCGAGGGACGGAAGCTGCTTTGGCTATGTCTTGGGATGATTTCAAAATTGCCATGACTACTGAGTTCTGTCCTCGTAGTGAGATGAAGAAATTGGAGGATGAGTTCTATCACCTCAAGCAGGATAGTGGAAACAATGTTCCCTACAACAACCGTTACCACGAGTTGAGCTTACTGATTCCTCGTATGGTAACCCCGGTATCCTTGGCTATTGAGAAGTATATTGAGGGACTGCCACCTCAGATCCATGATTCGGTTATGGGAAGTAAGCCTGCTACTATAGAGGATGCCATTCGTCTTGCAGCATCTCTTACTGACAAGCATGTCAAGGATGGTACTCTAACTCGTAAGGGTACTAAAAGACCTACTGAAACCACTTCAACCCCTGTTACCACTGAACCTTCCCAAGAAAAATCTGCCTCTGCCTCTAGTTCCAATAAGAAACGAAAAGGTGGAAACCAAAACTATGCTGTAGTTGCACCTCTTAACCAGGTTCCTGTTGCAAACCCACCTAATGCACCTCAAACAACCCCAAGGGCTTATACTGGGAAAAAACCTCAATGTGCTACCTGCCACTACCATCATCCCACCAATTTACCCTGTCGTTAGTGTGATGCTTGTGGAAGACTGGGACATACCACCCCTTTCTGTCGTATTGCTAATCGACCCGTGAATAACCCACAGACTGCTACCCAAAACTAGGGAGCTGATCAACCCAGAGTTTGTTACGCTTGTGGTGATCCTAACCATATGCAAAATAGATGCCCTCATCTTACGGCTTTTATTCAGGCTCGTCAGCAAACCCCAGCAGTTCCAGCAATTCAAGCAGCTCCAGCCCGTGGTCGTGCTTTCAACATCAATGCTAACCAAGATCAAGCTACCAACGACGTTGGAAATGGTACATTTCTTATTACTAACTTATATACATCGACTTTGTTCATACCGACGCGGATAGGAGTTTTGTCTCGTTAGAAAATTGAACTTTTGCTTACTCGTATTGCCCTCACTTTACCTATCCTTTTACTGTGGAGGTTGCTAATGGCAATTGCACGTTAAACCTAAATGATTATGACTTTTCTGTTGGTCTTATACCCGTTTTTATGAATCTTATGAATCGAGTTAGTAAACCTTTCTTGGATCAATTCGTAATTGTTTTCATCGATAATATCCTCATATATTCCACAACCAGAAACCTTCACTTGAAGTAATTTCGGGGCGAAATTTTCTAAAGTAGGGGAGACTGTAACATTTGCGCGTTTTCTAATTTTATCATAATCTCATTTTAGTCCTCAAATTACGAACTTGGAATTTCAAATAAAACTTATGTTGCATTATTCGTCACGTCAAGTTTTACGATGAAAAAAAGAATAAAAACTTAATAATATTTGGTGAATTTTATAAAGGATGAAAAAAAATGTAAAGTTTTAGAGTTTAAAAAAAAAGGTTTGGTTAAAAAAAAATATTAAATTTAGTTAAGTTTTATAAGAATTCAAGGGACTAAACTAACCAAACTAACTTGAGGGACCAAAATTGTCATGTTTCAAAAAAAAAAAAAAAACCCTGCTGTGGTACTGTAGCAGCGTTTTTCCGGCGACCGGAAAACTCTCCGGCGACTTCTTTTTGGCGTTTTTAGGCGTTTAAACTCGCAAGAATTAATATGTTTACGTTTCTTTCCTAAAAACCTTTAAATTCCCGTCATAATGAAGCCAAAAACGCGTTTTATTTCACACTTGAAACCGAAAATTTAAGTATAATCGCCGGAATCTTTAAAGCTTGAAGAAACGCCTCTTTTCTACGACCATTATATAAATCAAACATAGCTTTAGAGTCCTTTGCTCATTTCCTTCAAAACCCACTAAAAACACCAAGTATAAACGTCTAAAAAGGCTCCAATTCGTGGTTGTTGGTCGCGACTTTGAAGCTTATTTCCGGCCAAAATACGTATTGTAAGCTTTTGTTTTTTGTGCCATATTACTCCTTTAATCATGCTTTTTAAAAGCCCTCTTGAATCGGGTTCTAATCTTTACGAATTGAAAGTCTTAAAAATCTAGGGTTAGGGTTATGATTTGGGGAAGAAGATGAAGTGTAAAGATTGTTTAATAATATTTTGGATGGGTTTATTAACAAAGTGTCATTTTGGTGTAGTGGTTAACAAAGGGTTTTGGGTTGAACTGGTCTGGGTTTGAGTCTGTTACACAGCAACACAGCAGCAGATTTTTTTGATGTTATTTTTTTTATTGTTTTATTTATTTTTAATCAATAATAAAACTTATATATATATGCTTTAATCTTATAATATTTCTAGAAAATTCATTTTTGCTCCAAAAATTATGAAAATTTAGGTGAAACATCTTGACACCTTTAAGAAAATTATCATATTTTTATTTTCTGAAAAATATATTATTTTCGTATTTTTCTTGATTTAATTTGTTTTAATCATAATTAAATGATTAAAAATTCATTTTAAGTGATTTTAACCTCAAATTTTCTGGAAATTTATTTTTATTAATAATAAACTGAAATAAAATGTAATTTCTCAGAAAATGATTATTTTTGCTATTTTTACTATTTTTAATCATTTAAAACACTATTTAAACTCATTAAATATGTTTTAAATGCAAATAAATTGAAAGAAATTATGAAAATATTATTTTCAGTATTTCACATCATAAAATAGTTATTTTTCATAAAAATATCATTTTTGGATCATATCTCGTATTATTTATTCTAATTATATTTAATTTAGATATAATAAGTTGTTTAGTTAACTATAAATCATAAAATCTTTTTCGTGGATATTTTTCTATAAAATAGAAAATGTTTCTAAGTGTGGGATACAGTTCTAGTCGCTTATTTAATTAATCATGATATATTTATTTCAAAACAATTTATTGTTAAAAACTTCATCTTCCCTACACAAGTCTAGTAAACCCTAATGCCTTAGATTTTGGTTGCCTTAGACTTTTAAGTTATTTCCTCATTAGTATTCTATTAAATATAGGTTGAGTTCTTTGGAATTCTAAATCCTTTACGACGAACTTTCGTGGAGTTTATACTCAGCTAAACCGTGAGTATATCTTTCCCCTTTTACTGTTTTACTATTTTGGGGTGACTCATGTACTTACTATCAAGTTTCTATTTCATTTTACTAAATGAAATGCTCATGTGTGTTTGCTTTATGTTAATTTATGTGTCTATGACTTGTCAAAATCATTAACCTTTGAGGGCCTGGCATTTCAATGAATAGTACTATGGTATATACCCCTTGTGACTCTGTTGAGAGACCTTGGTCATTGTCTTGTGATTCATATTACTAAAAAATGTTTTGATTCTTGATTCTTGATACTTATTACATAGGGTTGATTTTGAACGGACATTACTTAAATTACATAATTGCAAACGGTATACAACACAAGAATTGCGAAACGTTTTGTATTATATATATATCAAACAGATGTACTCACCAATACATTATATGTGTTGACAAATTATTTTGTACATGTTTCAGGTGACGTGTGATCTTACTTGCTTTCACGCTTAGGCTGGACCTAGTGCTTAAATAAAAATTGAACTTTTCTTTTCTATGTTTGAGATTTCTATTAAGACTCTTTGTATTTCGTTTTGAATAATGGAAGTTATTTGTTATTAATATTTACATTTTAGTCCATGTGCTTTTGAACAATCGTCACTACGTGACACCTCGATGTTTCCGCCATCGGTTGGGGTGTTACAGATTGGTATCAGAGCCATGGTTATAGGGAATTAGGTTATTAGTAAATGCTTTTGACCTAGACTATAACTAAGCTACCCATTATATGCTTTCTTTTATCCTCATATTTCTTTAGATAGATTTTCTTCTTTTACTTTTCATTATACTCGAAGAAGATTTTATTCTACAAATGGAACAAAAACACCAAGTTAGGAGCGATATCCATACCTTGGTGAATAGTTTCACTCCTTATATGTTTTATTTATTTATTTTATTTATCTTGGAATACTTTCCTTTCGAGATAGGAGACGTCCAAATCTCAAGGAATCTATCCCTCCAAAAGAAACTTACTCACTAAGCTAGGAGTGATATCCTTATCTTAGTGATCAGTTTCACTCCATCGTATTTTTACTTTTGAAGTATATCTTGAGTTAGGAGTGAAATCCACATCTCAAGGATATATTTCCACATCTCAAGTTCCGCTAGATTTTTGAAATTTATTTGTGACGGGGCACGTGCAATCTGGAAGGGTGAGCGCCTGTATTCTGAGTTTTCTGTCTAGGCCTGGCATTTCGCATAAATCCCAATCAGACGAGGGACCCGTATGCCGACCTGGGAACTCTCGGGATGAGCATTCACTTATAGGCTAAAGTACGCCCCCACAAGTCACTAATAACATTTCAAATACTTTAGTTAGTCAACAGTTTCTTTGGAAACACTCTTATACCTCGTTTTATACTTGGTATTGTTTTTCATTTGAATTTTTATCATGATTTTCTTTATGATATTCATAATTTTTCTTATATCAATTTATAATTACTATATCTCATGTTATGTGTTACCTGTCCTAATATAAACTATGACATTTCCAAGATTTTTTTTAAATCAAATCTCATAATTATTGTTGCATTTTTGTAGATGTCTGATCGCGAATCTCGTAAGAGAGCCTCGAAGCGTCAGGCTAAACTGAAATCTGATCGTCGTATTGCGTCCATGCTTAATGATAAGTTGGAAACGCTTGTTCCTAGCATCATTAATGCTATTATCCCAAACCTTAACCCAAACGGTAGCTCGAATGGGAACTCAAAAGGGAATGCGGGTGGAAACGGTGGAACCACAGAGAATAAGTGCACTTTCAAGCACTTCAACTCTTGCCATCCCAACAAGTTTAATGGCACCGAGGGAGCCACTGGGTTACTTGAATGGTTCGAAAGTATGGAGAATACGTTCATTAATAGCGACTGTCCAGACAACCTACGTGTTCGTCACGCCACGGGTGTTCTTCAAAAGAGAGCACTCACTTGGTGGAACGGTGAAAAACATGCTCGAGGGACGGAAGCTGCTTTGGCTATGTCTTGGGATGATTTCAAAATTGCCATGACTACTGAGTTCTGTCCTCGTAGTGAGATGAAGAAATTGGAGGATGAGTTCTATCACCTCAAGCAGGATAGTGGAAACAATGTTCCCTACAACAACCGTTACCACGAGTTGAGCTTACTGATTCCTCGTATGGTAACCCCGGTATCCTTGGCTATTGAGAAGTATATTGAGGGACTGCCACCTCAGATCCATGATTCGGTTATGGGAAGTAAGCCTGCTACTATAGAGGATGCCATTCGTCTTGCAGCATCTCTTACTGACAAGCATGTCAAGGATGGTACTCTAACTCGTAAGGGTACTAAAAGACCTACTGAAACCACTTCAACCCCTGTTACCACTGAACCTTCCCAAGAAAAATCTGCCTCTGCCTCTAGTTCCAATAAGAAACGAAAAGGTGGAAACCAAAACTATGCTGTAGTTGCACCTCTTAACCAGGTTCCTGTTGCAAACCCACCTAATGCACCTCAAACAACCCCAAGGGCTTATACTGGGAAAAAACCTCAATGTGCTACCTGCCACTACCATCATCCCACCAATTTACCCTGTCGTTAGTGTGATGCTTGTGGAAGACTGGGACATACCACCCCTTTCTGTCGTATTGCTAATCGACCCGTGAATAACCCACAGACTGCTACCCAAAACTAGGGAGCTGATCAACCCAGAGTTTGTTACGCTTGTGGTGATCCTAACCATATGCAAAATAGATGCCCTCATCTTACGGCTTTTATTCAGGCTCGTCAGCAAACCCCAGCAGTTCCAGCAATTCAAGCAGCTCCAGCCCGTGGTCGTGCTTTCAACATCAATGCTAACCAAGATCAAGCTACCAACGACGTTGGAAATGGTACATTTCTTATTACTAACTTATATACATCGACTTTGTTCATACCGGCGCGGATAGGAGTTTTGTCTCGTTAGAAAATTGAACTTTTGCTTACTCGTATTGCCCTCACTTTACCTATCCTTTTACTGTGGAGGTTGCTAATGGCAATTGCACGTTAAACCTAAATGATTATGACTTTTCTGTTGGTCTTATACCCGTTTTTATGAATCTTATGAATCGAGTTAGTAAACCTTTCTTGGATCAATTCGTAATTGTTTTCATCGATAATATCCTCATATATTCCACAACCAGAAACCTTCACTTGAAGTAATTTCGGGGCGAAATTTTCTAAAGTAGGGGAGACTGTAACATTTGCGCGTTTTCTAATTTTATCATAATCTCATTTTAGTCCTCAAATTACGAACTTGGAATTTCAAATAAAACTTATGTTGCATTATTCGTCACGTCAAGTTTTACGATGAAAAAAAGAATAAAAACTTAATAATATTTGGTGAATTTTATAAAGGATGAAAAAAAATGTAAAGTTTTAGAGTTTAAAAAAAAAGGTTTGGTTAAAAAAAAATATTAAATTTAGTTAAGTTTTATAAGAATTCAAGGGACTAAACTAACCAAACTAACTTGAGGGACCAAAATTGTCATGTTTCAAAAAAAAAAAAAAACCCTGCTGTGGTACTGTAGCAGCGTTTTTCCGGCGACCGGAAAACTCTCCGGCGACTTCTTTTTGGCGTTTTTAGGCGTTTAAACTCGCAAGAATTAATATGTTTACGTTTCTTTCCTAAAAACCTTTAAATTCCCGTCATAATGAAGCCAAAAACGCGTTTTATTTCACACTTGAAACCGAAAATTTAAGTATAATCGCCGGAATCTTTAAAGCTTGAAGAAACGCCTCTTTTCTACGACCATTATATAAATCAAACATAGCTTTAGAGTCCTTTGCTCATTTCCTTCAAAACCCACTAAAAACACCAAGTATAAACGTCTAAAAAGGCTCCAATTCGTGGTTGTTGGTCGCGACTTTGAAGCTTATTTCCGGCCAAAATACGTATTGTAAGCTTTTGTTTTTTGTGCCATATTACTCCTTTAATCATGCTTTTTAAAAGCCCTCTTGAATCGGGTTCTAATCTTTACGAATTGAAAGTCTTAAAAATCTAGGGTTAGGGTTATGATTTGGGGAAGAAGATGAAGTGTAAAGATTGTTTAATAATATTTTGGATGGGTTTATTAACAAAGTGTCATTTTGGTGTAGTGGTTAACAAAGGGTTTTGGGTTGAACTGGTCTGGGTTTGAGTCTGTTACACAGCAACACAGCAGCAGATTTTTTTGATGTTATTTTTTTTATTGTTTTATTTATTTTTAATCAATAATAAAACTTATATATATATATGCTTTAATCTTATAATATTTCTAGAAAATTCATTTTTGCTCCAAAAATTATGAAAATTTAGGTGAAACATCTTGACACCTTTAAGAAAATTATCATATTTTTATTTTCTGAAAAATATATTATTTTCGTATTTTTCTTGATTTAATTTGTTTTAATCATAATTAAATGATTAAAAATTCATTTTAAGTGATTTTAACCTCAAATTTTCTGGAAATTTATTTTTATTAATAATAAACTGAAATAAAATGTAATTTCTCAGAAAATGATTATTTTTGCTATTTTTACTATTTTTAATCATTTAAAACACTATTTAAACTCATTAAATATGTTTTAAATGCAAATAAATTGAAAGAAATTATGAAAATATTATTTTCAGTATTTCACATCATAAAATAGTTATTTTTCATAAAAATATCATTTTTGGATCATATCTCGTATTATTTATTCTAATTATATTTAATTTAGATATAATAAGTTGTTTAGTTAACTATAAATCATAAAATCTTTTTCGTGGATATTTTTCTATAAAATAGAAAATGTTTCTAAGTGTGGGATACAGTTCTAGTCGCTTATTTAATTAATCATGATATATTTATTTCAAAACAATTTATTGTTAAAAACTTCATCTTCCCTACACAAGTCTAGTAAACCCTAATGCCTTAGATTTTGGTTGCCTTAGACTTTTAAGTTATTTCCTCATTAGTATTCTATTAAATATAGGTTGAGTTCTTTGGAATTCTAAATCCTTTACGACGAACTTTCGTGGAGTTTATACTCAGCTAAACTGTGAGTATATCTTTCCCCTTTTACTGTTTTACTATTTTGGGGTGACTCATGTACTTACTATCAAGTTTCTATTTCATTTTACTAAATGAAATGCTCATGTGTGTTTGCTTTATGTTAATTTATGTGTCTATGACTTGTCAAAATCATTAACCTTTGAGGGCCTGGCATTTCAATGAATAGTACTATGGTATATACCCCTTGTGACTCTGTTGAGAGACCTTGGTCATTGTCTTGTGATTCATATTACTAAAAAATGTTTTGATTCTTGATTCTTGATACTTATTACATAGGGTTGATTTTGAACGGACATTACTTAAATTACATAATTGCAAACGGTATACAACACAAGAATTGCGAAACGTTTTGTATTATATATATATCAAACAGATGTACTCACCAATACATTATATGTGTTGACAAATTATTTTGTACATGTTTCAGGTGACGTGTGATCTTACTTGCTTTCACGCTTAGGCTGGACCTAGTGCTTAAATAAAAATTGAACTTTTCTTTTCTATGTTTGAGATTTCTATTAAGACTCTTTGTATTTCGTTTTGAATAATGGAAGTTATTTGTTATTAATATTTACATTTTAGTCCATGTGCTTTTGAACAATCGTCACTACGTGACACCTCGATGTTTCCGCCATCGGTTGGGGTGTTACAGATTGGTATCAGAGCCATGGTTATAGGGAATTAGGTTATTAGTAAATGCTTTTGACCTAGACTATAACTAAGCTACCCATTATATGCTTTCTTTTATCCTCATATTTCTTTAGATAGATTTTCTTCTTTTACTTTTCATTATACTCGAAGAAGATTTTATTCTACAAATGGAACAAAAACACCAAGTTAGGAGCGATATCCATACCTTGGTGAATAGTTTCACTCCTTATATGTTTTATTTATTTATTTTATTTATCTTGGAATACTTTCCTTTCGAGATAGGAGACGTCCAAATCTCAAGGAATCTATCCCTCCAAAAGAAACTTACTCACTAAGCTAGGAGTGATATCCTTATCTTAGTGATCAGTTTCACTCCATCGTATTTTTACTTTTGAAGTATATCTTGAGTTAGGAGTGAAATCCACATCTCAAGGATATATTTCCACATCTCAAGTTCCGCTAGATTTTTGAAATTTATTTGTGACGGGGCACGTGCAATCTGGAAGGGTGAGCGCCTGTATTCTGAGTTTTCTGTCTAGGCCTGGCATTTCGCATAAATCCCAATCAGACGAGGGACCCGTATGCCGACCTGGGAACTCTCGGGATGAGCATTCACTTATAGGCTAAAGTACGCCCCCACAAGTCACTAATAACATTTCAAATACTTTAGTTAGTCAACAGTTTCTTTGGAAACACTCTTATACCTCGTTTTATACTTGGTATTGTTTTTCATTTGAATTTTTATCATGATTTTCTTTATGATATTCATAATTTTTCTTATATCAATTTATAATTACTATATCTCATGTTATGTGTTACCTGTCCTAATATAAACTATGACATTTCCAAGATTTTTTTTAAATCAAATCTCATAATTATTGTTGCATTTTTGTAGATGTCTGATCGCGAATCTCGTAAGAGAGCCTCGAAGCGTCAGGCTAAACTGAAATCTGATCGTCGTATTGCGTCCATGCTTAATGATAAGTTGGAAACGCTTGTTCCTAGCATCATTAATGCTATTATCCCAAACCTTAACCCAAACGGTAGCTCGAATGGGAACTCAAAAGGGAATGCGGGTGGAAACGGTGGAACCACAGAGAATAAGTGCACTTTCAAGCACTTCAAATCTTGCCATCCCAACAAGTTTAATGGCACCGAGGGAGCCACTGGGTTACTTGAATGGTTCGAAAGTATGGAGAATACGTTCATTAATAGCGACTGTTCAGACAACCTACGTGTTCGTCACGCCACGGGTGTTCTTCAAAAGAGAGCACTCACTTGGTGGAACGGTGAAAAACATGCTCGAGGGACGGAAGCTGCTTTGGCTATGTCTTGGGATGATTTCAAAATTGCCATGACTACTGAGTTCTGTCCTCGTAGTGAGATGAAGAAATTGGAGGATGAGTTCTATCACCTCAAGCAGGATAGTGGAAACAATGTTCCCTACAACAACCGTTACCACGAGTTGAGCTTACTGATTCCTCGTATGGTAACCCCGGTATCCTTGGCTATTGAGAAGTATATTGAGGGACTGCCACCTCAGATCCATGATTCGGTTATGGGAAGTAAGCCTGCTACTATAGAGGATGCCATTCGTCTTGCAGCATCTCTTACTGACAAGCATGTCAAGGATGGTACTCTAACTCGTAAGGGTACTAAAAGACCTACTGAAACCACTTCAACCCCTGTTACCACTGAACCTTCCCAAGAAAAATCTGCCTCTGCCTCTAGTTCCAATAAGAAACGAAAAGGTGGAAACCAAAACTATGCTGTAGTTGCACCTCTTAACCAGGTTCCTGTTGCAAACCCACCTAATGCACCTCAAACAACCCCAAGGGCTTATACTGGGAAAAAACCTCAATGTGCTACCTGCCACTACCATCATCCCACCAATTTACCCTGTCGTTAGTGTGATGCTTGTGGAAGACTGGGACATACCACCCCTTTCTGTCGTATTGCTAATCGACCCGTGAATAACCCACAGACTGCTACCCAAAACTAGGGAGCTGATCAACCCAGAGTTTGTTACGCTTGTGGTGATCCTAACCATATGCAAAATAGATGCCCTCATCTTACGGCTTTTATTCAGGCTCGTCAGCAAACCCCAGCAGTTCCAGCAATTCAAGCAGCTCCAGCCCGTGGTCGTGCTTTCAACATCAATGCTAACCAAGATCAAGCTACCAACGACGTTGGAAATGGTACATTTCTTATTACTAACTTATATACATCGACTTTGTTCATACCGACGCGGATAGGAGTTTTGTCTCGTTAGAAAATTGAACTTTTGCTTACTCGTATTGCCCTCACTTTACCTATCCTTTTACTGTGGAGGTTGCTAATGGCAATTGCACGTTAAACCTAAATGATTATGACTTTTCTGTTGGTCTTATACCCGTTTTTATGAATCTTATGAATCGAGTTAGTAAACCTTTCTTGGATCAATTCGTAATTGTTTTCATCGATAATATCCTCATATATTCCACAACCAGAAACCTTCACTTGAAGTAATTTCGGGGCGAAATTTTCTAAAGTAGGGGAGACTGTAACATTTGCGCGTTTTCTAATTTTATCATAATCTCATTTTAGTCCTCAAATTACGAACTTGGAATTTCAAATAAAACTTATGTTGCATTATTCGTCACGTCAAGTTTTACGATGAAAAAAAGAATAAAAACTTAATAATATTTGGTGAATTTTATAAAGGATGAAAAAAAATGTAAAGTTTTAGAGTTTAAAAAAAAAGGTTTGGTTAAAAAAAAATATTAAATTTAGTTAAGTTTTATAAGAATTCAAGGGACTAAACTAACCAAACTAACTTGAGGGACCAAAATTGTCATGTTTCAAAAAAAAAAAAAAACCCTGCTGTGGTACTGTAGCAGCGTTTTTCCGGCGACCGGAAAACTCTCCGGCGACTTCTTTTTGGCGTTTTTAGGCGTTTAAACTCGCAAGAATTAATATGTTTACGTTTCTTTCCTAAAAACCTTTAAATTCCCGTCATAATGAAGCCAAAAACGCGTTTTATTTCACACTTGAAACCGAAAATTTAAGTATAATCGCCGGAATCTTTAAAGCTTGAAGAAACGCCTCTTTTCTACGACCATTATATAAATCAAACATAGCTTTAGAGTCCTTTGCTCATTTCCTTCAAAACCCACTAAAAACACCAAGTATAAACGTCTAAAAAGGCTCCAATTCGTGGTTGTTGGTCGCGACTTTGAAGCTTATTTCCGGCCAAAATACGTATTGTAAGCTTTTGTTTTTTGTGCCATATTACTCCTTTAATCATGCTTTTTAAAAGCCCTCTTGAATCGGGTTCTAATCTTTACGAATTGAAAGTCTTAAAAATCTAGGGTTAGGGTTATGATTTGGGGAAGAAGATGAAGTGTAAAGATTGTTTAATAATATTTTGGATGGGTTTATTAACAAAGTGTCATTTTGGTGTAGTGGTTAACAAAGGGTTTTGGGTTGAACTGGTCTGGGTTTGAGTCTGTTACACAGCAACACAGCAGCAGATTTTTTTGATGTTATTTTTTTTATTGTTTTATTTATTTTTAATCAATAATAAAACTTATATATATATGCTTTAATCTTATAATATTTCTAGAAAATTCATTTTTGCTCCAAAAATTATGAAAATTTAGGTGAAACATCTTGACACCTTTAAGAAAATTATCATATTTTTATTTTCTGAAAAATATATTATTTTCGTATTTTTCTTGATTTAATTTGTTTTAATCATAATTAAATGATTAAAAATTCATTTTAAGTGATTTTAACCTCAAATTTTCTGGAAATTTATTTTTATTAATAATAAACTGAAATAAAATGTAATTTCTCAGAAAATGATTATTTTTGCTATTTTTACTATTTTTAATCATTTAAAACACTATTTAAACTCATTAAATATGTTTTAAATGCAAATAAATTGAAAGAAATTATGAAAATATTATTTTCAGTATTTCACATCATAAAATAGTTATTTTTCATAAAAATATCATTTTTGGATCATATCTCGTATTATTTATTCTAATTATATTTAATTTAGATATAATAAGTTGTTTAGTTAACTATAAATCATAAAATCTTTTTCGTGGATATTTTTCTATAAAATAGAAAATGTTTCTAAGTGTGGGATACAGTTCTAGTCGCTTATTTAATTAATCATGATATATTTATTTCAAAACAATTTATTGTTAAAAACTTCATCTTCCCTACACAAGTCTAGTAAACCCTAATGCCTTAGATTTTGGTTGCCTTAGACTTTTAAGTTATTTCCTCATTAGTATTCTATTAAATATAGGTTGAGTTCTTTGGAATTCTAAATCCTTTACGACGAACTTTCGTGGAGTTTATACTCAGCTAAACTGTGAGTATATCTTTCCCCTTTTACTGTTTTACTATTTTGGGGTGACTCATGTACTTACTATCAAGTTTCTATTTCATTTTACTAAATGAAATGCTCATGTGTGTTTGCTTTATGTTAATTTGTGTGTCTATGACTTGTCAAAATCATTAACCTTTGAGGGCCTGGCATTTCAATGAATAGTACTATGGTATATACCCCTTGTGACTCTGTTGAGAGACCTTGGTCATTGTCTTGTGATTCATATTACTAAAAAATGTTTTGATTCTTGATTCTTGATACTTATTACATAGGGTTGATTTTGAACGGACATTACTTAAATTACATATTTGCAAACGGTATACAACACAAGAATTGCGAAACGTTTTGTATTATATATATATATCAAACAGATGTACTCACCAATACATTATATGTGTTGACAAATTATTTTGTACATGTTTCAGGTGACGTGTGATCTTACTTGCTTTCACGCTTAGGCTGGACCTAGTGCTTAAATAAAAATTGAACTTTTCTTTTCTATGTTTGAGATTTCTATTAAGACTCTTTGTATTTCGTTTTGAATAATGGAAGTTATTTGCTATTAATATTTACATTTTAGTCCATGTGCTTTTGAACAATCGTCACTACGTGACACCTCGATGTTTCCGCCATCGGTTGGGGTGTTACATAAAGTATATGTCAAATAGTAAAATAGACCTTGAAAGTATATAAAGCAGTATCTTATACTAAAGGGGCAAGGCCACCCCCAGGAACATAGAAATAGGGTCAACACTTACCAGGTATGGAAGGTAAGCTCCCCTAGGGATGCTCCTTAGGCGGGAACTCACTGCCTATACAATGAGATCTTTGGTTTGCTTATCCTTCATTCATTTTCACTCCATTCTTTAACTTATAATCTCTTACATTTTTACTCGAACTCCGCAATGAATACATACTCATTCTCACGCCGGAGTCAGAAAGCAGGAGGCCCCCACATGCGTTGAGGCAAACGGTCTTGTTACCTTTGATCATTATAGAAGCTTTGGAACCCTCTAATCCAAAAAACTCTTAACCCTTAAACTCAATCATATTCTTATTTGTTCCTAAGTAACTCTTTTAGATGACCAGAGGAGACGACCGTCCAAACGAGGGCCTCCCCAAAACTTCGACTAATAGTCATACTTCCAGCGACAGAGTCAGCTGAAGCACACCTGGAACGAACGGACCATGGGTCAAACCATCTCTATTAGACATACCCTAGTTCAAGACACCTCTGTCCTCAAGGGTTGTTAACTCATCACCTAGAGAAGATATTTTTTCCCCGTTGAACAAATGGAAATAACCCAGAAGGAGTATGAAGAAACCTTTTGTAACACAAGGACTTATTAAACAACTATGTACAAGAAGAACGGTCTAGAGGTGTGAAAGTCCGAATTTCTTATGATGAGGAGCCAATTGTCTCTCTCTCACCTACCACATATGTGCTTAAAACAAACATACCTCAAGCCACCAGACGATTTAATCTGAATCCCAACCCTACCTGAATGAACATATTGGGATACCCACTTATGGAGAAACTAGTCATTCAGAACCATCCTCTACTCTAAACCAAGAGTATACTGTCGAACAGCTACTGCAGCTTGCCCAAACATCAATACCATCCTCAGTACCTCATACATATGAGGAAGCACTGAGATCCTTATCTTTGGCAAGAAGTGTAGTGGCTTCTTCCCTCGTAGGAGTTAGTTATCCCATCTCAACCACTTTTTGACACCCAGGAATAAAATACCAAAACTATGCATATCCCTAGTTTTCACCTTACATGATGCCAACTTACTACCCAGGCCAGCCAAGAACCTAACCTTGGCAAGCTCTACCTCCACCTCCTGTCAGCCAGGATTAAGGTAACCCAGAACCTAACCACCAACCTTAGCCAAATCCCCGGTGTGAATCAAGAAAAGACATTAACCTATAGAGCCCTACCGTCCCAAATACTTAGAATGCTTCTCCAAAAACATAGCAAACTTTGATTTTCCAACTAAGATCACGATGCTAGCTAATGTTAAAACATATGATGAAACGGAGGATCCCGATGATCACCTTAAGGTGTTCACTAGGGCTGCCACAGTGGAGCGATGGAACAAATCAGAATATTGTCACATGTTTATGCAAACCCAGTGGCCCAGCCCGCCTCTGGGTTTTTGGCCTATGTGACATTCGTCACCCTCGACTTTTATCTAGTTTACAATTTTAGTCCTTCGAACATTTCTTGTAAGCGTTGTCGTTTTCAAATTCAATAAATGTGCGAAATCTAAGTTATATTATTTGCATGTATTTTGGATCTCGATCTCGATTTAATTTAACGCGTATGTTGCAACATTATTCGAAAAATATATATCGTAAAAAAAAAAAATTCAAGTTTATAAATGTTTTAAGTGTGATAAGTTAACTTAGTTAGTTGTTATTAAAGGAAAACTAACTAGAAAAACTTTAAAACTAACTAAATAAAGTATGAGGGGCCAAAAGTGACAAAGTCTGAAAGTTTAAAAAAAAATATATTCAGCATATTGCTGCTGTTCGCTATTCCGGCCAAAAACCAAGTCCGGCCGCCGGATTTTTGTTCCGGCGAAGGTCCAAAACGCATTTTCAATACCTGTTTCGATGCTTTTATGATACCAAACGTTTTCTCCATCAATGATTAACGTATTACAACCATTTAAGTGGGTTAATTACGTGTATTAAAAGCGTTTGATCGTGGAGTTGTTGATGTATTCGGCGAGTTTTAAACTAGTCTTAAACACGTCTGTTTAAACGCGTATATATATACATATGATTGCTGCATCATTACACATTAGAAACCCACAAAAATTTCCACCTAAAATCGTCCAGAAACCTCTTCATTTTGCGTTTTTTTTGTGAGTCAAAGAAGCTTCAATTGGGAGCCTAAAAACGAGTTGTAAGTGTTAATTTTCGCTTGTTTTATCTTAGTCGGGTCTTGTAGGGTAAAACCCCCTTATTACAGAGTTTCTATCATGCTTGAATCGGGCTATTAGATTTTGGTTGGGGTTAGGGTTCTTGGGCTAGATAATTGGGGAAGAAGACACTTTTTATTAATAATATAAATAGAAATCAAATTCAAATATATCAACAAAAGGCATAGATAGCCTAGTGGTTGGTGTGTTGGTTGGATTGGGTAAGGGGCCGGGTTCGAGTCCCTTAAAAACCGGTTTTTGATATGTTTTTTTTGTTTACAAATCTTTTGTTTGTTTATTTTTAATTACTTATATATTCATGTATAAAAATCTTATATTAATCATAGAAATTCCGTTTTTGCTTCAAAAATTATGAAAATTTAGACATAACATCTTGACATCTAAAATAAGATTTCCACACTTTTATTTTCCGGAAAATGTCTCAATTTTATATTTTTATTAAATTTAATCGTTTTAATCATAATTAAATGATTAAAAATTCATTTTAAGAGATTTTAACCTCAAATTTTCTGGAGATTTATTTCTATGAATAATAAACTGTAAAAAAATATAATTTCTTATAAAATGATTATTTTTGTTATTTTTACTAATTTTAACCATTAAAACACTATTTAAACTCATTAAATATGTTTTAAATACAAATAAATTAAAAGAAAATTATGGAAGTATTATTTTAGTATTCCACATCATAAAATAATTATTTCTCATAATAATATCATTTTGGGATTATACCTTGTATTATTCATGCTGATTATAATTAAATTAGATATAGTAAATAAATCATTAACTTTATTTCAAGGTTATTTTTCTATAAAATGGGAGTTATATCTATATGTGAAACACATAAGAGTTTTAGTCATTTATTAAATTGTCAACATATTTATTTCAAAAACTGTCGTTCAAAATTATTACTAGAAATTTCATCTTCCCTAATACGAGTCTAGCAAGCCCTAAATGCCTTAGATGATTCGTCGTCTTAGATTTTTTTTTAGTTATTTTCCTCATTTAGTATTTTTATATATAGGTTGAATTCTTCGGAATTCTTAAGCCTTTACGACGAACTTTCTCGGAATTTATATTTAGCGAACTGTGAGTATATCTTTCCCTTTTTTACTATTTACTCTTTTGGGGTGATTCATGTACCATTATTATTAAACTTACGTATATTATTTACAAAGCAATGTGCTCTTTGATATGTTTTGTGTGAATTGTATGAACGATTTGTCAAAGTCATTAACCTTTGGGCCGCACCTAACAATGAGTAGTACTACGAATTATATCCCTTGGTTACTTACGTGAACGAGTTAAGTCCTTGGTCATTGTTATGGTTTTCTTGAACGATGGGTGAACGATTATTGAACGATGGGAGGCTTGATTTTGACCCTTTTACATATTACAGTATTCTAGCACATAAATTGCAAATTACTGGTTGAACGAAAATGGATATACTCACCAATGCATTATATGTGTTGACAAATTATTTTGTACATGTTTCAGGTGAAGTTTGATCTTGCATGCTTTTCACGCTTAGGCTGGACCTAGTGCTTAAGTAAAAGTTGAACGTTTATTATTTATGTTTGAGATTTATATTAAGACTCTTTGTATTTCGTTTTGAACAATGGAAGTTATTTGCTATTAATATTTACAATTTAGTCCATGTGCTATTGAACAATCGTCACTACGTGACACCTCGATGTTTCCGCCATCGGTTGGGGTGTTACAGCCTACCACCTCGAAGCATCACGTCCTTCGATGACCTACATAGGAGCTTCATATCTAACTTTACCCCTCTTAGGAAGTGCACAAAACATGCTTCCATCTAGGGATGACAACGGGTCGGGTATGGGCCGGGTTTGGCTAATACCATACCCATACCCGGTTATAAAATCTCATACCATACCCGTCACATTACTCGTTGGGTATTACCCATCGGGTATAGAACATACCCGCGGGTATCGGGTATACCCGTTGGTATTTGGATGTATGTGTGTATATATATATATATATATTCTTTTATATTCTTATGTTTTAAGAAATCTAGAGTATATGAAATTGTAATAAGTAACATATATATTATCATCACCATACTAATCTTTGAAATATTTAATATGTAAATATGTATTATAGTATGAATTTTGAAAACTATTTATATATTTCATAGCATATAAATATAAATAATAATGTTATTAGAATATATATTTTAGACGAAAAGTTTATTCTTCAAATAATGAATCTATTAGAATGAAACATTACTAAAAAAATAGTTAAGAAAAGATATATATAAAACTTAAAAGTATTCGGGTATATATTTCGGGTAGACGGGTATTTATTTTTGGGTAATCGGGTCAGGTATCACGTAATACCATACCCGTCCCATACCCGTGAAATATTTTTTTTTTCCAACACCAAACCCGTCCCATACCCGTCGAATATCAGGTATACCCATCCCAAATGTTTCGGGTTTCGGGTATACCCGTCAGGCTTGGGTTTTTTTTGCCATCCCTACAGTGCCATCTTGCACCAGATACAGTAGGGGGCATTAAGTCCTCAAGATCTTCATTGAAAGATACAAATGGGAAGGTCTACACTATAGTGGTGCCATTGAGAAAATGAAAGTCTCTGGATTCATGGGAGCCATTAGACCTAAAAAGTTGCTAAGAAGGTTCCATGAGGATGTCCCACAAACATGGAAGCCTTCCTTAGAGGAGAAGAAGCCCTCAACAACCAAGAGACCAAAGAACGAGACAGAGGAAATTGGAGACGCAACACTCTAACTCGAAGACACCATATTTCCAACCATACAATGAAAGGCACTCCCCTAGGCCTTTCGAATAAAGAATAAACGGGGAACAAAGATGGTCACCTTGACCAGGAAGGTATCATTAGAAAGACAAACATGTCTTCACCGTTCTCACCAAGACACCTAAAGAGTTGCCTTCCACAGAGGAGGTCAAGTACACTTTTCATCCTCCCATACCCTCATCCAAACCAGCCAATAAACGCGATGTTGGTAACTATTGTGCCTTTCACAATGATACTGGTCATCATACCAATGATTGCTTCCAACTGAAGAAACATATAGAAGAAGCAGTTTATTTAGGGGGCTAGCTCACCTGGTTAAAGAAATCAAGGGAAGAAAGGATGACAGAAAGAAGGACCACGACGTCAACATGATACGACAAGAGGGGACCTAAAATGTGAAAAATTCTCGAACCGAGCCTTGGAACAAACAAGACATATGTATCCTTCCATCCCTAGACGAGCTTATTACAACACCTATCATAGTAGAAGTTGAACTAGATGGCTTCCATGTGGATAGAGTGTACACGAATTATGGTGCCTCCATATAGGTGATGCATGAATGTTTGTTTTGTGAAGCTTAGTGAAGAAACCAGATCACAACTACAACCTTCTGACTCATCATTGGTTGGCTTCTCAGGGGAAGTGTACATACCCTAGGGAAGCTCACTCTAAATGCCTGCCTCAGGGATGTTGACTTAGCCCGAAAGGAAGAACTCACTTTTTCGGTGATCGGGTACCCCTACTTCTGTAACATACTCATACGGAGGGTAGGCAATGCAATCTCCAATGTAGTAGTATCTACAGCCTATGGCCTAATGAAGCTTCCTATTGAAAAAAGGGATAACAACATCAAGGCCCACTGCTAAAGCGTTATTAATAGCCTCGGTAGAAGAAACAAGAAAGCATGCTACCAATCTTGTCCAGGAGATAAGAATCAACCCAGCTTAGCCAGAGCAAGCCATAAAAATCAATGATGTGCTACCCCGTCACATCATTAACCAACTAACCAATCTTTTGCAGGATCAAAGATGTGTTTTCTTGGTGTTCCGACGACATGGCCGGGGTAAATGAACACTCTCTAAACATTGCACCCTCCTACAAACCAGTTGTCCAGAAGAAGTAAAGATTGGCTCCTGCTAGGAGCATGGTAGCATGTTAGTTGTCCAACAATGTGATGGTGACAAGCCAGATAATTCGTGAAGAATGTGTGTGGATTTCATAGATATGAACAAGGCATGTCCTAAATATTGCTACCCCCTGCAGGAACCCTCTGATCCGATGAAGTCTTAACCCTTAAACCCAATAATATTCTTGTTGTTTTAACAGCCTCAGATCGATAACTGAAGTTTATACGTACAACCCATATAACGTTAAACCCTCTAGCAACACATGGAAACATAGTCACAACTGTTTAGTTATGAATCCCCACTATGAAATATGCATCTCAAATGGTTGTAGTTACTCATAGAGTTACAAATGAAATAAGTATTTCATTTGCCAACCATGCATTTAAACTAGATATATCGAAACTTTGTGGATAAAGTTACACGACTAGTAGTCTGCCATCTCTTTGTAACCCCAGGGTATGTTTGGCAAAAGTAGCTGGTGACTGGAAGTTGGTAGCTGTAGCTTTTTAAATATATTTTTGGTGTTTGGCAGAGTAGCTGAAGTTTTTTTTAATAAAATGTATAAAATGACTAAAATGGGCATTAACTAAAAGTTTGTATGCATGTTTTTTTTTATTTTTTTATGATATGATAGAATGAGTATTTGTGTCATTTATTTATTAAAAGCTTGTAACTAGTGGGAGTTTTTTCTTAAACACTAATACCAGTAACTTTTCAATATAAAGTTTTTTCTCTTGATCTAAAAGATACAAACTTGTTCAAACAAACAAGACTTTTCGTTGAGTATGAGCTTTTTTATTAAAAGCTTGAAGCTTATAAACCTTTTAAAAACTCATTGCCAAACATACACTCAATAGTGAACAGTAGTCATGCCTTCTAACGGGTACACACAACTACACAAAACTATGTTGGGATGTTGGCAAACGATTGTGTGTTTAAATGATCAACCGAGTCAAGGACCGGAACCCACCACAACTTCATCAATAAAAATGCGACAAATGTAGGGAAATCAAAAATAAAAATTTTATAGTTTAGACAATATCAATCTGTATAGAGCACATACTTGAAGTATGGTACCCTCTACAACATATTCGTAATTATTAAGAGGTAGTGCCAACCTATAGCGTAACCAGCAAAAACTAATTATTAATTGTCTCATTTTCATTATAGCTGAACATGGCTGGTTCGATAAAGCATGTAAATGATAAAGTAAATTCACCTCAACAACATTTTATTTATTTTGGTATAGTTCAAACATTACATATAATTAATAATTATAAACCTAACCACTGATACTAAAATAAGGAAGTGTTATCTTAAAAACACTAAATATCAAAATCAATTTTTTTTATAATTAAAATACAACATTAAAAGTGATTTTTCTTTAAAACAATTCATCTTTTTTTTTTTTTTTTTTTTTTTTTTTTTTTTTTTTTTTTTTGCAAAAACACTTTAACATTATCTTTTTACACATGCGTAAATAAAACAGTTTACACATATATAAACAGTAAATTTACACACGTGTAAAAACAATTTATTTTCGTATACGTTTAAATTTTTACGCGTAAATTGTGTTTTGGAGATTGTATTTTAATAATAAAGATAAGTGTAAAAAAAATCCAATTTGAATAGTTTTAGATAGCGTTCTCGCGGTTCGCACAAAATATACGTGTTCTGATGTTAACGTTCCCCTACTAAAATAATACTTCAAATTACTATAAAATAAAATATACAATCACATATATGATGCACCATTTTAATCATCCTACAACCTAAACACAACTACAAAATTTTCTTATGTTTTTGAGCTTATCATGTCATCATCACTAAATATACATTGTCATCATCACTAAATTACATAAACCGGCTATAATCTTTTTTTTTTTTTTTTTTTTTTTTTTTTTTTTTTTTTTTTTTTTTTTGCTAAAGCGGATTCTAAAATTATAGCCCTTATCATAAAAAGAAGTTTTTATTTTTATTTTTTTTTATCAATATCTTAACATGTGGGAATATGATGACATACATTTTTATATACAATTTCTAAAAGACATGTAGTCAAGCATATCAAACTTCGAGTGCCTTTTATAGTTTTATAGTAAAGAAAACACTTCCATGTGTATTGATTTTTCGCTCTGTTTGTTAAACCTGAAAATTATAGACAAAGTAAAACTTAAATCATATATTCAAATTCACTCATGATTACAAGGTAAGGTGCCTAAGTTTCAACTATTATTTCTAGTGTTGAGTTGCCCTCTATATAACAACACCAAACAAGTATCCCCCCATGATGCATTTGTTATTAAGAATAGTCTTTCATTTTTCCAAAAATATTAATTGACAAATAGTTTAAATTTGGTAGTCAACAAAAAGATACTGAACAAAACCAAAAGTAAATTATTGATAAAGAAACAAGGTACCTTGTTAGCAAGATAACGAGGAGCCCACACGGCATTAGTGACGGGACCCATAAAGCCCGTGATGATTTGTAACTACACGATTTCGTGATTCAGCGACAGACTTAAAGTTGCTTCATGTGTCACTAAAGTCTTTTCCTTTACCCTTTATGCAATATGGACAGTAATATATCATAGACAAACTAAAAAAAATCAATTAAATTTATTTATTTTCTTTTCAATGTTTTCATTTTATCTATTTTCTATTTTTACGTTTAATTTTTTAATATGTTTTAAAATTATTTTTGATGGGTTAAACTATGTTACGCATACTTTAATTGGCAATGAGTGACAAATCACGGTTTATCACGTGACATCTATTAAACTCTTTTATATTTTGAGGACATGGACTTTTTTCATGGTTTAATTCGACGCAACGCGCGGGTTTAGTTTTGCTTTCCTCTATATAAAGTTTCGCTGACGCTAATTGGTACACGGTTTAATGCACTGCAACATGCAGAGTGTAAAATACAAATTGTTTTATAAATGAATGTAACCCTCCTTCAGTATTCTTACTTACATCATGACTATAAAATTGTCATTCGAAATAGTCTAAATATTACACATAATTAAATGTTTGAGACTTGTATATAAGTTGGCTCCCATAGTGATGTAGATTTAATAATAGTATTAGATTGTTGTTTAAAATAAATACTTCAGCTGAGCTATAACACGTTTCTTTTAAAAATATATTTCTTATACATAAAGGGTCTTCATATTCCCACCCCTATTTGTCTATTTTCACCCCCAAAGCACTAAGTTATAGCCATAGCTCGGTGCTTTGAAGTACGATGCTGACACACTCATTGCAGGTCTTGGGATTGGGGTTGGGGTTGGGGTTGGGTTGGTTTTTTTTTTTTTTTAAGATTGTTGGTTGGATTTTTGTGGGGTCAAAGCGCTGAGCTATTGCCATAGCTCGGTGCTTTGATGTTTTTTTAACCCCAAAGCGCTAAGCTATGGTCATAGCTCGGTGCTTTGAGGTTTTTTTTTAAATAATTTGTTTTAATTGATTTTAATTTTTTTAATTCATTTTTAAGTGTTTTTATTGATTTCCAATAAAAAAAATTTGTTTGACGCTTTTTGGTTGGTTTAATTGCTCGTTTGTAGTTTTCAGAATAAACTTCCGGGTATAAACAACTTTCATAATTTAATGTACGTAATACATGAATATACAATCAATACCATGATTTACCAAAATACAAATTTTACATTTCTAATCAATATCCTGTACTTCCGGAATAACAGTCAATACCACAAACCCTACGTTATTATTATTGTTATTATTTTCAACTTCACCGGCGACGTCGTTTAACATTTTATAAAACCTCAATTATTTATTTATTTGTCTATTTATTAAAAACTTCAATTTTTATAAAATAACGCAAACATTACAGGCAACTACTCCCCCAAAAAACCGTCTGTTGTGCGAAAGAACACTCGTGGAGGAAGCTTGACTTCAAAGCTGCAAAGATTGGTTGCGAAGATCTAAATGTAAACGCTGAGTGGGCAAAATTAAAGGAAACAATTGACCTAAAACCATTATTCAGTCAAATGAGCTACCTGGAAAATTTTTCACAAATCATCACAGGCAACTGCTCCCAAAAAAACCGCCTGTTGTGCGAAAGAACACTAATGGTCGTCCAACTAAGAAGGAGCAAGAAAAGAAAAGAGAATAATCTGCGAGAAAGAGCTTGCACATGCCGGATGAACAAAGTGAGTCCGACTGGTCGTTTGACTTACCCCGTCACAGCTCGTACATACCATCAGGAGGAGCTCGTACGACCTTCCGGATGTTTCTACTGAAAACCACAAACGAGCAATAAACGAACCAAAACGCGTCAAACAGAGTCCGGACGCCCATGATATCGATTAGACATGCTAAATATGTATTTTGATAAAAAAAAACAAACGATATTGATTGTATAGTTCATGTATCATGTACACTAATTTATGAAAGTTGTTCATACTCGGATATTTCTACTGAAAACCACAAACGAGCAATAAACGAACCGAAACACATCAAGCAATATTTTTTTTGATTGGAAACAAGTTAAAATACTTAAAAATGAATTAAAACTAATTAAAACAATTAAAAAAACATTAAAACAATTTTTTTTAAAAAGGCCCAAAGCGCTAAGCTTTGGGCATAATGCAGAGCCCAGATTAAACTTGTGGTCCATAAAAACACCAATCCCAAGGCGGCTGCTGCTGTCAGCTTTTGGGCTTCAAAGTACTGAGCTTTGCCCAAAGCTCAGCGCTTAGAGGGCAGCAGGGGGGTGAAGATAGACAGGTGAGGGTGCCAATAAATAAGGCCTATATAAAATTATATAAATTATATCTCATTTATCCTGATGGCTAAAACAAAGTTTGAAGAATCGGCACGTGTTCCTTATGTTTGCCTTCGACACCTTTGGGTTCTTAGCCCCTGAAGTGGTTCGTTTCTTGGAGCGGGTTCAGAAAGTGGTCCACAGCGACTCGCAGAGCCCAGGGAACCAAGGGTTTGTTTTTAGTAGAGTAGACTTTGCAATTCAAAAAGGGATAGCGACGCACCTTGTTACTCGCTTACTCATTATCCAGATGTAAACTTGGTTCTAAAAATTATTATTTTAAGATGGCTAGTTATTATCACAAAAAAAAAAAGAAAAAAAAATTAATTGAAGCATTCTTCAAATATCTATTAAGCAACCGACGACATATACACCTCTTGTTATCATGTTAGAAATTTGTATAATGTTACACTTGTGTTTAGTAGAGTAGACTTTGCTATTTAAAAAGGGATAGTGGCGCACCTTGTTGCTCGCTTACCCGTTATCCAGATGTAAACTTGGTTCTAAAAATTAGCATTTTAAGATGCCTAGCTATTATCACAAAAAAAAAAAAAATTTAATTGAAGCATTCTTCAAATATCTATTAAGCAAACCACGACATATACACCTCTTGTTATCATGTTGAAATTTGTATAATGTTACACTTTTGTTTTTGTTCGTTTACTTTTAATTAGAACGCAAACAAAAGAATTAAACATATACATGTGGAGTTAAGTTTTGTTACAAAGTTCCTTAGACCTATATTGCTCCCATGTCTGGTTCAGTCGCCGAATCTACTTACCTGGTTCAGTTGTGATCCGGTAGAACCAGTTTATAACCACACCGTCAAATACACTAGTTTAGCGCTCCAACCGGTTTGATTAGGGTGCCCTTAACTAGTTTTTTTTTTCACTTCACTGATTTCAACCAATCATGCACTACCACATCACTTCACTGAAATACAGTTTTGGAGGCAACACTCCACTCATTCTTTTATTTATTTTCATTTAAATTCAATAAAATTATCCAATTTAAATTTTTACCAACTGTTTTTTTTTTCCAACGACTACATTTTTTACCGTTTTTCCCAACGGCTACATTTTTTTATCGTTTTCTAAACCATTTAATAACCTCATAATTTCTAATACCAAAACCAAAATCACCTCGTAAAAATGACCTCATGGAATGTAAATGACGAGATCGCTTTAGCGAGGGCGTATATATATATGTCCAAAACACACATCATCCTCCTTGTCTAGGGAGGGCTTCGTTTTGGCGCAACGTGTCGGTGGAATTCAATCGACTAACCGGTATAAATCACCGCATCATGGATTCGCTCGTTAGTAAGTGGGTGGATCTCTTCGCCAAGTGTAACCGATGGAACTCCCTCTTTGAAGCCACGGTTACGGAGCACCCTGATCGTGTCGATGATATGGCAATCCAACTTACACATGTCAATTATGTGGTTGCACACGACATGAATTTCAATCATGTTGCGGCATGACAATTGTTGCGTTAGGTTAAAATAATGTAGTTTGGTGGTTGTAATTTCTATGGTATTAATGTTTAATTTCTATTTTAATTAACTAAAATTTCTATGTTATTAATGTTTAATACACTCCTACAATTTAAATTATTACATTCCTAAAATTTAAGTTATTAGATATCTAAACGTAACTTATTACATACCTAAACTTAAACAAATACATAACTAATAAAAGAAATAATACGCAATTAACTCGGGCGAAGAGCAGTCACGATCACTATTACGACCGTCCAACCTCTCGTATTGATATCCCTCACTTTCGGGTGTCAGGCAAGCCATTTCTTCATCCGAATACATTACGTATTCGACTCCGGGACCAGTTTCACAACCTTCGTCCGACGAGTTTTGCACCGTAGCCGGTGGGTTTTGCACTGTAGGAGTGTTTACGCACTGGCACTGTAACAGCATCTCCAATCCGTATCCCTCCTAGTTGTAGTAGAGCCATTGTGTAATCATATACGTAATGCAATTCTTCAGTTGGCGAATCGCCCGGAAGTTATGGCTTATAAATTTCAAATGTTGAAGGGTGTGTAGTCGGTGGGTGTTTTACTGGTGGGTTTAAAGTAGGAGGGTTTGTCAGTTGCTGTGTAACCGGTGGGTTATTTGTAGCTTGATCTAACAATGGTCCACATACTAAATGAGTGCAATCAATGCTACCGAGCATGCCGGGAAGGTGATATCTTTCTTCGTGTGCTTCGTACAAGCATGCAATGTCGTGACTTGCTGGTCTTCGTAAATACTTAGCCCCGTATAACTTAATGACGACATTGCAAAAAAAAAATTGTAAACATTCGCGCGATGTCCTCTCAGACATACATAAATACTCATCGTATTCGTCTGGGGATTACCGGTTGCGAGTTGTTTCACTGCTGAAGATACTTTTTGCATGGGCGTAAAACTCTTTCTAAACCGACCGTCCATGCTCTCTCTGAACCATTCGAAGTTTGCTTCAACATCTGCTACAATTTTAAAAAAAAAATAGACGTCTCGACATGCTATACCTTAGTTTAAACTGTGCATCAGTGTATTTTGGTACTTCAGCAAAGTAGTCATTCATTAACCGAGCATTGTCTCCCTCGCGATCACGTGGCACGTATCTTTTTTTAGATGTTGTTGTGTCTTGCTCTGCAGCTCGCTTTGCAAGGTCCGTGAGAAACTCAAGGCTACTATCGCATGAGTGTAAAATCTGGTGCACTTCGAGCGGGGGAATGATAACTAGATCATCTTCTACTTCAACGTCACTCATTTTTTTAAAGGTATGGATATAATTTCTATTTTTTTGTTACTAAACCGTGGGATTACAATGTGTTTTTATACACCTTTGATAAAAAAAACGGTCACAAAATATGACCGTTCGAACAATTATTAAATTTCACAAATTACAGTCAACGGTCAAAAAAAGAATTAAAAACCATAAAATTCAACCGTTGCAAATAAGATACCAAGGTACCAGCCCGTTAGAAAAAAAAAACAGAAAACAGTTCACGAAAACCCTACTAGCACGGATGACGGTAATGTTACCGTGCTAGTAGTGGAGTACCTATACTTAATTCTGGTGACGCCCCATCTTCCCTGATAATAAGGTACCCATTACCAATTCTATTGTGCCCCCTACCCCTCATACAACATTGCAGCAACTCTAGTTATGATGGTTCCTTGAATATTGAGAGCAATATTTCATCATGAAAATCATTTATGTGTCGCCCTCATTGAATTGATTCATCAAGACTTTGAATTACAAAAGTCAATTTAGATTGTCAGTTTACGTAATTTTAGTTGTTTTATTTGTATTAAAAAAATACCTTCAATTATATCCGTGGTTTTATATGATGCAAAGTTATAACCTTAAAGAGGTTTATTTTTTATTTTTTCCTTTTAACCAGTTGTATTTAAAGTCCTTTTTTATGTATTAATATTTAAACAACATATTTTTTTAATATAAGGAATATGATTTTGTACAATGCAACATTTCGTTAAACCTGTTTTTACAATTCATTGATTTTAAGTGAATTTAATTTAAATAGTTATTTGTAACATATTCCTAATCTGTTATAGCATTTTCTCGAATACTTAAAATTAAATTAAATGAGAATTTATTTTTAAGGGAGTTATTATTTAATTTAATATAACTAGTGGTTATCAGAGGCGCGCGTTGCGCGCCTTGTGATTTGGTCGCCTCAAACCGCATACACATTCTTGGGCCTTGTGTTACTTTGTCGCGCGTTGCGCGAGGTTCGATTATGTGTTTATAGAATGTTTAAATCGAACATTAATTCACGGGTAGCATACACAGTAGAATCATAAGTAACATGTCACATGAGTATAAAAGTCGTTGGTAAAACGTCATGTTATGTGGCACAAAATTAACAGGTAGCATACAGAGCGGAATCATAATTAAGATGTCACAGTAGTACTATGTGTTCATCAATAACAACAGCCAAACTAAAGTTTAAAGCAGCTCCAACATCACAACATCGACTGTCTATATGTGCTCTCCGTGATAACAATGATAAACCGAACAACAAACAACATATTCCCAACAACAACCTAAATACCTAATAAATCAGACACAACAATATCAAAAGTAGCTTAAAACAATAGACCATAAAAAGAGTTGACTGTCCACATTTCAGCAAAAAGCATTCCACAACAACTAATCTGTATGTATACTAAACAATTTGTAAGTAAGAAAACCACAACAACAAAGCCAAAACAACAGCCGAATGTGCACATTTCAGTATTATGTTTAACACATCAGCAGCCAAATCTTTAAACTGTTAAATTGTTTTAAAAGCTAATAAGTAGGACATACGGGCTGCAAGAATAGCAATAGGCACCTACTCACTTAGACGCATAGGCGTTTAGTCGCTTATTCGCTTAGGCGCTAAGGTGTATGATTTGCTTAGGCGATTAAGCGTTTAGGCGTTTAGTCGCATAGGCGCCTATGCGCCAATCGCTAAAAAAAACTGATGAAACTAAATCAATCCTTACAACCACATATTAATGAAACTGATTTGACCATCACATTCACATTCACATCCACATTATTATTATTATTATTATTATTATTATTATTATTATTATTATTATTATTATTATTATTACTATTATTATTATTTCAGCTTAAGTACACTTAACTGTTCACTCAGTCAATGCATGAATCACCTACCACACAACCTTCTTTATAAACTTTAATCCATCTCTAACTACAAACTCAACAACTTAAATATGTCTAAACCCAAACCCATCAACTAATTAAGGTTAGAAGACCTGCAGAACATAGGATGAACAGCATACGATGCAAAACTGTTGCAAATAGAGGTGCTTAGGCGCTTAATTCACTTAGCCACCTACTCGCTTAGACGCATAGGCGTTTAGTCGCTTATTCGCTTAGGCGTTTAGGCACTAAGGTGTATGATTTGCTTACTCGCTTAGACGTTTAGGCGCTAAGGTGTGTGATTCGCCTAGGCGCCTACGCGCCAATCGCTAAAAAACCGATGAAACTAAATGAATCGCTGCACCATAGCAACCTACGACCTTGAAACAACAACCCTCCACATTTGGCCAAATATTTCAAAACAAGTAGACTTTTAAAACAACAAAATAATACTAAAAACAACCATTTCAAATAGCAAATCAGAATCTGCAGAACTGTTAATCACTATACAATCTGCGCCAACATGTCTGCTTGCTTCCCTATACAACCTCGCCTTTCAACGCTACGACCTTGAAACAACAAACCTCAAAAATTTCAAATAGAATAGACTTTTAAAGCAACAACATAATACTAAAGCCCTCTCAGCCTACAGCCTTCAAACAACAACCCTCCACATTGGGAGATTCGAGCGCGAACATGTCTGCTTTCTAATAGCAAGTATTATCACATCACCACCCAACCCACTACCACCCTTCCAGTCTTATAAAGGAAAGAAAGCAGGATGAACAGGCTTGAGTATCGATAGGTGACCTTACGTCTAAGCCTATGGTAACATTAACTATCACTATTTGCTAATTTGATCCATAAGCAAACAGACCTCTTGATGACATACTACAAACACTGGCCATTACATAGCAGATTATGGCTGTTATACTAGCAAACTTTAAAATAACCTTTTCCGATAACACCAAAAACACCTAATGACAGTCGCATCGCCTCGCCTGGCCTCGCATCGCATCACAATACATTATCCTTCATATTACTTAACTTTAACCAAACCTTTTCTGGTAAACTTATCCATAAGCAACAGTTTGAAAAACATCTTAGAGGCTATCTAACTGAAACTAATGTGGAAACTAATGGAACAATTTTGACAAAGCATCAGCCTCGACTCATTTCTACAAACCCATGTCCTTAAACCATAATAAAAAAAACCCCGCCTCACAACACATCGCCTGAATAATAAGCATTAACACATAAAACATTATCCTTAAATCAACCATTACACTAAATGAAGATGACAAACGACCAAACATAAAACCTGAACCTTTCATCACAACCAAGTGAAGCAACGACTTAAAATCTCGGATTATAACCGCAGATGTAAACAATACTTCCTCTATATTAATTGTAGACAACCTTTAAAAAACCTTTTCTGGTAACCTGTTTTTTAACAACATATAAAAACCTGCACAACCTTATTAACCTTAATCTTTAAAATAAATTCATTGTAAGACCATTTTGCATGTGTCAAGGATCGGATCGTCAAACAAAGACTATGATCAAACAAGTTCAATTCAGGTGCGGAATCCCTGAATTGATTACGAAATGATAATATAATCAGCAAAACACACAAATCATCTCAAACATTTTCATTTCATTGATAAACATAATGATAATCACTTTAAAACGTTGTTTACAATGATAAATATCAATTACAGACTCAAAGACACCCTAGGGAGACAACACACTCAGAGAGGGAAAACAAAATGACCAAAAGTTAACAGTAGAAAATGATTCAACCTTTATATAGATTTGCACATTCGACCATTCGATTGGGCGAATGTGCAGGTTCGACCAATCTAACTGGGCGAATCAACACTTTACATAAACAAAATCTTCATTCGACCTCTTGAGTTCTCCATTCGACCGTTCTATCTACATTCGACCATATTCATTCACCTTCGACCGTCCGATAATGATGAAACATAATAGAATTTGCAATTCAATAGCATTAGTCGCACTTCGTGTATCTAAACATTTCTAACAACATTTCACACCCTTTGAAACAAAGAATTAAAACTATAAACAATTACCTATAAACACTATAAACTGTACAGTACATTCCAACAACACTTCCCCCTTTTCATTAACCATTTCAGGCAACAAATATGAACAGAACTGCATTTCAAACATCAAGAAAAAAAATTGCAAATGCAAAAAACACATAAATAAGAAAAGGTAAGACTCTTTAAAAGCACCAAAATTTACCATCTCAGGTTTCAAGATGCTACCTGCATCAGTTCAGCCGAAATTGTTTGGTGGAAACAGAAAGGAAAATAAGCTGGGAAAATAAGTTTTGAATCAAAAGGATTATAAAACGTTTATAAGACACAAATATGATGACACACCATAAAACAAACGTGGAGACACAAACAAACGACACATGGATACCACTTAAATTTGTTTTTTTTTTTAAAGGGGAAAAAGGGGGCTACCAGACTCGAACCCGAGTACATTACAAAGCAATACATAAATCCCACCAACTGTGCCAATACATACTTTGTAAGAAAAACATAAACCACCTTTATTTAAACACTTACTGCTCGGGTAGGAAAATACTATTTATGGGCATAGTAAAATTAATATAAAGGATAATTCTATGTAACCTTAAATATCAATGCTGGTGTGGCACTTGTCACCGAGGATACTAAACCCCTAACTTTTAATATTTTCTTTTTGTCCCTTTCTGATTTGTTTACTAATTTTTTCCTCCTAATTAACTTTTATACAATGAGAAATCTCGCCCTTAAATTGCTAACTTTTCAAATTTGCCCCCAGTTTTTAATTTTTCTTTTCTTTTGTATTTAATGTATATCACATTTACGTGTCAGTTTAATTTCGACGTGGATAGCTGATTTGTCACACTTATACATTTCGTTTAATCGTACCACATCTTAATATTTTTCTTTTGTGTGCTTAAACATGTTAATGTCACCGTGCCAACATGCATAACGAATGTAGATGTGCTCTTAAACACGTAAACATCATCTTATGGCCTCGCTAGCTTCACCGCGTATAAAAGGTGTCCACTGCAACGTGCGAGCACCTTATACATGAAATGTAGTAGGAAATTTAAAATGATCATAAAATATGATTTTATACTATACTATACTTGTTTAAAATAATCCTTTTTGTTAACCTTAAGTCACTAATATTCTCATTTAAGAAGATTGGTGGGTCATGGCAAAGTTGAGCAAAGTAGCATATCACAATGGATTATGTGCAGGGGCGGAACTACAGGAGGGTCATGGGGTCTACTGACCCTCCAGTCACCCAAAGCTTATATTAGTCGGAGTACTTAACATGATAAGCTTTCTTGCGTTTGGACCCTTTAGATTGTATTCCTTTAGTATTTAAAGGTAAAGAGTAGAGTGAGGTAGCAATTTTGGTGTTTTTCAGGCATGCCAGTGACACTGTTGTATGTAGGGGAGCGAAGGAAAGAAGAAGATGTCCAACACTTGTAGCCTAGTTGGTTGAGGGCCTAAAGTTTCCTATGGGAGGCTTGGGTTCAATTTCCACTAGCTACATTTGGAGGACATTGGTGGATGGGAAATGAGGGATGACCCGGCCATTGGCTTGGGTTCGAGTCCTGATCCCGACCGGTTTTACCGATTATTTCACTGTCGTGCCTTCGGGCGGGTGAGTGGTCGGGTTTTCCCGGGAATTGGTGGCAATTGATGGCCCGGGTACTCTCGAGTACCTGATTCGCCAAAAGGGTGTCTGAGAGTGCTCGGAAATTGATTCGTTAGCCGTTAAAAAAAAAGGAAAGAAGAAGATGATGTGTGTTTTTCAGGCATGTCAGTGACACTGTTGCACTGACCATTCATTCACCACACCTACCATATTTAACTATAATTTATTATTTTATATATTAAATATTAATTTTAATCAAGAACAAAATATCTATCACAGTAATCGATGATTATATATGATTTTGTTTCTACTTTATATTCTTAATTATTTAAGTACGTTGTTAAATATTTATTCATTTACAATTATTTTTTTTTAAATATTTGTTTCACAATATTTGCTTATTGTGAAAAAACGCCATGATAAAAATGAAAGATTAAAATCAAGCATTTAGACTTACTAAAATGTATTAAACATTGATGAACGTAACTATAAAATAAGTAAAACAGAGTTACTAAAAGATAAATTTGTAGGTGGCCATGCTTTACATTAATCAGTTATTGATGTAAATCAAAGACAAATGCATAATGTTTCTATTGCGACCCTCCAGTTTAATACTTCTGGTTCCGCCACTGGGTAGCTCATGCGTGAAAACTACCTATCATGCCTAACTAATCTATCGTGCATGCATAGCGTGGAGAAGGGTCTGGTACATGGGTTGTGTGCTTGCTTCATGCACATATCATGTTTCTTCAACAGTCACTTTGATAATCATGTGGGGAGTCATTATCATATAAGGGTAGTTCTCAAGTGTGGATTTTAGAATGTTGTGAATGAATAAACCTAAGGTTGAGATTTGAATAAGGTGATTGATGGAAAGGTGGTTTACGGTGGCCGGAGAGGTGGTGTAATTGAACACTATTGGTATGTGAGGTAAAGAGACCTTAGATCACCTTAGGTTAAGGAAATGATAACAGTTTCTCATGTTCATGAAAGAAGTGAAGCTGTGAAGGTTTTACAAATATATTATATTAAATATTGAACACTACCTCCATATCTACTTAAAAGAAAATTTTCTATAGAGGAGTTTTTTTCTCACGTCGCCTTTTTAGCCTTATACCTGTTCGGAATGGATGTGTTTGTGAATTGGAGTTTGAATATAAACGGTTTGGAGGGAAAGGATATAGGAAGTTTTAGAGGGAAACTTGTAAGTTAGTTATACACAAACTAAACATACATACACACTGTTTAACATTACATCGGCCCCTATATATATACAACGAACGGTTGTGATGAACCGTTGTGACCCTTTCTAACTACAATAACCGTCGGTCAAACATTGTGACACATCGGTCAAATTATAAAGACTAGACTTAGGATATCTAACTTATATTGTTCCTAACATATGTACAATATGATATTAACATAAGTTTATTTAAATCAAGATTATATCTTCTAACATTCTCGCCCCTAATCTTGATTTAACACGAACTTGTTTCTTCACTTGACGATGTACGGGATCTTTTCTTCGGTGAGAGGTCTTGATCATCATATTCGGCATTCTTCTTCTTGTGATCAAAGTCTTCTTCCTTGACTTCTACTACCATTTCTCTTCCTTTATACTTCAAATGATACCATTCCATCATCTCTAGGTATCGAACATAGACTTGTCTCAAAGTCGTTGCAATCTCTTCTTTTGTTACTAGGCTTGGTAGTCCTCTCCCATATCCCATTGACATAGCAATCACTGCCCAATTGTCGTCTCTCGTCACCTTATCATAACCACCAAATACTTGCACCTTTGTGTAGAGATCTAACAAACAAATTGGATAACCATATCCGTCTCTTGGGGGCATTGGTGCCTTGTTTGATATTTTTAGGAAATCATACATAAACCATTATATGGTTTTTTCGAATTCCAACTCGAATTTCCTCTTATATCTTTCGACCGTTGTAGTGATATGGATCAAATCCATGAACACAACACAATCGTTTAACTTTGTGCCGTTTGTCGGATACATAACCGGTCCCTTTTCCATGAACTCCTTGGCTTCGTCTTTATCAATTGAGAACGCTTCGAAATTTTTGAACACTGATGCTCTTTCCTTGTCCAGATCGCTGAGTTCTTTGTTTTTTCCGGTTTCGAACGTTACTGCCTTGCCCGTAGCCTTCTGTTTTTTTGAAGTCATTGCGTGCGCTTCATGCTCGCCTTTTGTATCCTGTTTCTGCACAACGTTTTTCCTCTCGGGACACTTCACAGTGAAATGATCATCACCATCACACAACCTACATGTGATTATCTTTCTTGTCTTCTGGATAATCGGCCTATGGATGTAACATACATCCCCTTCAAACTCGATTTCTAGGCCCTCGGATGTCAATTTCTCAATACTTAGGACATTCCTTCTTAGAGTGGGAACATAAAATACGGACTTGATTTTATGAATTTGATTTCCACTTGTGATGATCACCGTCCCTTTGCCTCTAAAGTACTCTTTCCTATAACCGGTTGTATATGTTTCTATACCATATGATTTACTAAATAGTGTGAATTGATTCTTGTTTCCACACCCGTGTTCTTTACGTGTAAGACTCGCAAACCATATGTCGTCCCAACCCTTTTCATCGGTCCCCTTAACCATAAACTCCGTCTTTCCCATCTTTCTTGGGCACTCTCTTCTAAAATGAAACGGTTGTTTACATTTGCTACAACACATCGTGGGCGGATACTCGGGAACATCTTTCTTGGCCTTCACTTGCCTATTGAATTCCTCTTGGGCCCTTGACAACTTTCTTTCTTGGATCTTTGATGAAGATCCTATGTTAAACTTCGAAAATTTGATGTTGAGGGGATTCTCACAATCCCTTGCATCTACTGCCTTCTCGGCATCCACCATCTCGACTTCTATCTTATGATCATCATGATCACATACACTTGTAGGAAATAACGGCCACCCGTCCTTTCTTCCTATGAAATCAACATCTTCGGATTTTCGGTTAACATCAAATATACCACAGGTCTCTAATCTCGGCTCTGATGCCATGTTCGGAATGGATGTGTTTGTGAATTGGAGTTTGAATATAAACGGTTTGGAGGGAAAGGATATAGGAAGTTTTAGAGGGAAACTTGTAAGTTAGTTATACACAAACTAAACATACATACACACTGTTTAACATTACATCGGCCCCTATATATATACAACGAACGGTTGTGATGAACCGTTGTGACCCTTTCTAACTACAATAACCGTCGGTCAAATATTATGACACATCGGTCAAATTATAAAGACTAGACTTAGGATATCTAACTTATATTGTTCCTAACATATGTACAATATGATATTAACATAAGTTTATTTAAATCAAGATTATATCTTCTAACAATACCACAATGGCTTTTGCTTGAGTTATGCTTCTAGAGGTGAGTAAGCATTTGAAACTTTCAAATGCTTAAGTTTTTCAAATTTTTAATAAATGACGATATATGTATAACAAAGAGTTCATTACATACAATACTCTTCCAATCACCAAACAATCATAACTTTTTTTTAGGATAAATGCCCTATACCTGCATTCTCCAAGATTTAAACTTTTAACCTTTTGGTTATAGATTAAAATCATAACTAAGTACATGTAGAACACACCCGTCAAAACAAAACATTTTAATATTGTCGCTGCAGAAATTTATGAAAATACTATATACTATAAAAAGGTATCGATAGAGAGAGGTATAAACACATTGGGTGCCCCATTATCAATGACATCAAATTCCTTCTGTTTGAGATGCATGTAAACTACCCAATCTCCATTTCTAAGGGCACTCGGCATCGTAATTATATACCCGGTTCGACTACCCCATGGGACATGATACGATCCAAACTCCGGCTTGCCCCATCCAAAGTCCATATCTTTAATCGGTAAACCTTGCCCAGATGAGACAACTACACCTCTACCTTCTGACTCTTCATTCCCAAAATACAATTTGGCAACTGCTGGTGTTGGCCGATGCAACTGTACCCAATCAATAAGCCCCCTAAAATGCTCTTCATTTGTTGCTTCATCGACAAATTGATGAACATGGTTCGCAACTTCATGAAGAGGAATTGCCTTTAGATCACTATTTGTTGCCACCCCGTATGGGATGGATACTACATTACCATAATAGTTTTCTAAGAAAGATGAAGTTTTCTCGTTATTGTTTGTGAGAAATCTTCGTCCGTTAACGACGATGCCCATTCTAGATTTGGTATTAACAATATCATTTCCTCCATCTGCTAGTAATTTCCACAAATATGCGGTGAATGATAATACTTTGCTTCTTTTGCTTTCTTTCGTGCTCGCTTCTGATTGAATACGCTCAATTGATTTTGCATCTACATAGTACATATGACTATCAAGCGGTTCCTCAAAGGAATATGGCGGACGGAGTGATGAGATTGGGACATATAAATTATCAAGGGATGATTCATAACGAGGTGGGTGTCTTGGGTTCAAATGTGAGGTCCGAAACGATGGAATGTTGAGGATTGTTTCTGATTGTGCATACCTAGCCCATGCGACTAAGAACATATTCAATGAGTAACCATCTGTCAGTTGATGGTTAAATGTGCATGATATTATTATTGATCCGCATTTGAACTCCGTTGCCTATTTCATTAAAACTTGTGTTAGTTATGTTTGCATCTGTATGCATGCTTCATATTGGATGTACATTAGGTAAATAATTTGATTTTTGACATCAATTAAAAAAATGTTGAATATAAAAGTGCTATACATTGTTGCATTATCTTTTTAGTTTGTGTTGCTTATTATGTTATAACTCATGTATGTACGTGTGTTCAGCATCAACTATGTACATCAAGTATTTCAATACGTTTCTTCTAATCACATGGCATCAAACCCACAGTACATCATCTATTCCCTACCCAAACGACAAGCTATGTCTCATTTTACAATAAAACTCGTACTCATCCCTACCGTAGCCCTTAGGCACAACAATCATCGCCCACCTTATCATCTCCCTTACCTAAGTTCCCAAAGGAATACTAATTCTACCCAAAACATGACACGTGATTTTGGATACTGTCATCTTTTTTATTTGGTGACACAAAATTATTGACACACAAAAATGTGCATAATGAATTTATCAGATTTCACTAAATATGGCATTTGTTTTTTGACATATACTTTTGCATGTCATTAAATTAGTGTATGTTATGATTGGCATGTCATCAAAGGCTATTTTCAAGTAGTGTAATGCTCTATTCATGTGGTATTCGACCCTCGGGCCTCTATTCATGTGACTGGTTATATGGCACGTCACTTTTCAATAATTGTATTAAATCTCCCGTCACCCAATTGTACATCTAACCTCTACCGCTTTGGTCTGAGAACTATCATATAGTTTGCTCTAGCCTTGTAGCTTATTATGCCAAAATCTTAATTTCTGTGTCATTCTATCATAAACTTCTCATGTGGTAAGATAGCAAGAAGTATTATTATATGAAATTTTGATAGCATATTATATTCAACTAGTAAATTACACGCCGCGCTAAGCGCGGCGTAGAAACTTAACCGGCGCTGATTCGTGAAAAGCTATAGCTTATTCCGACGAACAACGGAGTTACACCAACGGTATTGCGAGGGTCTGCTAATCAGATAACACAACGTAGAGAGTCGTATTGTTCCGTCAATACGCCGGTGCGCGTTGCACCGAGCAAAGCGCCTAAGCCGCTTGAAAAAGAGGATTTATTAATAAAAGTAAAGCGATGACATTTTCGTGATTACCACGAAACTAAAGGCTTTTGATTTTGTTTTTAATAATAAAATTACTACGATGTCATTTTTATAATTAATTCGAAGTTGAAGGCATTTTATTTCGCGTTTAGCGATGTTACTATTGCTAAGGATGAGAAATGTTATATATATATATATATATACTATTTAGAATTTAGTTTGTTGTTTATATCACTAATATGTTATGAATTGCTTAGTGTTTTTTATTTTTATTTTTGTAATTCTCCTCGTGCGCTTGGAATACCATTAATTTTTAATACCATTATAACTCAATTCATAACTCAAAGTTCTTGATAAACAATTTTTTTTAAATGAAACTATTGGTAATAGCCGGTTAGTAATATCTCTGTAAATCTGTCGGTAATCTATCAAAAAAGTAACTGCATGCAACGCTAACAAATTAACAAATGCTAAGTTGAATATTAGAAGCTAGTCTGTTCATGAAAATCGTTTGTTATAGTTTTGTAGTGATTTTTAAAAGGCTAAAACTTATAACAAAAAATGGCTGGCGGTCCCTGCCCCTTAAGAGCTACGCCCATGAGGCTAATTAAGCAAATTTATTTTTACCTGAACTGATAACAAACCATGATTAATCTTTGGCACCAACCTCCCTCTCACAGAATAATCAGGGTGAAAAAGATCTAATTCTTTCATCTCCACATCTGCATGGGCATGCACAAATTCCACACCATTGTTGTTACAAACCAACTCTGGCTCTCCATACTTATTCGGCACAATCTCACCCGCAAGCGGATAAAATGTCGATAATATCCCCACGAGCGATTTCTTGATGGTCTTCACCACAGTCTTTGGGGACATGTCAATGTTGTCCTTTTTCTTGTAACAAAAATAAACTCCGGCTTCAATTGGTGGTAGGAGCAAATCTAGGTTTGATAAGGGTTGCCGGTGTTGGTTCATCGGTGTTACGGGTGCTGAAATGACCTCTCTACCCTTCACAGTCACTTGATAATCACGTAGGGAGTCATTGTCATATAAGGGTAGTTCTGAAGTGTGGATTTTAGAGTATTGTAAATGAATAAACCTATGGTTGAAATTTGAGTGAGATGGTTGATGGAAAAGTAGTGGTGATGGTGACGGTTGCGGTTTACGGTGGCGGGAGAGGTGGTCATGTGGTTGAACATTACTAGGTTGATGAACACTATTGGTGTATGAGGAAAAGAGACCTCTAGATCTCCTTAGGTTAAGGAAATGATAATATTTTCTCATGTTCATAAAACAAGTGAAGCTGTGAAGGTTTTACGAATATTATATGAAGTTTTGAATACTATCTCCATATCTATTTAAAGCAAAATTTCCAACTTAGAATTTTATTTAATTTAATATATTAAAGTATTAACATTAACATTAATTAGTAATAATTGTTACCATTGGAATCTTGTCTATTTGCACATGGAAATTGTGAGACAAGATATGTCCTCTACATTTTGTCTATTTGCATAGGGTAATGTATCGTAGTAGATTTGTGGTTTATATTAGGCTCCCACTATTTGCACAAGGTTAAATTTTATTCACACAATCTTTTACGGTCCGTAGAGGCCTCTACTGGTCGTAGAGCCCATTTTTTACTCCTTCTACGAGCCGTAGAGGCCTCTACGGCTCGTAGGTAATCATTACCATTGATTGGCAATCATACAATCATTGGTAATGATTACCTACGAGCCGTAGAGACCTCTACGGCTCGTAGAAGAAGTCTTATTAATTTTTGAGAATGAAGAAGGAAGAGATGGATGTTTTATGATGCCTACGGCCCGTAGAGGCCTCTACGGGTCGTAGACAAAAAAAAAACAAAAAACGTTTGGGACGAGGTTCGATCTTAGGCACATTATCACACAAACACACACAAAGTCTTATTTCGTATATGGGGACCATCTGGGCTACCAGTTCGCTGGTTTCTTAGTTGGAAAATTTTAATATAACATAAACCAGTCTTAGGCACCCTCTACGGCCCGTAGAGGCCTCTACGACCCGTAGAGAGGGTTTTTTTTTTTAAATCATTTTAATTATGTAATAATTAATCCCGAGCGTGTAATACATTAACACAAGCATGTAAAACATTAATACAAATTTATAAAATAAATTTTAATTGTTTAATTTTTTTAGTTTTTTAATGTCGTCTCGATAAGCGTGTAAAACATAAACACAAACGTTTATATAACCAAACGATAAAACTAAACGTTAAAACATTTACAAAAGCGTTCAAAATAAAAATTGTTTAAAACATTTACAGATCAGAAAATCATAAGTAAAAAATCGAGTCATCAGGCGTCGGCGACGGCTGCGGCTGCGGCTGCGAGGTCCCGGCCTGCTGCGAGGAGGTACCGGACTCATGCTGGGTCTGCTGCGTGATGGGCCCTAAAGTCGGTGGGAGACGAGTCTGCATGCCCAACTGGCGATAGATATCCTGCTGGCCAGCAATCATCCAGCGCATCGCCTCATCCTGCCGATCACGCCACTGACGCATCTCTACCTCCTGCTGCTGACGCCAGATGTCCATCTGCTGACGCCACGCACGCATCTCGACAGCCTCCTCGGCAGCCACACGTACGTCCGCCCTAACATCAGTAGGCAACCTGAGAGAGTGATAAACGCGCGCCGGTATCTGCACATCCTCAGGCTGCTGCTGAGGCATCTCGATGTCCCTTAGACCGCCCCCCTCCTGCTCAGCAACAAACTGCAACCCGACCTCCACAGCATCACCTGCAATAGATAACAATAAATAATTAATAAATAATAATAATATTCCAGGATTTTATAAAAAAAATGGGCAGAGTTTCCCCTGTTTTTACGCAAACCAGACAACACAAGTTGTCTACAAGTTTCCCAAATAATAATAATAATAATAATACTAATAATAATAATAATAATAATAATAATAATAAAAATAATAATACCGCCAAGGCCCTGATGCACCAACGGCTCATGCACAAACGGGAGCTGATCCTGACCAATCAGATAGTGGTAGGCGGGCTCATCCTGCGTCGCCGGGGCCTTCGCCGTACAAGCCATAGCTTTCATCGTGGGTTGTCCTATTATGCTGAAACAAATAACATAAACATTAATAATAATAATAATAATAATAATAATAATAATAATAATAATAATAATAATAACAACATTAATAACCGAAATACCTGGGCGGTAGTGACGGAAACCGATTACGGTTAACATAACCGTAATACTTCTGGGCATCGCAGCGCTCGGCAATCTTGCTGATGATCCCCCCCGCATGCGATGCCTCCCTTCAACGGCTTATGGGGGAAGGAGGCAAAGTACTCGGCCATTACCCGATGCAAGGCAATCGGCCTGCCAGTGAGTATGCAATACAGGTACATCAGGTCCGTCTTCGTCACCCGCTCGTTACTATTCCCCCGTGCCGTTAGGGAATAAGTAATGCAACGGTGAATGTAACGAACTACGGGGTGACGAATGTTAGATGCCCTGTCACACCTCTCCCTGCACAGCATAATAATAGTAATAATAATTAGAACAAAGATATTGAAAAATAATAATAATGATGATGATAATAATAATAATAATACTTCTGTGTCGGGTTTCCGAACTCTGGACCGCCAATGGTGGGCCACCACGCATAGATAACGTTATCAGCGACAGTAGTCACACCCCTAGTGTAGACATCCTGAACATTATCATTAACATTAACATTAACATTTCGAATAAGAACAAAAACAAAAATAATAAGAATAAAAATAAATAATATTAATACCTCTACAAGGTCATCGGGAGTGTACCACTGGGTGTGCGTAGCCCACTCATCTAGAGAATAACCATACTCAACGCCGAGTATGGAAAACTCAATATCCTTCGGTGGGCGGCTCGACGATCCGGCGCCCGACGATCTGGCGCCCGACGATCTGGCGCCCGACGATCCAGCGGTGGGCGGTGGGCGGCTCGACGATCCGGCGCCCGACGATCCGGCGGTGGGCGGCCGAAACCGAAAGGTGGATAGGAACTCTATCACCAACGGCCGATGGGACGGCGCGCAAAAGTCGTCGAAAAACCTGTCCAGTGGGCTCCCTTCCGGGATCCACTCTCGGGCAATCACCTCAGCACCCCCCCTAGTGTCCCGAAGCGCGTCCCAAGAAATCCCACGCGCCTTTTCAATCTTCTTCTTCCTCAACCTCTGAAATCTGGGATTCGGGTAATCGAATCGCCGAAAAGTGCAAGGCTCATAGCCTGACAAGTCACCCCCTACCATGGCAGCCCCCACCTGGACCACGGGCTCATCCTCCTGCTGCTGCTCCTCCTCCTCCTCGTTCAGGTACTCCCCGTCTACAAAATCTGCATTAACTGCAAAATCAAAGAATTTATAGTTAGTTAGGGCGTTTCTATAATTAAGGCGTTTCAAAAGAATCGCCAAAACTATATTAGTTTTGGCGTTTCAAAAGAATCGCCAAAACTAATATAGTTTTGGCGATTCAAAAGAAACGCCAAAACTATATTAGTTTTGGCGTTTCAAAAGAATCGCCAAAACTAATATAGTTTTGGCGATTCAAAAGAAACGCCAAAACTAATATAGTTTTGGCGATTATTAGTTTTGGTGTTTCAAAAGAATCGCCAAAACTATATTAGTTTTGGCGTTTCAAAAGAATCGCCAAAACTAATATAGTTTTGGCGATTCAAAAGAAACGCCAAAACTAATATAGTTTTGGCGTTTCTTTGGAATCGCCAAAACTATATAGTTTTTGGCGATTCCAAAGAAACGCCTCAATCCTGTAACAAATACACCTAAACAATAGAAAAAAAAACACAAAAACAGAAACAACGCTAAAACGCGCGCGCGTTCAACGCTGTTTCAGCAACCCTAAAACGCGCGCGCGTTCAACGCTGTTTCAGCAACCCATTTTCATCTTAATGTAACTGTTTTGACGCGACCCATACTCGCTTACTGGACACGCGATTAGGACATTTTGTACAAGAGTAGGATAAGAGTCAGGCCATTATACACGATTAGCTTCTATTCGCTATGTGTTATACGCGATTACAAGACCAAGAATACCCTACTCGCTTACTGTTCATGCGAGTATAATTCTACTCGCATGAACAGTGTTCAAGAACACCAAACTTGTCGAAATCTTGAAACCTCTTGTTTCGAGTCTGGATTTTATCACATTGAAGTCTAACACAACCTAATAACAAAACCCCTAACAATAATTATATTAACAGATCGGAATCAAAGGTTAAATGACTGATTTTAAAACTTAGGGTTTATAGAGTTTAAAATTGGGGTTTTTCAAATCAGGATGTTTTGATGAAAATTTTGATGTCCAAAGAGTCTATAGATGCCGATAAACACACCCCAATCATCATTCATCATCAAATAGATCATAATGATCCACAATAATTATAGACACATGGGTTGTAAAAGCACGATTATAACCCCTTAAAAGACGATAATATGGACAGAAATTTTGAGGGATTGTTACCTTAGTGGTCGAAGATGGTGGTGGTGGTCGAAGATGGTGGTGGTGGCGATTAGGTTTTGAAGGGGTAAAGGGGGGTTGGTTTTGGGGGTGTGTGAGAAACTGAACAGAGGGAACGATGTTAATCTGTTTTTAAAACATACCTACGGCCTGTATAGGCCTCTACGGGCCGTAGATAAATATAAAAAAAAAAACGGGGTGGGACAAGGATAGAGCCTGGGCACATTATCACACACACATATACAAGAGCATATATACACACATATATAAACCATCTGGGCTACCAGTTCGCTGGAATAATCCAGAAAAATTAAATATAACATACAACTGAGAACCCAAATTTTTTTTAAAAAAATCCTCGTCTATGGCCCGTAGAGACCCATACGGGTCGTAGACTCATATTTTTTTTTTATAAAACTACTGATTATATTTATAAACTTTTGAAAGTTTTTAGAAACCAAAAAGTTTTCTCTACGGGTCGTAGAGACCTCTATGGCCCGTAGAGAGGTCTCTACGACCCTGATCCAGAAGCCTATGGGCCGTAGAGGTCTCTACGGCCCGTAGCTAAATCTCTTCTACGGCCCATAGAGGCCTCTACGGCCCAGTAGAAGTTTTGGTTTTTTTTAAATTTTGTTAGTTTTAATTAGGTGGTATAGGTTTTTTTTTTTTATAAAAGAACGTTTTCATTTCATATTGTATATCTAAAATTATAATAAAAAATAAAAAATGTACTTAATAAATCATTATACATTATAAAAACAAATTTACACCGAACTATTAGAAGAATCAGGACCGCCTGTCAGGTTAAACCACTCTGGATCTGTTTGAGATAGCCTACGCCCCTCATCAAGACGATCCCTGTATAGTGCTAACCATGGGTTGTGATTTACATCTACCCAACGCCTCCATGCTCCACTCGGATAAGGCATCGGAGCGTCGTCTGCTAGCTTAAGCATGATGAAGTGGTTGTCGTTCACGAAGGCCATCGAAATGACCCGATGTTTTGGCACGCTTTCAGTATGAATGTGAATAGGGAAGAATGTGCTCGCTCCAAGAGAACTGAAGAATTGAAGGACCACACCAAATGCCTGAGCAATCACTAATCCAGTCAAAGGCATCTCCATCCATTTTGAGTGTGGTGTATTCCCGACTCCCGTCCAATCTATGGACGAGTATATGCGGGCGAACGCGTTATCGTCGTATCCGTTCAAAATCTCGTAGCAGTCCTCATGGTATTGACCCATCAACTCTTCTTTAAGAACGTGGCGGATCAAATCCCAGTCTTCCTCCTCCCTATCCAAAGCCACAGCTACAGATCGGAACCCACAGTTACCGTCTGGCTGAACATCTTGAATATGCGTGACAAACCGTCGATAAAGGGGATCAATCTGATGCTTAAATTGTCTAAGCACAAATTTATACCTGTCACAGCCAAACATTGGGAAATCATGATTAGGGGATGTGTACTGTATATATGTATGTATGTATGTATGTATGTATAAATAGTTATTTATGTACCTGTCCCCTCCTAAGAGTGGATACTTTCTGCTACACACTCTCATTGTATCTCTACCTGGGTCTGATGGCCTACGTCTTCTAACAGGCTCGTCTTCCTACAATGGATAATAATAAATTATAATAACAATAACAATAATAAATAATAAATAATAATAATAATAATAATAATAATAATAATAATACTAACATCTTCTTGCGCATCCTCCTGCTGATTTTTTTTCTTTGATTTTGTAGTTGGGCGCCCACGAGTATTCTTTTGTACCTCAGGAGGTTGAGTGTCAGTCATACTTGGATTTACCACCGACTTTATTTTTGACAACATATTTCTCTGAACGCGTGGTGATTGAGACAGCAGTGTCTCTTTGACTATTTCCCACTCACTCGCAAGGTCAGGTTCGCTCCATACTACTTCCGGTTCGTAATTCAGTCGTGTCCGGAAGACGTCTATTTCGGACAGCTGAATTTTTATTCCTGTATTCAATAATAATAATAATAATAATAATAATAATAATAATAATAATAATAATAATAATAATAATAATAATAATAATAATAAAGTTATGGTATTACCTTTATTTATATACGAATCTAATCGACATGCACACGGCAACCCAGAACTCGCGAAAAGCTGGTGACCACAACTCATTTTTCGTTTCCTCAACTTCTCTATATTTTTTATCTCAGTTATCATCTTCTCGATCGCTGCATGGGAAACTTTACCGAGTAGGTCCTCAAAAATCGGTAAGTCATGGTGCACCTTTTTCACAGACAAACTCTCTTCAAACGAGTGGTTTATTGCCGTCTGTTGTGACGTTACCACATCGTCTGCAATCATCACAAGTTTGTGGAGCGAGTTGTTCGGCCCCTTAATCTGCATCTTAAACCGTGAATGCTGGCTCTCAGCTCTGTTGGTCGTATACTGACCAAAGTTGTAGTTTGTGTCTGTCCATGCAGAAACAAACCTTTCTTTGTAGTCACGGAGCCAGACCCGGTCTATATATTCAAAAACATCTGTAAAGATAGAACAAAGATATTTGTTAATGTGTGTATGCGTTTTAAACTAAATTAATAAAATATGTACCAGTTCGTTGGTCTTGACATAGTCGTCTGTAGAATCGGTCTAACCAGTGCTGATAAAATGCCGGAGATGAAGATCTACATAATCGCTTGAAAGATTTCACGAATATTTTCCAATCTGCATCTCCAAAGGCTTGTCTGCAGTGCTTCAGTATATTTCGTTGAATGTGCCACCTGAATGCATAATAATATTAATAATAATAATAATAATAATAATAAAAATAATAAAAAAATAAAAATAAAAATAATAATAATAATATGTATACCTGCATAACAACTTCGAAGCTGCTGGAAATACAATGTCGCATGCATTCATCAAGGCTTTCTCACAATCAGTTACTATAGCACAGGGCTCCGTACTATCTTCTAGCAACTCTTTAAGCCTTTGTATCACCCACAGGTAGTTATCTTTTTTTTCACGGGAGATGAATGCATGGGCGACACAAAACGACTTGGATGTTGATGTCATACCCACAACTTGAACAAACGGAAGTTTATGCTCGTTCGTTTTGTAGGTCGCATCAATCATCAGCACATGCGGTAACGCACGCCATAACCTGTGCGAGGTGGGATGGACAAACAAAATATCCTCGATCGCATTTGTCGAGGCATTCCTCCGGGTGAAGTAAACAAATTTTTTTTCCACCAATGTGGCTTCGAGTACCTGCATAGCAATAATAATAATTAAAAAATAATAATAAAGAAGTAGTAGTAGTAATAATAATAATAATAATAATAATAATAATAATAATAATGATAATAATAATAATAATAGATAATAATACCTGCATTTGAGTCCTGCCGCCGTATAACAAATGCTTAACCTTGGTTATTGTGTTATGTATGTCTCTTAAGATGCAGGGACTATCCGGGTTTTGTTTTCTAACGGCCGAATGTATGTCTACTGGCGTAACATTTTGAAAATAAAGTGTATCCACCAATTTTAACTCGGTCGGACCCAGCCTCCTAGCATACGCGTGACCCTCGATGTGTTGAAAAGGTTTGTGATTATGTGTTTGGTTCTGGACCTCCAAAATATAACCATCGTGGCCGGAGTGGTATTTCCCTATTAATTCAAACGGGCAATTACATTTTTTACTGCCCGTCTTCCGAACCGTGGCTACACTACGACATACGCCACTACGGTCACATCGTATCCATGCCGTTATTACCCTCCTATTCGCCCCCTGCCTTGCGAAATAGTACGACCGTATACGGTAATGTAACCATTTTTTTTTGCTCTTTGATAAACCCACTCTGTGAGGTCTTTAAGAGACCTGAATACCTGCAAAATTTATATACGACTTCAAATAGCAACTAATATATACGAGTTCAAATCTCACAAACCCTACGAGTTCAAATCTCACAAACCCTACGAGTTCAAATAACAACTAATATATACGAGTTCAAATCTCACAAACCCTACGAGTTCAAATAACAACTAATATATACGAGTTCAAATCTCACAAACCCTACGAGTTCAAATAACAACTAATATATACGAGTTCAAATCTCACAAACCCTAAAACAAATTTAGGTACGGGACTAAATATACGAGTCTAAATATGTACACGGGTCTAAATATCTCACAAACCCTAAATATACGAGTCTAAACATACACGGGTCTAAATTATAAACAAGTGCAAATACATAAACACACCTGATTCGTTTCGTACGAAACATCAGGGACAGGTTCCTCGCCACCGTTATCACCTCCCTCGTGCGAATGATTACCGGCGTATTCGTACTGTGGATGACTTGGCGGAGGCACGTAAAATGACTCCGGTTCTTCTACGTACTCCTGGTTCAAATCGGGCAGCAGGTTCAAATCGGGTAGTGCATTCCCGTCACCATAGCGAACAACGGAGCTAACCTCCTCCTCACCACGTTCCACCACGGCTCCGAAAAGGCTTTCCGAGACGTGAGATAGGCTAAACGAATGCTCCCATTCATCCCAAACATTACCGTAGTGACCCGAAGACATCGTGGTAGCTTGGAATCGATCGGATTTTTGTGCACCGCGTTTTTAAATTTTCTTTCGTTAACTGAAGAAAGAAGACAAGGAAGAAGAATATATCTGGACCCTCTACGGCCCGTAGAGGCCTATACGGGCCGTAGAGGGTTTAATGCTCCCAACAACCCGGTTTTCTACGGGCCGTATAGCCCTCTACGGCCCGTAGAGGGTTAGCTTTTTCAGACTGACACACTGAATGTCAGACACTTCATTCAATGACCTCGTACCTCGTATGGCCTACGGGCCGTAGAGATCTCTACGGCCCGTATAGGGTTTAAATGCACACCACCAAACTACCTCTACGGGCCGTATAGGTCTTTACGGGCCGTAGAGGGTTGAGCATTTATTACACTGACACCCTCTACGGCCCGTAGAGCCCTATACGGGCCGTAGAGGGCTGTGCAAACCTTTTTTTTGTTATTGTGTAAATAACATTCCCCTTATATTACTTTGAAAAAAATGAAAGGCTAAAAAAAGAAGTGAAAATCACGAAAATGGCCATTGACCCGGTCAATTTACGAAAATAGCCAGTGGAAACGTCTCGGGTGAGACGGTTCCCACTTCCCGAGGCCCTGAGCCGACTCCAAAGATTCTGGCAAAAAGAACCGCTGAAAGGTTGTCACGTGTCCGATACTCTTCCGAAACGTCTTTTGAGACGACATGGCCACTCCGAAGACGTGGGAGACGGTTCCAGCTCTTCACGGCTCATGGCTCGAGTCGTTTTAATTTTCTCCTTCGGCTTATCTGTAGCCGTCTCATTGACGGCTCCTCACCCTGCAAAAGACGGTTCCGCAAGAGACTTCGTGAGCTCTCAAGACTTCTGACGTGAACCTGCGGAAAGACGACTTAGTCATTCCAAAATGTCATCTGATGTCTCATGCCCCATCTCCTTGACGGCTCATCACCCTGCAAAAGACGGCTCCGCAAGAGATTTCGTGATTTCTCAAGATTTCTGACTTGAGCTGCTGAAAGACGACTTAGTCACGCGCGCAGATGTCATCCGATGTGCAAAGTACAATCCGTACATCCCCCGAATTTGTATATTATGGGGAGCAGCATTTATGTTTTCGGAATTTTATTAGTGTTTCTTATTCTAGTGTTGTTATTAAGTGTAGCAAGCATTTATTTTGGAGCAAACATTTATTTTTTCGGAGTTTTGTTTTTTTGTTATTAAGTGGAGCAAGCATTTATTTTGTTATAAATATAATGGTTCGATTTGTCGTATACCTTAATGGGAAGTTGGATGTTGTAAATGCGATGGTTGAATATGTGGTTGATTCAAAAAGTAGAAGGTGTCTTCTTAAAATCGAAAAATCAAACATGTGCTATCTTAGTCTATTAGCTTATCTCTCGGATAAGTTTCAGATTTCGTCAATTACACGTATAGCATATAAAACGTCTACGTTTGATGATACAATCGACATACTTAATGATCGTGATGTATCCTATCTTTTTAAAATTGCTGAGCAAAGTCCTCTTGAAATAGTCAAGCTATATATTGTTGTTTCCGAGTGTGGTGTCGGATCGTCTAATTGCGTTCCTTCAAATGATTTTAAAATTCCTGATTTAAATGCGCCTCCTGCAAACTTAATCCTGATTTAAATGCGCCTACTGCAAACTTTACTCCTGATTTAAATGCTTTTTCAAATGAAAACACAACCCCACATAGTTGTCTAGGAAAAAGAAAAGTTGTGTCGTCTGGTCGTTTTCCTGAAGGTTATATATTTCGTGACAAAGACGAAATGAAACTTGAGTTGGGGAAATTGTGTTTATCATAATGTTTCTCTTATAAAGTAGAAAGATCCAGTAAAACACGTTATGAGGAATCATGTTCCATTCAGGTTTGTGATTGGCGTTTTAGGGCATATGCCTTCCCAGGTTGTAAAATGTTTTTTGTTAAGTATTTTAATGATAATCACACATGTTCGAAGACTCAAACTCACCCTCATCTTCATCAAGCTAACCCAAAAGTTGTTGGCAACATATTAAAAGACCAGTTGAGAGATAGTGGTCGTGTGTATCGTGGTAATGAAATTGTCCTAGATTTTCGACACAGATTTCATGTGGACATAAGTTACGCTCAAGCATGGCGTGGGAAGTGTTACGCGCTTGGACTTTTGCAAGGAAACAGCAAAGATTCTTTTGCTGAGCTCCCTCTTTATTGCTACAATTTGGAAAGGACGAATCCGGGGTCAATTACTCACATCCGCACTGATGAGGAGAGTCGGTTTGAAATTCTTTTTGTTTCCATTGGTGCTGCTGTAAGTATCAAACTTTTTACAATTTCTTATAAGTTTAGTTTTTTTATAAAACTAACTATTTGTTTTTTTTTAAATTTGTTATAGATCAGGAGTTTTATTCATTGTTTAAGACCAGTGATAATTATAGACGCCGCGCACTTGCGATGGGAGTTTAAAGGAACGTTGTTTCTTGCTGTTGGAATGGACGGTAACAACCAAATCTTACCGGTTGCGTTTGGTATCGGGAAATCTGAAGATGGTGAAAGTTGGATATGGTTCTTGTCTAGGCTTAAAGAGTATATTGGTGAACCTCAAGATCTGGCGATTATTTCCGATCGCGCGAATTCCATAGACCTGGCGATACGTATTGTTTTTCCCCGTGCTTTTCACGGGTTGTGTTATCGTCATCTTATGGTCAACTTAAACCTACCCTCAGATAAAAAGAAGGAATTAAAGGACCTCTGGTGGAAAACTTGTAAAGCTTATCGACTATCTGATTTTGATGATAACTTCAATTCCTTGTGTGCAGCGGTCCCGCGAGTCAGAATACTTTGTTAAATATCAGATTTAGCAAGTGGACAAGATCACATTGCACGGGTAAAAGGTATCATTATATGACATCAAACAGTGCAGAGTCGATAAACGCATTATGCAAGCATGCAAGAAAAAATCCGATCACTCACCTTGTTGAATTCTTTAGACAAAAACTTCAGCAATGGTATTATCAACGTCGAAAGGAGGGTATCGAAAACACCCACGTACTTACTACCTTCGGGGTGAGAAAAATTCAAAAAAAAAATAAAAAATTAAAGGGTCTAGGACGTGGACTGTTTATGGTGTTGCGCTCTACAGTTTTCAGGTTGAAGATGGTAAGAAAAATGGCCTCGTTGATATGTTGAATCAAACATGCAGTTGTCGGGTGCCTCAGATATCTGGTTTCTCATGTGGGCACATGATTGCGGTATCAAGATTCTTAAAAGAAAATGATTGTAGTCATTATACTTCTCGTTGGTACAACAATGAGCTATACAAAAAAAACATATGAGGAGGTGATCTATCCCCTACCCCACAGGTCTGAATGGGAGACACCCGATGATATAATACATTTACAACCACCACACATTACAAAACGACAATCAGGTCGTCCTCGTGAGAACACTAGAATCTTATCGCGAGGTGAGGAACCTACACCAGTGTCTGTAGTCGTTGTAAAAGTTATGGCCATCATCGAGACCGATGTAAAGCACCAGCATAATCTGAATCGAGATTCTCAACGCGTGATTCGGGCACCAACATAAATGTTTGTCAAACACCGTCTCCTATTTATGTCGAACCAGAAAACTTTGAAGAATTTGTTTTTCGAAATATGTGTTCGACAGTTAACTTGGATGATGATTAGTCGTGTTTGTTTGTTTGGTTATTAGAATGTTATTTTTTTAAAAACACATCAAAATATATTTTGCTTCTTTTTTATTTACTTTAATGAGCACATACATAATAATACTAGAAGATAAAAACTTGCTAGATTGAAATATATGACGGTGTGAAACGGGCAGCATAAATTTCATCAGCCATAAAACGACGGTATCTCATACATGCATCATGAAGATTTGCTTCTTTCCACGTCATTGGCCTGTTTCGAACCAAATTTCGCAGCAGCATACAAATTATGACCCCTGAATGCCGACCAATTTGCTGTTCGTTGCCAGGCCAGATAACTTCTCCGCAAATTTTTATAGAATGTATTTGGTCACTAGCCGATTTTTGCCAGTACATTATTGCTTCTAGAAACCATCAGAACGCAGACTCAAATTCTATAAGAATTTGGTGAATTTTCCTATGAACGCAGAATGTGTCACCACAGTTATTCGCACTACAAGTATTTCGAAATACACAGTTACTTGAATCGACGACATGTCAATTTTTAAAATTAACCAGTTATTTGTGTCTAAGGAAACTGGTATATATACCGTATCAACTTCCCAAAAGGGAGGATATATTCTTCTTGAACCATCTGCATATCCATGCGCATGATGATCTTGTTCCAGTAGTAGAGTATAAAAATTGGGGTGAAGTACACACCAACGATGATTAGTAGATAAAGACGTCTGTCTCTCTCTGCCAGTATCTCTTAAAGACATCAAATAGTTACACCACGCACTTACATGCTGTATAATAAAAAAATTAAAAATTGAAAATTATATGTTCATAGTTATAACGGTTAAGGAAATATTCAGAACGTACCGTCTTTTGAATAAAACCATTTCCGTAATAACCTAAAAGAGTAGCCCACCACTCTTTTCTTAATGGTGTTGTGCCCATATAGGTTGAAAAACAACACACACTATCACCGTCGTAGTAAAATTCCAAAACATTTGTCGACCAAAAACTTGATTGGCCTGTTCGATGTAACCAATTTGTGTTTTCTACCAGATTCGGTATGTTGGTCATTATTGTGGTGGTAGTTCAAGTATTGACAACATTGTGGGCACCGTGTGGGTTTTTAAAGATGATGGGGGAAAATGACGAATAGAAAAGCAACATGTGGGAGCTGAATTTTGTGTGGACCCGGTTCACATTTTCCCATACGTGTAAAAGACATCTCGAGTGGAGACGTTTCACATTTCCCCATGACGTCTCCGTAGACGTCTGGTGGGTCCCAGTGACACGTCACCTAAGCAGCGCGAAGAATTCAATCATGTGTGCTTGGCAAATGATGAGGGACCCGCATAGGTTAATTAAGTTGTAATAATTTATGTATATATGTGTTTTTTATTTAATCCAAAGAATGTAATGTTTATTTAATCCAATCAATGTTCCTTTATAATATATATGACATATTACAAATATTACAACAACTTTGATGTTTAAAACACAACAAATATTACAAGACCTATAGTATTACACCAACATTAACAAACTCGTTGCACACGTCGACGACCGAGACGTATCCGGTTGCAGTAGGATACGCATTTGCTTGAATGATGTTTGTGATCTTCATTGACTGAGCATGATTAGCTCCAAAAGATGAAGACCATAACATCATCATGGCAATCTACACGTGTTGACCCACGCGAAGATGCAACAACGATCCAAGCACCTCTACGCAGATGTAACAATGATCCAAGTATAATCGGACAATATTTTTGTAAGCCGGTAGGCTTGGGTTGGAAAAGTGGCGGATTAAAAAACGTCATGGATTGGAAAGCTGAAAGGTTTGATATATGACACAAAAAAAAAATTCTTTAGAATACATAATGGATAGGGTTTACAAATTTTGGTAAAATGTTTGTGAAGTATTATGCAAATTTATATACTCTGTGACGACTTAGAGTCTGTTAGACGACACAGTGACGCATCACACGCTGTGACGTCTCGGACGTGTCAAATCTCTGACTTCTCTGACGTCTCATTTTACAGACACGCCTATTTGCCTTCCTGAGGCGACTCAATCTGTCGTCTCAGACAGAGTGAGACGACCTAGATTTCCAACAGTCTTTAAATTCACCTTCTTGCCGTCAATATTTTTGAATATTAATAGAAGACACCGTGGTTAGAATCCACACAAACGGTAAAAACAAAAATAAACATCCACCAAGCCAAAATATGAACCCGTAGACTGAAGAAGAAGAGATGGCACTTGTGGTTTGCCACAAGGATGCCTCAAACGACCCGGAGATTCAACAACTCCTGCGTTAGGAAGGGTCAGCCTTCCCCCCGAGGGTTTTTGGGCTCGCGTGTTTAGCGACTTCATCGAACACGTTGGCACCAACACCACCAAGACTCCCCGAGACCTCCAATTCAAGTGGGCCGATCTCAATATCAAGTGTGAGAGGTGGACTACTGTATACGAGCAGACGGTGAAGGACGATCCGGAGCTTGATGAGGAGTTGGCTATCGAATTCACCAACTATGAGTATATGGTTCGATACGGCAACTATTTAGACCATGTGGAGGCATGTCGATTGTTGCGCCAAGTTTAAGTTATTTTTTTCTTTGTTTTATGTATTTTTTTTGTTTATGGTTAATATTATTATGGTTTTATTTTATGTTTCATTCAAATCTTTTTATTTATGTTTTATATTTACTTTAATAGTTCAAAACAAAGAAAATAATTAAAAAAATTATAAAATAAATGGTAATAAAGGGTAAAAATAAAACAAAAGTAAAGATGTATGTATTTACTTATGTTTACATTTTGGTCATTTTCCCTTAAAGATGTATGGTGTTAGGTGCTCCCAAAAGTGGTACGGTTTTGTTAATTTTATATACGTTAGGGGCTGAATATGTACTTTATTTTGGTTATTTAAATCGTTTCCTTCTCTTTAATGTTTTTACCCTCTGTAAGATGTCCCGAGCATCATCTTCTTCCTCGAGGGCAGCTAACAATTTCAGCAGAACTAGAGAAATATGTTCATCATGCGGTGCAGATACGCGTATTAAAGTCTCTCGAACTGAAGCAAACCCGGGGAGACGGTTTGTGTGCTGTGTAAGTTAAAAGAATTTGTTTCCTTTTGTTTTTTATACAATCTTAATCCCATTATTAAATCATATAATGATTTGTTTTTTTTTTTTTATCATAGACGGCTGGCTGTGGGTTTCTCAAGTAGGTGGAAACTTCAAGTTGTTACTACTGCGAAAGTTTCGTTCCTCGTTTGTTGCTGTCGTTTAACGACCAAAAGGAATTAACTAAAGCTAAATTTTGGAAGCCAGACGATTGAAGTTAGTTTTACTATTTAGTTGGTCTATCTTTTTAAGTGTATTAGTATGTGTACTTATGTTTGGAACCGAAGAGAGATATTAAAAATACAAAACTTATATGTTTAAATGTAAATAAATGTTCAAAGCATTTCAACATCTTTATCTTTTGACTCCTGACCAGAAGAGGCCACCACGACATCTTCATCCGAAATGTTATCACGAAACAACAGTGCAAGCCTACACCTCATTTGTTGTGCAGTTTGAACGCGGTCTTCATCTTGATTAATTGGTTGTTTATTAATCAACCTATCTAGAAAGATGCAGACCCAAACCCCACAATCACCGTGTACTCCATCCTGTTGAGGTACATCAGGCGGATAAACATTTTGGAACGGGAACCAGTAGTTGTTTGGATGCTGGTCATCTTTGTAATAATTGTGCTCCCGTAACCATCTGTCAAATGCAAAATTTATATGACAGATAAACTCTCTTGAATCCAGTGCCAATGTAGGTGAAGTCGATAAACTGAAAGTCCCAAAATATAATACATAATTACAAAATGCACCTATATAACCACAATAATACCAAATTAGAAACTTGACATACCTGTCGTATACGGTTAGAGTCTTCTCTAGTAGGTTGAAAACTCCAAGCAACCAATGTATACCATTAACGTTTATCAGAACGTACACCTCATCAACATCTCGGATGGATGGATACGGTGCAGAAGAACTGTTAAAATAATCCCCAAAGCTCGTTTTTGAAAGCAGGTTAATCAAACCCTGTTGAAAAAATGGAGGAACAATGCTCCAGCGATCGGTTGGTAGCCTAGATTTATACAGGTGATTTACCCACCCGAAAATATGCTGTTAAGCAATCCCAATTTCAGTTAATACGTTGTATTTATAAAAATAGAAACAATAAAACAATCTAAAATTATTATTCGTTACCTCAGAGCAAAACCAACCATGACCATCATCAGCAAGCAAAGTACTCCAAAATTCTCGGGGTAGGAAATTCCCAGTCAACACACATTTTCTTTTTTCATTTTTTGGATACCAGGCTTGGATTGCTTCTATTTTATCGTCTTCCTCTTTTGAAATCAGCCTTTTTTTGGGTTTGGTTTTCCCAGCGGTAAACGGGGAAAGCATACAAGATGCGGGCTTTGTTGTCCGTTCTGACCGTCTCAACTCGACAGCTTGGGGCTTTTCACTTTATAATAAAAAAATAATTAATATATAAATTTTCACGTTTAAAGAATAAAAAAATTAACGTAAAGACAAGCAGCCTATAATATAGCTTTAACTTACATCATTGGCTTCAAACTGTTGTTCCAAATTGGTGGTCTCCGGTTTGTAACCATCTGCATTCAAATACTGATTAACCTACAAAACAAATATTCAGTTAAAATGAACCGGCTTATTTATTTATATTTACTTTTGTTCGGCAATGTAATATAAAATTTTACCATATATTCTTGATCGTGCGGTTGTTTTTCATCCCCTACTTGTTTTCGTTTAGATGACCTCGAAGACATTGAGTTTTGTGCCTAAGAGCAAAGATAGTACAATTATTTAAAATGGTTCATTAAGGTATATTTACATAAAATAAGATGATATCACGATACCTCTGTAAACATTTCACACAACTTCTTGGTTTGTTCATCCAACAACTCTTTGATTATTGATTTTAAACCAGTCTTTGAATCATCATCATCATTCACAATAGACGTCCTTGAAGGTCGGCCGCGGCCGACTTATGATTCTTCGTGTAGCAACCCTCAACGTCATGATCATAACGCCCATCATTAGCTGGATGCATATCACCTGCAGGATTGCACCGGTGATTCTGTGTAACATCATTAAACGCTAGTACTTGATTTCGCATTGCATCCGCAGCTACACTTTCTTCCCTTTTGGCATCTAAGAAAGCACAACTTGAAACGTACCAATCGAAGAGCATATCCGACTCGGTCGGCAACAAATAATCGAGAGGTTTATAATCAACATGCTGAGTGATAAAGGAAAACATTAATATTCCGGTACCACAAATAAATTTTGGGGAGACCGTGAGCATCGATACATACCTTAGCTGCATCCGAGAGAAATTTCTCAATACTCGGCTTAGTGAATCTCCGACATTTTCCCCATCTGAGAAATCTAGGAATTTCTTCTTTAATAAAACAATTGTGTTGGCGTTTAAATTCGGGAAAAACTTCAAAGAGCCAAATCTGCATATAAAACTTGTAAGACAAACAATCGAATTTGAATAAACGAATACCTTGAATGCCCAACAAATCCACCTAAGACGAAACCCTTTGCATCTTTCTTCTTTCGGCGGTGCATATCATTCAAATGAGGCCACAACTCATCCCAAAAATAACTCCCCCAAGGATAGTTGTTACAAGCTTCCAAATCATCAACTAAATCTATCAGTTTCTGATCAACATGCCCAGTCTTTTGTGTTCCTTTAAAACAGCTCTCTATCATCATCAAAATACAAATTCTAACACAATCATCTTCCGCAAAGTTAGTCCAATCAGATTTAAAAAGGTCTTCAAGATCTTGAATACTCACTCTAAGAAAATCATTAGCTCCAAAGAATCTTCTTCTAAAAGAATTGGGATGGTGATTCGGTAACCAGTTAGATACCCCGAAACAGAGACCGGTTACCAGATAGAACTGTTTCGGGCCAAAGAATATTTCTTGGTCCCCTATTCTATAACAAATACCGTCTTGAGGGTTCTTTGTATGAACCTGAAGTTAAGCAATACCGTATAAGACGTTGCTACAGCATACCTTCGCCTTTACATCAAGAAATCGGCCAAAACATGTATTCCTAAATTTGGATTCTATGGATTCTGTAATTTTAGACTTCATACGATCTAAAAATGTCCAAGCAATTCGGACCTTAATTTGACAATCCTCCTATGCAACAGGCAATGTTTAAACACAGAAAATCAATCAACCGAACAACCGAACATAAAAATATAAAAAATAAAGAAAATGTAAAAAAAATAATAATAACTTACAACTGGAGCAGGAGCAGGCCAGTCAACAGGAACGTCGTTGTAAACATTGGGAATTTGTTGGATGGCAAGATTGGGAAGTTGTTGGTTGGAAAGATTGGGAATTTGTTGGTTGGAAACATTAGCAATTTGTTGGTTGGAAGGATTCATTTGCTGGTTAAAATTTTGTTGCTGGATATAAGGGGGCAAAAAATTGGGTTGCTGGATAATATTGTGTTGCACGAACAGATTGGGTACCTGGTAGTTGTTTTGCTGGTTAAAGTTGTTTTGCTGGTTAAAGTTGTTTGGCTGGTTATAATTGAAGTTCGGTTTCTGGTTAAAGTTGTTTTGCTAGTTAAAGATCCCTTGCAAATTTGGTTGAGACGACCAATTATCACAAAATAAGTCTTCATCCAGATTTGTGACCTCCAGATTTTCTGGATCTATTTTTCAAACGGGTCAGGTATAACGGGTCGAGTCAGAATTTGGTGGATAAACTTTCTTGTGACGCAGCCCCGAAATGTGCTGTGCTCCTTACATGTGGGACCCTAGTGTCGGAATTGGTTGACGTAGTTGTCGGAACTAGGTAGACGTTGAAGGATTTGGTCGGACTCGCCTCGGAATTGGTCGCCGGAGTTGAAGAATTTGCCGGAATTACAGTCGGAGAGGGGATGTGGTCCAAGGGTTGTTCGGACGGGTTGTCGGTGTGGTCCCGAGATGGTTTCGGTAACGACTTTCCTTTTTTGAAAAACTATTATCTGGAGCCGTCTTAGTGGCGTCTTGTAGTGGGACAAATATCTTTGTGACGTCTTTGAGCAAGAAGTTGTTTTATAGTGAAAAGACATTTCGGATAAGTCGTGTCATTAGTTGGGAGATGTCTTTGAATTCTTGGGAATAGCTACCACTTTTTAAATGTAAAACATTTCGAAAAGTGGGTCACGACTTTAAGTCGTATCAGTAGTTGGGAGATATCTTTGACTTCTTGGGAATGGGGACCAACTTTTTAAATGTAAAACGTTTCGAAAACTGGCACACGACTTCAAGTCGTCTCATTAGTTGGGAGATTTCTTTGACTTCTTGGGAATAGGGACCAAGTTTTTAAATGTAAAACGGTTCGAAAACTGGGACACGACTTTAAGTCGTCTCATTACTTGGGAGATTTCTTTGACTTCTTGGTAATAGAGACAACTTTTTAAAGGTAAAACGTTTCGGAAAGTGGGACACGACTTTAAGTTGTCTCAATAGTTGGGAGACGTCTATGACTTCTTGGGATTAGGGACCACTTGTTAAAGGAAAAACGTTTCGGAAAGTGGGCTACGACTTAAAGTCGTTTCTACCGAGTTTTACCGAGTTCTTCCGCGGGACGAATGTGACAATTTACTCCTTTTAATAAAAAAGAGTTGTTAGTTCGAAACAAGTGTTTTCTGTTAGGACAAAAAGGATTGGTGAAACCACTTTTGCAAACCTTAGTCTAATTCACTTCTGTCAATTGGTTCTAAGTATAGAACTACTGAAGAAAGAAGACTAAACAGCTGAAGAAGGATTCTACAAGTACTGAAGAAGAAATACATCAGAAGTTCTGAAGTCCAAACCAGACAGTTCACTGAAGAACTACTGAAGACAAACTACTCATCAGTAGTTTGTCATTCATCAGCACTTGACCAAGAATCTTTCCACCGCCTTATGTTTCAGTAGTTTATTAGTTTAGTATTACTTTTACTTTTGTACAAGTTCCAAGATTGCAACTTGTTGCAACTTGTCTCTGAACTTGCTTTTTGGCAAGGTTCATGTATTTGTAAAGTCTATAAATAGAAGGGTTCATCCCTCTGTTTTAGACATTGATTTTTAATACATAAATCCTTCAAAGCTTATCATTGTTATTTCCATTTCATTTACTGAGAATCTATTTTAAGTGTTCATTCTTATTCAATGCTTAGATTCTCATTAAATACTTGTCTTTAGTTTTATCAAACGTCCAGGGGGAGTAATAACTCCTGTTGATAAGTGTAGCTTTAAACTCATATCATTCCGCTGTGATATTACTGATTAAGAACTTGCTAGACACCTAAGTGTTCACTAGCAAGTTCATATAAAGAGCAATACTGATCCAACATTTTCACATAAAGAAATGTCTGATAGACAGAGAAATCATCCGCCTGCGGAATACTGTTCTCAACCAGCAGAGAAATCATCCGATTGGATCTTAAAAAAATGGAGGCGAACGAAAAATAAGCCGGAAACTTCTTCCTCCGCAGAGAATACTGAAGAAAGCAAATATGTACACAATCGACAAAGCTTACACCAACACAATACTGAAAAATGGGCTATTCCAGACGATGAAACAGATAACTGGTCGAAAGATGTTTTTGACTTTTACTGTAGAGGAGACGCACCATTTTGTTATTCGGCAGTTTTTTCAAGAACAGTGGAGTTGGATAAAACATTTTGGGGAACTTTGTTAGCCCTCAATTCTACCAGATCACTCTCAGTAACAGTAAATTATTAAATCTTTTGATATTTCTCTTTTTTTTATTTTTATAATTTTAACATGTTCGTGACGTTTCTTTACAACATATAGAAGGATGGGTTGGAAGACTAATGAACTGGAGGAGTAGAAAGATTCAAGAAAATGCTTTGCTAAATATGCGGTGGACGATTCTACCACCACAATTTTATGATTGTTTATTGGAATCTGTACCTAAAAACGTGGTCAACTATTGCAATGGTAAAGTAAAACCGTTTCCGTCATTTTTTGATGTAGATTACGTCTTTTTCCCGCTTCCACTTGAAAATAGTGAATGGTTACTCGTGCGACTAGAATTGGTGTCACAAGAGCTAGTCATGTATGCTCATCAAGATGTTTGTATCGGTGAAAGATACAGAAACCATATTCACCCAAGGTTGACGAACATACAAATTTATTTAGGAGCTACATTAGTGCACATGCGATACTGGAAAAAGTCAGGTCATCAGGAAAAGTGTATAACATTTAACCTTAATGAAGACTATGTTGTGGCATCCAATTCTTTATCGGGTAACGAAGCGGTGTATCTTTGTATGCTAATGGAACATTTAGTCACTGATAAACCCATTGCCGTCAATGGTGATCTAAATCAGGCATGTTTGTCATACAGACGGTTTATGGCCGAAAAATTGTATTTTTGGCGGTGTTTACCCGTCCAAACGTTGCATAACCTATTGCAATTTTATTGTAATTTTAACCCGTATTATTCTTTGCCATTTTATTCCTGTAGTGTTTTGAATATTAAATAATTCCACAAACATACATGATGACAAATGAATTGGTATCATACAATGAATTGGTATCATACAACATACATCAATGTTGCGTTATCTTTTTTAATGACATAAGTTATAACGCCTATACTATTACAACAATGAAAAATAAATGCACTTGTTACACCACGAAGTGTTTTTTTTTTCCTTCGCTGTTGATCGTCCAAAATGCGTTTGTTCCACAGAATGTTTTCCCAACCTGTTGACGACGACGTTGATGACTGCAAACCAATTCGTCCGTATGAGAAAATCACCAAATTAGCCATTTGACCAAAGGTTTCCAAATAGGAACATCACTGAGGTGGCTACTTTCGTAATTTGTTGGTCAATGGCCATTTCAGTGAATATCATGTTTCACCATTGGACATTGACCAATTTGCAACTGGAATGGTGACCGGTTTTATATTAAATTACAAACATGACTTACTGGCAACTAGTCACGCCGGAGACAATAAGTCAAGTTTGATAAGATTCCCTTCCTTATTCCTTGTATAAGCAAAAGGGAATCTAAGGAAGGAAATCGTAAAACCGATTTCTCCCATATCCTATTGTCATCAAGGTTATTAGCCGTTACACCATGTGGAGAACGGTCATTTTAACACGTAATGACAGAGAAATGGGAGGTTCACCAGCGTTGCAGTATTATAAACTACCAGACCAAAGTTACAGTCTACAAGGGTTGTACCACGCGCGGATGTAACAACGATCCAAGTAGGTTTATGCAGATGTAACAACGATCCAAAAAATATGGTGGATGGTTTGATGATCCGAAATAAAGACTACAAAAGGAAAAAGAGATACGTGTTTGAAAATTTTCGTAAAATTATGTGAAAACATTTTTTGATTAGTGAAACTAAACTTATCTAGTAAAAGTAACAACTCTTGGGGAAGTATTATGCATTTATATACCGTGTTTCACGTCTCGGGACGTGCACGTCTCGGGACGTGCACGTCTCTGACATGCGAAGACGCTCGATGGTTACACGTGTCTCGTCACTGTGACGTTTTATGCAGAGTGAGACAACTTTGAGTCCAGTCATCAATTTAAATCTGTATGACGTCCTAAAGTCAGTGAAGACGTCTCGGGAAGTGTGTAGGCTAAATCCCTTACACATCAATTAATTACCATATTAAATTATATTATTTTATTAATATTTCTACACTATATATACCTACAAATTCTTCACCACATAACACATTTCTTACAAATCACGTATACAAAACACCAAGCAACCAATCAAAGATGGCCTCCTGGACCGAAGAAGGAATTCTTGGAATTACACTGGCCTGGCGCAATGTTTGCGAAAACACCCGAGTTTCTGACACTAGCCACGAAATTCGGGCTACTCCATTCTGGAATAAAGTTGTTACCGAGTTTCAAACACTTATGGACGGTCAAACAAACCGCACGACCGAAGAAGTGAGAGAAAAATTTCGCAACGTCAAAGGGGAGTGCACAATCTTTGAAGAATTCTTCAAGGCCAACAAACAGGAAAGGCCGAACGAATCCGAAGAACGGCTCATTGAATTGTCAAAGATTGACTACCTGTTCGACTATGATGAAGCCTTCGTGTATGTTTCGGCGTGGCAGTTGTTACGCCCGAATTATATTTATCTTTAAGTTCATGTAATAGGTATTTCTGTCATGTAATTTTGAAGTTTATATAAATTAAGGTTAATGTTTTAACGTTTTAATGTTTTAGTACCTTCAAATTTTATAAACTATTAAAAGCCACGGGACTTAAAAACCCGATGAATAGGATTACAAAACCTTCAAAAAATTACAAACATAAACATCAGTCATCATCATGAGTGGTACCTGAGGTACCCAAACCAGCCGCTACATCAAACGCAGCCTTGTTCTCCTGCTCCAGCCACTTTTGCTCCGCTTTCTTCGCTTCCGCACCCATACGGTCAGATTGATCAATGTAGTATCGGTAAGCAGCGACGGGTTCTTCAAATCCATTGCACTGGCGCACCACGCCAAGGATTGGGAAATCCATTTAGTGGAACAAAAAAAGTTGTTCTTTGAGCTCCTCCTCCCGAGGCTTCCCATAGTGTTCCCCTTCCGTAAGTTTCCCTTGGTTAAGGGCGTGGTAGAACCCAGTATCAAACCCCTCCGCTTCACCAGCCGCGCGGGCAGCTGAAACAATTGACGCAACCTGATTGCCTAGACTCGGCTCGTTCCAAATGCGCTTGAAAAACTGCAAAGATAAGTGTTAAGTCACAAGAATGAATAATAAGTAAAGATGGAAAGAAAGTAAAGATACCCACCCCAGCAACACCATCGGTCATCATCCACTTAGCATCTTCTCTCAACCTAGCTTGCACACTGTGCGCCTCCTCAAGCAGCTTCTTAGCACTCTCCGCTTCAGTGACAGCAGAAGAATATGCTTCATCTGCGGAGGCCTTCTCCTCGAGAAGCTGATCTCTCTCTTTGACCAAGGCAAGGTTTTTCTGTTCGGCATTGGACAGCTGGGACGTAACAGCCATCGGATTGTTGTCTCTCTCTTGGAGCTCAGAGCGTGTATCCGTAACCTTGAATTTAAGTTCTTTAACAACTTTCGCGTGGTTTTCAGCAGGAGCAACCAATTTAGCATTTTCATCTTTCAAAACCTGCATCTGCTCACGCTCTTTCATACGTTCATTATTGACGCGGTTGCACGACTCTGTCCATCCCTTTTGTTTTTCGGCAAGCTCCACCTTCAACTGCTTTACCTCATCCGCAGCCTTCTCCGCACAATTCAGATAGCTGTCAACGTCAGATTTCAACTTGTTCTCCGCTTCATGGACACGCTGTCGCTCCTTCGCAATGAAGCGCTTGGCCCGCTCTACCTCATCAGCGTCGCGTTGCAGTTGAATATCACGACGCATGAGAGAGTCGATGGAAGCCATCTGGAGCGCGGAACCAACACACAAATCTGAGATAAGTTGTGATCTCTCCAACCCATCTTGAAACCTTCTCTCATGGGGCGGGATGCAATGGGACACAAATTCTTCTGCAGTCAGCGGGTTAGCAAAACGGGAGTTCTCCCATATACGCCAGTGGGGCTTAAAAATTGAATCACCCCCGGCTCAAGTATCAGGAACAGAAGAAGACAGAAACTTGCGCTTGTCTTTCTGGCCAAACAACGGCCCTTCACCCACTATATCCAAACGAGGCCGTCAGAAACTTCGACATAATCAAACGTACCATGCGGTAACTTCACCTTAGACCCTACAGGCGTTGTCTTACAATGCCCACTAGACACAACAACCCCGCATGGCCGAGAAGGGTGAACCAGGTCATTGGACGACCCAGTCGATTCCTCATCATCAGGGATAACAGTCACAGGTATGGGTATGCACGATATGGGATCAGGATTAGGATACTCACAAGTAGGTTGGAAATGCTCCGGAGGATCCACCATGTTGGGAAGATAAAACCTATCAATCAAACCGTCTATGGGGTTGGGACGGTCAGGGCGTGTAGCTCTCCACTTGATACATACATTTCTGCGCTTCAAGAAAGCTTCCAGCATACTAGTCCCTGCGCAACATTAAACAAAAATAAGGACTCATGAAAGTCACACTTTAGGTCATAAAGCACGTACCTTTAGGCCGCAGGGAAGTCTCCATTCCATCCTGAAGGCGCACACGACTCAAACCTAGGTGTACCAACATGGCCTCCGGACACGTATGAACCTCATACGGAGAAGGATTCTCAATCAACTTCACAAACCACTCCTGTTCAGCATACCCATCCATCACCTCGTGATCAACAGGCCTTTGACGGTCTCCCATGACCTTCCAAGGCATGGCAACAGGAAGAACCCCACGGTTGATGTAAAAAAATTTCTCCTTCCAGTCGTACATGGACTTAGGAAGATCTGTGCCAATCGGAGACACCGCATTTCTCAGTTCAAAATTGAACCAGGACTGAGACTGGACAAGCACATAGAATACATTGAACCGCTCGAAGGTGGGTTCAATATCCATGGCTCTACAACAGGCTTCAAAATGAACCAATCTTAGCATGCCAAAGGCATTAACTTGGGTAATGTGGATACCATATTCAACCAAGGTATCCACCTGAAATTTAGTAGTAGGCAACCGGAAACCACAACCCAAAAAGTGGGCAGCATACAGTGTAATCTTACCCCTAGGGTGATCCATGGCCGTTTTACCAGCAGCAGGTAGCTCAACACCCCAAGAAGGATCAAGTTCCATAGCCTTACAAAATTCTTCAAAAGCTTTCTTCCCCCACCGGATGGTGGTGTTATTCAACAACCTTGGCGACTTTGAACTTTCTGACATGGATCTGAAAAGAAAGAAATATTTTTAGTTTCCAACAGATCTTGGAAAACCTAGCCGGAGAAGATGGAAAGTGAAGGGGAAAGGTTTTTGAAACTGAGAAAAGGCAAAAAGATCTTGCAAAACCACGCCGGATAAGATGGAAAGTTAAGGGGAAAGGTTTTTGAAACTGAGAAAAGGGGAAGGGAACTTGGAAAAACTCGCCGGATAAGATGGAAAAGTTAAGGGGAAAGGTTTTTGAAATTGAGAGGAAAAAAAGAGATCTTGGAAAACCTCGCCGGAGAAGAAGAACTTAATAGGGAAAAACTTTTTGAAATTGATAGATGATAGAAGTGTACGAAGAAAGGAGACGGAGGTATATATATACCTACTGCAATTAATGCGTTGAAAAAGGTGGAGAAAGTGGGTGACGGTTCATTACCAAAACGTGAGCTTTGGCGACACGTGTCCCATGAACTGCACAAGACGAAATTTTCCTCAACCGTCAGACGTCACCTGTCATCATGACAGACATCCCTCTGACGCCTGACGTTCCTGCCACACGACTCCTCAAATACACCATGCCTTTTCAAATACACGTGAGTAAATGCATAGCTGGCAACCAATGTTGGGGGACAAGTGTCAACATGTTATTGGACATAATATTATTATTGTTTTTCTTTTTTACTTCAACCTAAATCACACGACTCCTCGAATACACAATGCCTTTTCAAATACACGTCACTAAATGCATAGATGGCAACCAATGTTGAGGGACAAGTGTCAACATGTTATTGGACATAATATTATTATTGTTTTTCTTTTTTACTTCAACCTAAATAGTTATAAATTGACCTTGTTTTTATTTAATAACTTCTACTAATTAACAATTATAACAAAAATATAAAAATACAGCCTTGATCAGTTTCTTTATGAACATCCCGGTATAAATTTTACTAAAAACAAAGTTCATTTTAAAAAATGAATTTTTTAATAAAAAATAATATGAACAATAATTCGTATTTTTCACATTATATAAAAAATCTAACAATATCTTAAAAAGTTACGTTATGATGAATAGTTACGATGGTTTGTATTATTTTTAAGCGTAATGCTATATTTCATACCAGTGTAAAAAACTGGATAGTTGCTCAACCGGATCATCGTCACAACCCAAGGTTTAAAATGGTCTTTTATATGATATATTTAATTCACCTACTCTTATAAAAAATATCTTTTATATAACTTATTATCTAATGTCATCTTAAAAAAATTAACTCTTTTTATTGTAATTTTAATTATTTTTAAATTATTTATTTGTTTTTAAATTTAAGATTAAATAATTGATTATAATCAAGATAAAATTATTATTTTTATGTTTTTCTAATAAAATATGGCCCTAGGTTGGGTTGTGAATGAGACTGATCCCTTTTATTAGGAGCCATATGCACGCAAACACCAAACCCAATATTAGGCAAGAAAAATAAGAAACCCCTACTCGAGACGAGTTGGGTGAAAATAACACGGGCCTAAACCACGCCCCCGCAAGAAACAAACGAGTTTGGAGAGGAGCAACCAAAAATTGCTCACTTCCTACCCATCAACGGCAGCTGCCCTTTTTTATGTCATTAGGCCACGTCTGACGACGCAGGCGGGGAGGCGTACAGGAGGGAAGCTCTTTTTAATATTATTATTATTATTATTATTATTATTATTATTATTATTATTATTATTAGGAAAAAAGACACTACTTAAAACTATGGAAACCTTAATTAAAAGGAGTGCCAAGATACATGAGCTCAAAAAACCACTGAACTACTTCAAAAGAAGATGTATATAAAAGAAAGCAGACAACAGAAATTGATGGTTCAAAGGAACGGTTGGGTTTTATAAAAAAGGGTCGAAGGAATAAAAATAAAAATAAAAAGGTCGAAGGAAAAAAAAACAGGTCGAAACAAGAGGTTCGAAAGGGATTCTAAAAGGGTTCGAATGGAAATGAAAAAAGGTCGAATGGAATAAAAGGGCGAACGTAGAAGCAGAGGTTCGAAGGGGATTCTAATTTTGAAAAAGATCCGTTGAAAAGGGCGGAGGAGGATTAGCGGAGATGACGGAGGGGGCTTGGACAGAGGTGAAGGGATTAAGACGGAGAAGGTTTGGACAGAGGAGAAAGGCCTGAGATGGAGGGGATTAGCGGCGGTGGTTTGACGGAGGTGAAGGGTTGGAGCGAAAGAGGTTGGAGCATAACGGAGGAGGTGAAAGGTTGGAGCTGACTGGTCACCGATTAGAGCTGAACGGAGGAGTTGACATTGAAGGTGTGAAAGATTTTATAATCAACGACCCGGTTATAAACGAAGGGTTGTTTTTCTTTTTAATAATATTGTTATTGGGATGATGATGGAGAAGATGATGATGATTGGAATGATGAAGAGAATTGGGGAAGATGAAGAGAGGCAAAGTTTATCAAAGAAAAACTAAACTAAATGTTACCAGAAAAATAAAAAGATTAATAAATCATTTAGGATTTAAAAATTCGGGTCATTACAGCATGTGCATGCACAAATTCCACACCATTGTTATTACAAACCACCTCCGGCTCTCCATCCCTATTCCACACAATATCGTCCGCGAGAGGGTAAAATGTTGATAATACCTCCTCGAGCGATTTCTTAATGGTTCACCACATTCTTTGGGGACATGTCAATGTTGTCCTTTTTCTTTTAACAAAAATAAACTCCAGCTTCAAATGGTGGTAGGAGCAAGTCTAGGTTTGATACGGTTGCCGATGTTGGTTCATCGGTGTTACAGGTGCTGAAATGACCTCTCTACCCTTCACAGTTTAAGAGATATGTACCCGCGTGCGAATGGGCCGCATCATACACGTTAGAATAGGAATAATCAATAGAACATTCTAAACGCCATGCGCGCCACCTAGAACATGCCAGCTAATAGGAGACAATGAAAGGGACGTGTGTAACAATCGCAATTTTTCCCATAATTTAGTTATAACTTTAGGGATCTGAAGCGACAATGATCCAAAAAAAAAAATCACACAAGCATAATTTTTTTTATAACATTGGAGTTAGAATAGTAATACCCTAATCTCGAACATTAATACTAATAATATGATTATGAAAATCTATGCTAATTGTATTGGTAAAAGAAGTCTTGTGGATACATAATAAGTTTAATATTTTAATATGGTGATGACTTGAAAATGTTTTTTTTTTAAATCTATTTATTCCTATTAACTCCATCATTAAAGCAATGTGATAGTAATTGGAGAGTTATCATAAATTATTGCACACATAAATTGCATGGAAGGCTTTGAATTTTGTTGACAAAGTCATCATTATTGTAGCTTAAATGACCCCTTTCAAGAGGAGATAGTCGGTTACAAGTTCTAAAATTATATGGTCATCTAACAAATTGATCTCACCCAACAGTTATCACACATTTTTTTTCCACTTCGATTCATTCTCTTGTCGACAACCTTGGCTCTGCTGCTAGCATCATTAAGGCGTCACTATAGTGTCATCGTCTTCGATTGTCGTCAACAAATCATCTCCGTTGTCACCTCGGTGGTTTCTGGACCATCCCCATTGCTCTCGGTTTTGTTGCACAAGAACCTTGTTTACTTTCCAAGTGAGGTAATATAACCAACAACATAATACTTATCTTAATTTGTCTAACTCAATGGATCATAATATAGGATTTAGAATCTATATAAAATGGGTTTTTATGGCAACTTGGATATATTATTAGTTTAAGAAAATAATATCAAACATCATGTGTATGTCGATTTTTTTTTTTTTAACTTTTAGTCACCATGTTTACGTGACTAGTGTATTCAAGAGTTTTGAAAATTATATAATTTTTTTTTCTTCATGAGTTAGAAGTTGCCAGATCATATTACTAATATTATATTATGGTACCAAGTTTTCTATGGAGTTTAAATGCATTAATATATTGATAATACAAAGATCACAATTTATAGTTTGATAACGAAAAAGTCTAGCAATTCGTAAAATTAATGACAACACCATGTTTGACGATTGAATAACGATCTCAAACATCCCTATCTTCGTAAAATCAACGGGTCAACGAATCCTATAGTTAAATTAATCTCGAATATATTTATACTTAGGTTGTCATAAATTCAGAGTGCGACGTTAAAAAATTCTTGTCAAGTTGATCTATGCGTATAAGGTTCAAGCATAATTTGCAAGTTCATCATCATGATTAAGGTGAGTATACTTATCCCTTTTATTTCATTTTTTACACTTTTGGGGTGATTCATGTACACATATTAAACATACACGTGCACTTATTCATAAACGTGTTACATACAATTCATATACGTGTTATGCTTGAATTATTGTGCTTTGTGCTTAAACATAAATGTAGCATACTTGCAATCATTACAAAATCATTAACTTAGCTAGCCGACTTTAACAATGGATAACGCTATTTGGATTGACAACCCGCCTAGTGGAAAGTACCTATGTGTGTGGGAAGTCCTAGGTCATTGTTAATGCTTTAATCTTTGTCACATAAGAGGTTTGATTTTGACCCGTATTGTGTACTTTCATGTTTTTCATATTTGCCTTGAATGATTCATGACACTTGAATTGTAAACATTTTTATACTTATACTATATGTACACAAAACTATGTGTACTCACCAGCATTATTGTTGACGTTTTATTTTGTACATGTTTCAGGGAATGCTTGATGATTGTCACTTAGGCTTGGAATTAAACTTAATAAACAAGCTTTATGTATCGTTTTGTCTCAGACTTGATGTAATGGGTTGACTTGATGTTTGACTCTTAATCATATATTTGATAATATTTACACTTTAGTACCATGAGCTTTTGAACAATCGTTACTACGTGACACCTCGATGTTTCCGCCGTCGGTTGGAGTGTTACAACGTGTTGCCGATCTCTCCTGGCAGGTAGAAAGGACAACAAGGACACTCGAAAAGGACATCCAGCCAATGACAGAATGACAACGCAATATTCCTTGACGATTGTCAACTACGGGGCCCGCGCGAGACAACTATCATTGCTTAATCGACTAATTAAAAGACGAATCCTACCCTTAATCGACTAAATACCTATTCTTGGTCATTTTGATACACAAAAGCCCTATACTAGTCACTCTAAACTTGGAGAGAAAGATTGTAGTTGAAATACTTGTAATCTGTGTTATTCAAGTTCCTTGTAATTATCTAGTCAATCATCGATAATATATCTCATTACTTTGCTCATATTTAACACATTTATACTAGTGTTTTGTTATAAGCCGATTCGAGATGACTAATCTCCCATTAGACCTGTAGAGTGGTTTAGGCTTCAAGAAACAAAGATTAAAAACAAGACTAATTTTTCATCAATTCTCTCTGTTGTTCTTGTCATTCCTTCCATCTTTTTAAATACTTAAAGTGCATAACTGAAATAAACGTGCAAAGCATAATCAAATGTGAACATGGGTAGTTCCAGGGGCGGAACTACAGGAGGGTCAGGGGGGTCCATTGACCCTCCGGCCACCCAAAGCTTATATTAGTCGGAGTACTTAACATGATAAGCTTTCTTGCGTTTGGACCCTCTAGATTGTATTCCTTTAGTATTTAAAGGTAAAGAGTAGAGTGAGGTAGCGATTTTGGTGTTTTTCAGGCATGCCAGTGACACTGTTGTACGAAGGGGCGCGAAGGAAAGAAGAAGATGATGATGTGTGTTTTTCAGGCATGCCAGTGACACTGTTGTACTGACCATTCATTCACCACACCTACCATATTTAACTATAATTTATTATTTTATATATTAAATATTAATTTTAATCAAGAACAAAATATCTATCACAGTAATCGATGATTATATATGATTTTGTTTCTACTTTATATTATTAATTATTTAAGTACGTTGTTAAATATTTATTCATTTACAATTTTTTTTTAAATATTTGTTTCACAATATTTACTTATTGTGAAAAGACGCCATGATAAAAATGAAAGATTAAAATCAAGCATTTAGACTTACTAAAATGTATTAAACATTGATGAACGTAACTATAAAATAAGTAAAACAGAGTTACTAAAAGATAAATTTGTAGGTGACCATGCTTTACATTAATCAGTTATTGATGTAAATCAAAGACAAATGCATAATATTTCTATTGCGACCCTTTAGTTTAATACTTCTGGTTCCGCCACTGGGTAGTTCATGCGTGAAAACTACCTATCATGCCTAACTAATCTATCGTGCATGCATAGTGTGGAGAAGGGTCTAGTACATGGGTTGTGTGCTTGCGTCATGCACATATGATGTTTCTTCAACAGTCACTTTGATAATTATGTGGGGAGTCATTATCATATAAGGGTAGTTCTCAAGTGTGGATTTTAGAATGTTGTGAATGAATAAACCTAAGGTTGAGATTTGAATAAGGTGATTGATGAAAAGGTGGCGGTTTACGGTGGCCGGAGAGGTGGTGTAATTGAACACTATTGGTATGTGAGGTAAAGAGACCTTAGATCACCTTAGGTTAAGGAAATGATAACAGTTTCTCATGTTCATGAAAGAAGTGAAGCTGTGAAGGTTTTACAAATATATTATATTAAATATTGAACACTACCTCCATATCTACTTAAAAGAAAATTTTCTATAGAGGAGTTTTTTTCTCACGTCGCCTTTTTATCCTTATACCACAATGGCTTTTGCTTGAGTTATGCTTCTATAGGTGAGTAAGCATTTGAAACTTTCAAATGCTTAAGTTTTTCAAATTTTTAATAAATGACGATATATGTACAACAAAGAGTTCATTACATACAATATTCTTCCAATCACAAAACAATCATAACTTATTTTTAGGATAAATGCACTATACCTGCACTCTCCAAGATTTAAACTTTTAACCTTTTGGTTATAGATTAAAATCATAACTAAGTACATGTAGAACACACCCGTCAAAACAAAACATTTTAATATTGTCGCTACATAAATTTATGAAAATACTATATACTATAAAAAGGTATCGATAGAGAGAGGTATAAACACATTGGGTGCCCCATTATCAATGACATCAAATTCCTTCTGTTTGAGATGCATGTAAACTACCCAATCTCCATTTCTAAGGGCACTCGGCATCGTAATTATATACCCGGTTCGACTACCCCAAGGGACATGATACGATCCAAACTCCGGCTTGCCCCATCCAAAGTCCATATCTTTAATCGGTAAACCTTGCCCAGATGAGACAACTACACCTCTACCTTCTGACTCTTCATTCCCAAAATACAATTTGGCAACTGCTGGTGTTGGCCGATGCAACTGTACCCAATCAATAAGCCCCTTAAAATGCTCTTCATTTGTTGCTTCATCGACAAATTGATGAACATGGTTCGCAACTTCATGAAGAGGAATTGCCTTTAGATCACTATTTGTTGCCACCCCATATGGGATGGATACTACATTACCATAATAGTTTTCTAAGAAAGATGAAGTTTTCTCGTTATTGTTTGTGAGAAATCTTCGTCCGTTTACGACAATGCCCATTCTAGATTTGGTATTAACAATATCATTTCCTCCATCTGCTAGTAATTTCCACAAATATGCGGTGAATGATAATAGTTTGCTTCTTTTGCTTTCTTTCGTGCTAGCTTCTGATTGAATACGCTCAATTGATTTAGCATCTACATAGTACATATGACTATCAAGCGGTTCCTCAAAGGAATATGGAGGAGGGAGTGATGAGATTGGGATGTATAAATTATCAAGGGATGATTCATAACGAGGTTGGTGTCTTGGGTTCAAAAGTGAGGTCCGAAACGATGGAATGTTGAGGATTGTTTCTGATTGTGCATACCTTGCCCATGCGACTAAGAACATATTCAATGAGTAACCATCTGTCAGTTGATGGTTAAACGTACATGATATTATTATTGATCCGCATTTGAACTCCGTTGCCTATTTCATTAAAACTTGTGTTAGTGATCTTTGCATCTGTATGCATGCTTCATATTGGATGTACATTAGGTAAATAACTTGATTTTTGACATCAATTAAAAAAATGTTGAATATAAAAGTGCTATACATTGTTGCATTATCTTTTTAGTTTGTGTTGCTTATTATGTTATAACTCATGTATGTACGTGTGTTCAGCATCAACTATGTACATCAAGTATTTCAATACGTTTCTTCTAATCACATGGCATCAAAGCCACAGTACATCATCTATTCCCTACCCAAACGACAAGCTATGTACCATTTTACAATAAAACTCGTACTCATCCCTACCCAAACGACAAGCTATGGACCATTTTACAATAAAGCTTGTAGGCACAACAATCATCGCCCACCTTATCATCTCCCTTACCTAAGTTCCCAATGGAATACTAATTCTACCCAAAACATGTCACGCAACTTTGGATACTGTAAATCTTTTTTATTTGGTGACACAAAATTATTGACACACAAAAATGCGCGTCATGAATTCATCAGATTTCACCAAATATGACATTTGTTTTTTGACATATACTTTTGCATGTCATTAAATTAGTGTATGTCATAGTTGGCATGTCATCAAAGGCTATTTTCAAGTAGTGTAATGTTCTATTCACGTTGTACTTCGACTCTCGGGCCTCTATTCATGTGACTAGTTATATGGTACGTCACTTTTCAATAATTGTATTAAATCTCCTGTCACTAGGGCTGTAAACAAACCGAACGTTCAGCAAACAGTTTGTGAACTGTTCGGCGGGAAGTTCGTTTGTGTTCGTTTGTTTAATAAATGAGCGAACACAAACAAAAAATTACGTTCGTTTAGCTAAACAAACGAACATGAACAAAGGTCGCGTTCGTTCGTTTATGTTCGTGAACGTTTGGTAACGTGTTCGTGTATGTTTGTTTTTGCTCGATAGTTCATTAGGGTTTTTAATTTTTTATATTTAATTTAAGTATTTCAAATTTCTCAGTGGTAGATTATTTAACATATATTAGTATATCACATGTTAATATTTACTTTAACTATTTTGATTAACTGTTATTTTGTTATTTTTGGTGGATTAAACGAGGATTTCAAGTTTATTATGATACCTCTGTGTTTTTATAAGACATTATATGATCAAGATTATGTCACGTATATTTGGGTAATTGGATTAGTATATTCTGAGCGGACAATGTTAGCGATCAAAAATGTGAATTTTCAGAATTTAATGTGTTAGTTTGTGCTCGATTTTGTTCAGTAATGCCTATTTGTGTTTGTTTACGATCATTTGTGTTTGTTTGTGTTCGTTTTTGGCCGAAACCTAAATTTTGCAAATAAATACAAGCGAACACGAACAAAAATCTCGTTCGGTAAGTGTTCATGAACAGCTCGTGAACACGTTATTTTCTTAACAAACGAACATGAACAAAAAATCTCGTTCGGTAAGCGTTCGTGAACAGTTTGCAAACACGTTAATTCCTTAACAAACGAACACGAACAAGGCCTTGTTCGCGTTCGTTTGGTTCGTTTACAGCCCTACCCGTCACCCAATTGTGCATTTAACCTCTACCGCTTTGGTCTAAAGAACTATCATATAGTTTGCTCTAGCCTGGTAGCTTATTATGCCAAAATCTTAATTTATGTGTCATTCTATCATAAACTTCTCATGAGGTAATATACAGGGCCATCTCCGAAATAAAATTTTTGGTCCCAAAATTTTAGTAAAGAGGAATGAATAAAAAAAATTATCAATATGGTGCTACAGCCAAGGGTTAACTTGAAACCTATACAATAATTTAGCATTGTTTTTCCGTATCCACTAACAAAACTTTAATATACATAAAACAAATATATATCCTAAATAAATATATATATAAATATATATATATATATATATATATGTATATGCACTTTTTTAACAAAAATACGGCCCCGTTTGAGGATCGGGCCCTGAGTCAATAACCACCCGGCCATGCTCAGGGCCGGCCCTATAGTAAGATATTAGGAAGTATAGTATTTTATGAAATTTTGATGGCATATCTATGTTACCTTATTAAGGAGGAGAGATAGCTAGGATAGTAATTTCACAACCATTTTAAGATGACATATCAAGAGTCACAAGCATAAATCCCTAACTTTTACCATTTTCTTCCTATTATGCCCCTATGTACAATATTTGATGGCACATGTATAAGTCACTAATACAACTCGTATAATGCTCCCTCTCCACATGTAACCCCTTCATAAATTTCATGATATACATTGGTGTGTAAACAAATTTATTTGCATGTTTCAGTTTTTTTTTTCATTTTAATTTGATTATTTTTGGAAGGGTTCGTATTTTTCATGATATACATTGGTGTGTAAACAAATTTAGGTGAGCTAAATTCAGATTTAAACGATGTTGCAACAGTTGCACCTTATTTCTATCCAAATAAGTAGTAATGTTGAAAAGCAATTGTCTTTTTCAATTAGTTGCAAATCTTTAACAAGTAGGGCTTGAAAGTCCTAAAAAAATAGAGGATACACATATACATGCATACATACATATAACTTCTACATTATCTTTTTATTCATATTAAGGTTTGAATTATATTCCCACCTTATATTATTGACTCCGCGGCAACGCGCGGATTCCCCAATAATAAAATTCAATATTCTATTTAGGATTTAGTTTGTTGTTTATATCAATACTCCGAATTTTTGTTAAAAAAGTATAGTATTATATGAAAAAAAAGGCTAATTAAGCAAATTCATTTTTACCTGAACTGATAACAAACCACGATTAATCTTTGGCACCAACTTCCCTCTCACAGAATAATCAGGGTGAAAAAGATCCAATTCGTTCATCTCCACATCTGCATGGGCATGCACAAATTCCACACCATTATTGTTACAAACCACCTCTGGCTCTCCATACTTATTCGGCACAATCTCACCCGCAAGCGGATAAAATGTCGATAATATCCCCACGAGCGATTTCTTGATGGTCTTCACCACAGTCTTTGTGGACATGTCAATGTTTTCCTTTTTCTTGTAACAAAAATAAACTCCGGCTTCAATTGGTGGTAGGAGCAAGTCTAGGTTTGATAAGGGTTGCCGGTGTTGGTTCATCGGTGTTACGGGTGCTGAAATGACCTCTCTACCCTTCACAGTCACTTGATAATCAGGTAGGGAGTCATTGTCATATAAGGGTAGTTCTGAAGTGTGGATTTTAGAGTATTGTAAATGAATAAACCTATGGTTGAAATTTGAGTGAGATGGTTGATGGAAAAGTAGTGGTGATGGTGACGGTTGCGGTTTACGGTGGCGGGAGAGGTGGTCATGTGGTTGAACATTACTAGGTTGATGAACACTATTGGTGTATGAGGAAAAGAGACCTCTAGATCTTCTTAGTTTAAGGAAATGATAATATTTTCTCATGTTCATAAAACAAGTGAAGCTGTGAAGGTTTTACGAATATTATATGAAGTTTTGAATACTATCTCCATATCAATTTAAAGCAAAATTTCCAACTTGGAATTTTATTTATTTTAATATATTAAAGTATTAAAATTAACATATATTAGTAATAAATGTTACCATAGGAATTTTGTCTATTTGCACATGGAAAATGTGAGACAAGATATGTCCCCTACATTTTGTCTATTTGCACAGGGTAATGTATCGTAGTAGTGCAAAGTACCAATTTTAAGATTTGTGGTTTATATTACTTTGAAAAAATGAAAGGCTAAAAAATGAAATATGATACGTTACCACATTCACAAACAACCAAATGCAACGTACTCTCTTTTGTATGGAAATTAGAATACGTCGAGTGTAGTGGCTAGCAGAAAAGAAAATTGGTATCTAAAATATTTCTTTCTCTACTTTGGTTTTTGAAGTGTTTGCCTACTAAAAAATTACCTTCTTGGATATTGGTTCATCTCGAATCGAACCGTAACAAAATAGCAACATTCATTTTAGCAATACCGTTTTGGTGACTTTTGTTAAAGTCGTGTTATTTATTTTTTATTTTTTTTTTTTTTAAATCAACTAATTACTTTTATTTTTCTCGGACAAAGAAAATTACATTAAGATAACGGGCAGACGGGCAACAAAGAAAATTACATTAAGATAACGGGCAGACGGGCAACAAGCTGCGCCGCTATTTTAAAATTACTGTTATTTATTTATTTATTTTTTGGAAGTATGCCATATTTTAAAATTAATACACTCAAATGAAAAATCTAAAACCTTCGACAACATATCCATCTATTTTATCATTTCTTGTTGTATATTTTGGCAAATATGAAAGTGGGAGAGTGTGTAACATCTATAAATCTAGGTAGTACACTACAAAAAATTAAGCGGTGAACCGTCCTTTGGTCGCCGCTAAAGGTCAAAATTGGACAGGCTTTATCCCAGCCGTTGATCAAGACAACATCAACGTCCCAGATTTCATAGTACTTTATTAGCGACGACTCGTGTCGCAACTAATGGTCTAAAAATTTTTGACCTTACCCACCCTTATCTTCTTTGTCGCTGCTAATATTGGCCTAAAATTTTTTGACCTACCCACCCTTATCTTCTTCTTTCCCTCTTTCTTTTTCCTCACATCTCATTTTTCTCTTCTCTCTATCTCTCGATCTACTCTCTATCTCTCCTCTCATCTCCCTCTTCACCCCACCTCTTTCTTTTTCCCTCTCACACCCAGCAGAATCATCCCCCACCACCGAAGCAACCCACTGGAGCAAACCCCCCACCGAACCACCACTCTCCCTCATCCCTCGTCTCTTTCACCCCACCACCGAGCCACCACAATCGACCCATTCTCTCTCTCTCCGGTGAGTTTTTTTTTGTTTTTTCTTTTTTTCGTTTTTTTTTTCTTTTCTTTTGTGTTTTTTTCTTTTCTTTTGTGTTTTTTCTTTTTTTTCCTGTTTTTTCTTTTTTTCTGTTTTTTTTCCCAGTTTTTTTCCTTCTTTTTTTCTGTTTTTTCCTTTTTTTTCTGTTTTTTCTATTTATTTGTTTTGTATTTATTTTATGATAATATGTTTATGTTTGTAGGAAATCACCGATTTAGTAAACACGTGAAGTTTCGTCGCCGCTAATTGTTTTGTTTTTTTTTCTTTTTTAATATTTATGTTTTATATTGTTAGTATGAGGTTTGTATGTGTGTAAGTAGGTGTGTATGTGTGTATTTTAGGTATGTATGTTTATATTAAATTGTGTATTTTTATTTTAAAAAATATATTATGTATATATATTTAAAAAAATGATATATGTAAGTAAATATGTATTTTTTTTAAAATACATAATGTATAAATATTTAAAAAAATATATTATGCATGTAGATTTTTTTAAAATATGTTATATGTGTGTATGTATGTATGTATGTATGTATGTATGTATGTATGTATGAGTGTATGTATGTATGAGTGAGGCGACCCGTATGTATGAGCGTATGTATGTAGGAGTGTATGAGTGTGTGTGTGTATGTGTGTATGTATGAGTCTGTGTGTGTGTGTGTATGTATGTATGTATGAGTGTATGTATGTATGTATGTATGAGTGTATGTATGTATGTATATATGAGTATATGTATGTATGTATGTATGAGTGTATGCGTGTATGTTTGTAAGTATGTATGTGTTTGTAAGTATGTGTGTGTATGTATGTAAGTATGTATGTGTATGAACGTAAGTATGTATGCGTATATGTTTATTTATATTTATATGTTAATACATACTGAGACTAGAAAGACATGCCCGAGAATGAATCCTCATTTAAAACATAGTGAGCTTAGAAATACCCGCCCGAAATTGATTTAGTAATTAATTTCTACCCCCGTTTTGGGACTGCTTTTTGAATATTTTATCTCATTTAGGATGTGAATGTGTACTATATGATTGTTTTTTTTTGAAAGATTCGGTTGGCGTTTCCTCTTTGCTCCTCGGGTATATATTTATATTATATACTTGGAGGCTAAGGGGAAATGCTGCTGAATTTTTCTTAAACAAACAATTATGTAATACACACGCATATATGAGACAAGGTATTCAAAAAATGGATTTAGCAGCCTACCCTTTAGGTGTCAATAATATGTTTCATTTAAATTATCGTGCCTTAAACCCAAATTATGTTTCAGTCACATTATTATGTCGATCGATAAAAGTTGGATAAACTACAGAATCGTTTGGACGTTGAGTACGAAAAAGGAATTGACAATTTCATTGAGTATGCCAAACCATTCGTCAAATCATTTGGAACGATTAGATGTCCGTGTAGAAAGTGTAATAATTTTAACTTCATAGACTTCACAACAATGACATTTCATATTTGTATAAATGGTTTCGATAAGGATTACACGATGGATCTATCACGATGAATATCCAATTAGGTCGTCTCCTGTAGTTGTAGATGAGGTTAGGAGAAGAAGCGATATGAATGACGTTATCGAGGACCTTATAGGGGGAGCGTATGGAAGAGGATACAAACCTTAATGAAGGGGAATCGGATACAGAGCGTAGTGATGTTCGTGATGAGTTTGAAGCCCTGATAGATGAAGTCGAATCAGAATTATATCCTGGGTGTACTGATTATTCCTCCCTTGACTTTATATCAAAGCTTATGAATATGAAGGTAAGGCACAAATGGACTAATAATTCTCGGGTTTTTCCAGTCTGTACTTCTAGCAGGTACCAAGGTCCCCCTTCGCATTACAAAGCCAAAAAGATATTAAAGAAGACCGGTTTGGGATATGATATGATAGACATGTATAAATGGGACTGTGCTCTCTTCTGGAAAGAACATCAGTTGTTGCAGAATTGTCCTGTATGTAATGAGAGTCGGTGGGTAACAAAGACACAAATGGCAAGAAGGTACCTCACAAGGTGTTACGATACTTTCGTTTGACCCTCAGACTACGACGCTTGTAAGGCTAAAGGCACACAGGAAAAGATATGATATGGCACAGTACTGGGCGATCAGAAGATGGTATTATGCGTCATCCAGTTGATAGATCTTCATGGAAGGACTTTGATCTAAGGTACCCTTACTTCTCGAGGGAACCCCAATTAAAATGTTTGCCTAGGGCTTGCAGCTGATGGTTTTAATCTAATCGTCACCAATTGATTCCATAAACTCTGCTTGACATAATCAAATAAGAAACAACAGTTTGGACTACTTTTCCAACGGCTACTTTTCAAACGACTATTTTTCTAAGCCAATAAAGAAAAGACAGAATAATCATAGTCAGTCACAATTCAATCTACACACACACACAAAGATATGGGTGGTGGTTATCATAACGATGCAGCCGGTCCTTCAAACCTCAGGCGATACTCTCGCCGACGGTGACGTTCACAACCGCTGTCCTCTCCTCCTCCCAACCTCAACCACTGTCATCTCCTCCTTCTACACTATACACTCCTCCTCCTACCGTACACACTCCTCCTCCCCATACTCAACCACTGTCATCTCGTCGAGTGACAACAATTCCTCCTTTACTAGGTTACACTCCCCCAAATACAGATGCTCCTCTCACAGATGAGAAATATATCCGGGCTCTAGACTACACTATGGTTGTCATAGGAGTGGGGCAGCTACGACTGGTGGATACCTAACCCCAAGCCCTCCTACTCTGGAGCCAAATGAGGAGGGTTACCAAGCAGATATGAGTATGGATGATGAACCATACTATATTCCAAGTCATAACTATGGCTGCATCCTCTCAGATGCTAGGTCGGACGGTCGTGATTGCGATCGTTCTGTGTTCTCGCTGGGGTACACTACAAGAATTTAGGGTGTTTACCCACACTTAATTTACCTACACATGTAAATGTGTAGCTAAATATCTACACATTTTTGTACATGTGTAGGTAATTGTTGAAGATTTGTTTTTAATAATAACTAACACTTAATATGTGTTGGTAATACTTTTTAGCTACACTTTCGTGTTGGTGGGAAATTTTTCCCCCAAAATTGACAACAATTAAAGGTTAAACTACCTACACATGTGACAAAAAAAATTTATGTGTAGATAAATTATCTACACATACGTAAACGACTAATATATGTGTAGGTAAATTATTATGTTTACCAACACATAATAATCTTAACTAAATATGTAGATCATAAACTAAGCAAATACAATTTTTTTTATTTATTTTTTTTTTATGAAAATGAAGGGGCATAGCAAATACCTACACATGTTTAAAATGTATAACATGTGTAGATATTGCATGCATATAAAGTAAGTAAATATTTTTTAGTGACGTGGCAAAACAAATACATACGTATGTTTAAAAGTGTACAATATATGTAGATACAATTATCAATCGATTACAATTATCGGTTCGTCATAAAGGTGTTACATTTTCACCCTTGTAAACCTCGAGATCAAAAGTTTCTTAAATTAGTCGAGGTAACTTGCTATCAAATCAACCTATCTTAGCTAAAAACCATAAAAAAAAATTGTTTAAAGAAAGTCCCCCCCCCCCCCCCCCGCGCCAACGACGAAGTGACAATTTAATAATGATGTGTAGTTAACCCATTACAACCTTGTTAAATGATGGTTTAGTTAAAGGTCCATCACCTACGTGGCACTTTAACATTGACGTGTAGTTAAAACTACTACACATGGTCTAGGACTGTAACATTTGGATTTTTTTTGAGATTTTTTTTTTGAATTAATAAAAGAAACCCTAATTTATTTGTTTTTATATATCAAATCGATAATAGTAATGTTGTTTTTCTATGGTTATTAATAAACTTTATCCATTTATCAATCTATATTCTATATAAAAAAAAACATTATTGATTTAATCCTAATATTGCGTCTCTCATTGATTTAAAACCTAATATAATAAAAACATGTAAAAATAGTATCCAGATTAGATTTTTTTAACATCCCATTGTTATTATTTTTTTTTTAAATCATGTTCTCACAGTTTGAGTTAGGCACGTTGAGTTGTAAACGAGCTAAGTTTAGTTGAGACAGGGTGGCCTCAAGCTCAACTCGTTTAAAAACCAAGTCGAGCTGAGCCGACTCGTTTTTCTTAACAAGCTAAAACATTGGGCTTGGAATTGACTTGTCAAAATCTCGAGTCAACTCATGGCTCATTGAACCGGCTTGTTTTTTTTTTCTGAAAAAATAATAAAAAACAAAGAATATCATTTTCATCTACTGTTAAAACCCAAACCTTAAGAAGTTGATCTTTTTAAATTTTAAAACAAAAATTAACAAAGAGTTAAAAGGGAAAAATAAGTTATTATATATTATGTTATTGGATCTCTCACGCATAAGAATCCTACCCCGCCATACACCCTCAAAAAATTCAAAACAAAAAAAGAACCCGCCTCTATCTCTCTATATCACTGTAACCTTCAACCCAACCCAAAGTAACCCTAAAAAAACAAACCTTCAACCCAAAGCAGAAGAACAAAGCAAGAATCCTACCCCGGCCCCAGTTTTCCGATCAATATACCCCTGTCTTCAGGTATTTTTTTTCCAATCCTGAATTGTTATGAGTTTTATATGATGTTGAAAGAATTAATTTTTGGGTTTTGGTAGTTTGATGTAAATCCATGGTTTTGTGATGAAAGAATTATGGGATTATAAAAAAAATGTTTACCCCCTTCGATTTAAGGGTTGAGTTTGGGTACAGATTGTTTTTCCAGTCAAACCACCACCACTTAGAACCTACTCCAACCACCATGTTCATGTGTTGTCGTTGTTATGTTGTAGAGAAAGAGGGACAATAGTGTGGGCTGAAACATTTGTATTTTAGGGCTTTAGTTTGGTTATTGCTTAAAGGAAAGCAAAGGTCAGACAACTTTTGTGGCCTTGGTAACCCAAATTTCTAAAAAGTCCCAATAAAAATGGTTTTGAAAACATGGTAAAGCTGAAGCAAAAAATGGTTTTGAAAAGGGTCACACACAAGGTTTTATGGTTCTAGTATATCAAACAGGGAAAGAAACAGTTTGCTTTGGGGAAAGGGTCTCTCAAAATAGGATCACAATAGAGCTGGCATATGGTTTATATACTAGTAGTGTGCCCGCGCGATGTAGCGGGTAACACAACTACTTTTATGGGTATGTATTATTTGGTTCAATTCAGTTATTAGCCTCAACTAAAACCAAAGTCAATGGTTAAATAATCTTATTAGCCTATTGGTTAATTGGTTCGGTTTATTTGATTAGATTGTCGTTTTTCAGTCCGGTTAAGTTAATTTTGTTAATAACCAAAACTAAACTTTGATCAAAGTATAAGTCTACTAAAGCATGGGCTTAATGCCCCATCTTTTTTGGGCCCCATTCTATGATGTTAAAAAAAAATTAACGTATGAAAAAAATATGGCCGTTTAAAAATCGTGGGGCTAATTTCCTTAAAACAAGAAAAACATGTAACTATTATTTTTCGTTTAATTCGGTTCGTTTTCGTTTCAGTTATTACTTAAACCTCTCATATCATTTTTTATATAAAAAACTATACCAATACTGTACTCTAATTAAAAAGAATAAAATGCTTGCTTATATTGTGTAATAATATTAAGAAAATATTCACGAACGAAAATCTTATGGACGTTTAAAAATCATGAGGAGTTGGTTAAATTCAGGGTATAAAAGTGTAATTACAATTTAAATAACCAAAATTGAGTAAATATGGAGGGACATATGTGTAAGTATTTTTTAAAAGACATGTTTGCCTTAAAAAAAAGTAGTTAATATATGCATTGTGTTTTGTACTACAATCAATATACTTGTAAAACTTGAATTTTAAGAGATCACTGGGAAATGTATTATAATAAAGTTTAGATGATTTAAATTCGTTTTCGTTTTTTTCCTTTGTTTTCATTTCGGTTATTGCTTAACCCTAACATATAATATTTTAAAAATTAAAAAACTATAGGAATACTATACTCAAATTAAAGAGAATAAAATTCTCTTTTATACGGTGTAATAACATTAAGAAAATATTATCGTCTGAAAAAGTTATGAACGTTTAAAAATCGTGAGGTAGTTGGTTAAAATAAAGGTGCAAAAGTGTAATTGCTATTTAAATAAACAGAAATTGAATAAAGTTGATGGGGCAAATATGTAAGTATTGTATAAACCTATAATATAGTATAGATAGATAAGGGGAGAAATTGTAACTAATAAGGGGTATATGTGAAGTTATGTTTGAAAAGACATAAATACCCTTAAAAAGTAGTTATTACATGCATTGTGTGTTGTACTTTAGGCATTTATAGTTGTATTACTTAAAAATTAAGAGGTCATTGTGAAATGCTTTATAAGATAGTATAGATAAAAAAAAAGGTGATGTTATTTACACCGGGTTTTTTTAGGGTTTCACAGCTCTCTACGGCTCGTAGAGGCCTCTACGGGCCGTAGAGGTGTCAGAGCATTGAAAACAACATCCCTATACGACTTGTAGAGGCCTCTACGAGTCGTATAGGCGGGGCCACTGCAATGATTGACACTGGCCTCTACGAGCCGTAGAGGCTGGTGTAAATAAGTTTTAGGGTGGTGCAAATAGGGGGCCTAAAAAAAAGAGGTGAATGGGTAAAAAATTGACACATGGGTTTTGGTGATCTGTTCCTTTTGACTTCTGCTGTGATCCCACTCTCAATTGGGGTGGAAGTTATTAGGGACTTTGGTGAGTCAACAGGAGTTTGTTTTTTATGTTTAGTTGTTTTGTATAAAGTTTATTTTTGTGTTTTGTTGGTGCGTATGTTTCTAATTCTTTTTCTTTTGGTGGTTGTATCTCTAGTCTTTAGCTAGCCGTTTTTTTGCTAGTTTTAATAAAATTGGTGTTTTATTAGCCGTTAAAACAAAAGTCCCAGCAAATTATACTTTGCGTCATAAGTCCGGTTTTGACATCCGAAAATTTTAAAATAACTTTGATTGGAAAATTACTCGGGAGTCGATCCAAATTCATATTTGATGTTAAAACTTCGCCTAGAATAATGCAACTTTGGTCATAGATAATTAAAATGTGGACTGTACATGATTTTAATATATGTGGACATATTATATAGGACTAGATTCATACGATGAGTAAATGATTATGGGCTAGCTTAGTTTCATAGTTGTTAAGAAAGAAGACTGGGAATATCTATGTGATATGTAGAGTGACGAAAAATATGTGGTAATGTTTTATTGATCTTTTTGTTATTATCTTATTATTTGTTATTGAATTTTATCTTTTTTTTTATGTGAAATTTGGTTGTATGACCTTAAAGGAAATTGCAAAAAAAAAAAAAAAAAAAAAAAAAAAGTTTTTGCACATGCAAAACGAAAAGTAGGTAGCAGAAATGGATCGAAAAGTACAGTACGGTATCACATTAAGCGTGGCTTAGATTTGGAATCTTCATCGGGTCAACTTGAGACTTGGCAGCTTACACATTGGGATGAGGAAAAAGATTGGATATCTAATGCTGCGGCTACAATATATGTAAGTTTACATATTCATTTCTACCACTAAATATTCATTATTTGGTAATTTATAGTATTTGTCTTCTTTTCCGTTAAAAGGATGAAATGATGAAGCTGAGAAACCCACATACAGTGGAATCAATGAGCGATAAGAAGATTACTGAGAGTGTACTTGGACGAAGCTCCATTCGTCTGCATGGGTGGGGACGCGATCCAATTATAGCTGATAACACAATGTGTACTAAAAAATCAAAGCGTCCTACTTATGACGAGCTAGTGGATCAACTTCAAACAATGACAACTAAATGTGCAATTATGGAACAAGCACTTATTGATAATAATATTATGCCTCCTCCATCAAATACATCAGAACAATCTCAAAGTGATACACTAGAGAGTGATGAAAGTATCGATGACTGAAGTTTTTTTAGTAATTTTATATAAGTTGTTATTAACTTATGGTTAATTTTTCTTTTGTTTGTTTAAGTATTTGGTTTGGTTTCTTGAACGATGATGTTTTATTAATAATGATAATTTAGTCGCATTTCTTTATTTACTTGTTTTTGTATTTGTTTATATATATATTTGAATATTATTATATATATAGTGGTGAGTGTTTACCTACACATAATTTTACATTTAACTACATATATATTTATGACACGTGTCATAATTATAGTACAATTCAGTTGCCTTGTCATGTGCCACGTCAGATGCCATGTCATGCGACACGTCACTTGCCATGTCATTGGTCACGTTGACACACGCCACGTCATGCGCCACGTCATGCGCCACATCAGATGCCATGTCATAATTTATCTTAACAAGTTTTTATAGTTTAACCACACATATAACATACTTTTAGCTACATATGTATGTGTAGGTATAGTTTGCTGTATACCTACACATAATTTATGTGTGGTTAATGATCAATATCTACAGTCCTGAGTCTACACATCTTAACACTTAATTTATGTGTAGGTAAATACAAAGTCCAACACATTATAGCCTTTTTCCCACACATACTATGTGTGGGTAATGACCTATATTTCTTGTAGTGGTACACACCGGAGGATTGGGATAATTATTCTCCGTAAAAGAAATTTAGGTTTAATTATCTAATGTTTTAATAAGTAATTTAGGATTATGTAATTTTTAATTTAATAAGTAATTTAGGATTATGTAATGTTTTTATGTAATTTTATAATAGGTTTAATTATGTAATGTTTTTATTTAATTTAATAGGTTTAATTATGTATTTTTTTTATTTAGATCCAATGCTTTAAATTATTCAAAATTTGAATTTTTTTTAACTCCAACAGATAGTTTTTATAATTGTTTTAATTTTTTTTAAAGCTTATTATCTTCACATGGTCTTCCACGCCCAACCGGGGTAGTGTTCACGAACTTGTAGCCCTTCAACGCCCAATTCCACCACCCGCCACCCCCACCCCCTCCCCACCACCACCACTCCGTATGCTCTAACAACTAGTAATCTTACCTCTGAATCATTACCCCTCCCAAGAAGTTTTGGTCCCAAATTAATGCCTGCCTAAACAATCTATAACAATGAAGAAAATATTAAAGACCGTCTGTGTTATACGCGTAACATGACTTGTGTAGAACCGTCACAAGATTAGAAGTCCCCGGCAACGACGCCATTTGATGACTGTCTGTCGTCAAGGGTCATACAAAACCTAAATAACCTAGGTAGCCAGGGTAAGTAGGGAATATCGAATCCACGAGGAGCATGTGGTTAGCGTCACAATGGTTGTTTATTTGTCTAAGTTAGTTACCAAAATAAATATACAAAATACAATTATGAAGTTTGCTAGTTTTATCTTTTTGTTTGTTTTATAAAAATGTTGAAATGATTATAAAATAATCTAAATAAATAATAAAGATAAATGTAACTTCTACCCGGGATCCTATTTGTATAATCTTGCAACCTATTCGATTTAACTACAAGAACACCACATAGCCATGGCCTTGGTCATCCTGTCACAATAACTAGCTATCCTGTCACAATAACTATTCAGGTTGAAATAATAACTAGGGACATGTTTTCAACGTAAACCGTACGCCTAGCTATCCCTATACAAATATCAACCAACCTCCCTATGATGCCAGAAATCACAGTTAATAGATAAATTGGTTCAAATATAAGCAAGGTTTATTCAATCCAACACAAGTAGTAAAAATACTAGTTCATACATAATTAAAATGAGTTCAGAATACAAAATCAATACAAAGATTCACCTGGGGGAAATTACGGATGACTTAACCGCTCATGGTTATAGTAGAAGCCTCCATCCCCTTGTTCTCTTTCTGTTGTGCGAATTTTTGACAGCCAAAAGGCTGCTCCTTCATAAATCCCCTTCCGTGCCTTCCTTCAATTGTCAGCCGTATAGCATTTCATTCGCGGCCGACAAACAAACCTGAAACAAAAAAAAACAAGAAAAAAAAAAACAAAACAAACAAATCGGGATACCTGCAAACATTAGTGGTTTCCAGATTGTCCCTGCCCGAATGGAGATTGAGTACGGGCAGGGAAATCTATTATTACAGTTCAAATCATAACAAGTAATCCCATGACTCCAACAAAAATAAAACTGACTCGAACACACTCAAAAATAAAAAAAATAAAACAAATAAATATACAAAATATACAAAAATCATACCTGGTGTTCATTCATGGTGGTCTCAAAGAACATTTGCCCACCGCATTCCCGATGTAAGCTTGGTAATTAACATGCCATATCCAGACTTGCTTTTTCATGCGCGGCACGACTATAAAGTAAACGCGGGTACATTTCTTACTAGTTTGCCCAATGTCTTGCATTACCACCTTCTTAATCTTTGATCTCAAACCCCCATCCCTAATTGTGTTAGTTGCAATAATCACTACAGAAGGCGATTCGTGAGAAACTTGGGTCGCCTCAACCACCAGGTCTTCAAGAGGTGCTAAGTCTTCAGTTGGGTTTAAACATACAATTTCAAGTTTAGGAAGACTTACACCCTCTTCTTTTCCTTCTTCATCAACTACAACCGATACTTCTTGTGTTTCTCCAACAAATACAGGAATGGATGTGGTGTTCTCCTTTACAACCTTCCATGATGCAATTTGTTCATCTGTTTGGTTCAATTGTTGGACTATAGCCTCATGTCTCAACTTACTCTCCTGCATCATCTCCTTCATCAAATCCCTGATTTCATTCAATTTAGAATTTTGGTGATTATAATATTCATGGTAGATAATGACATCTTCTCAGATTCATAATCATCGCAATCCCACTTCGGCTCATAGTTGTAGTTGATGTTTGACTCATAGTATCCCTCATATGCGTGACCCAACTTCAATTTTTCTTTCCAAAACATTGGATCTTTCCAAAACACTGGGCAATCCTCATATATGTGAACTTTCCCGCAACACGTGCATGATTGATAAGATCCATCCATGATCCCAAGACTCCACTTCCTGCACCGACTAAAATACCCGCGTAAAAACGAACTAATGAAATAAAAAAATAAAAATAAAAAAAAAACAAAAAATATTAATTCTTTTTTTTTTTTGGATTTGAAAGCGAACAAAGATAAATCAAACAAAACCTACAACACTAAGCGCACTAGCTCCCCGGCAACGGCGCCATTTGATGACCTTGTCGTTAGGGTCATGCGAAAACCTAAATAACCTAGGTAGCTAGGGTAAGTCAGGTATCGAATCCACGAAGAGCATGTGGTTAGTATTGCACATTTGTTTGATTATTTAAACTAAAAAATTAAATCTAACTGAGTTGTAGTTTGTTTTGAGTTTTTAAGAAAACTAATTTTATAAGTTGTAAACAATAATATTAAAGAAGTAACCCCCTCCAGGTTTCCGGTTCAATGATTCACCCTACCCTTGGTTAGATGATTGGATACCACATAGACATAGTTTTGTTGAACGGTTTAAGTTAAGTGATAATCAAACACAAGTTTTTAATAATAACTCGTACAATTTAATTACCAACCCACGAATAACAACTACCCTCCCGTTAATCAAATTGCTCACGATGCAAGAAAACCGAATGCGAATGACTAAAAGATAAGCAATTGCACAAACGTGACTTGTTTAAATAACTCAAACCACAAATATCTTTCAAACAATTAAAAGACAATCCATAAACCAAACCAATCAAGAGTTAGAGTTTCACAAACGAACCGTACACCCGGAGGTGGTTACAAACACTTTAGTCCAGCATTTTGATCATTGCAGCTTCTTCTTTTCTTTCTCGGTACAATCTTCAAACAGCCAGGAGGCTGTGCCTTCGAGCTCCCCCTCTCCGCTGTCGTCCAAAGTCTTTTTGTCGTAATACATTCTCCAATTAAATAACCTACATGGGATTCATGTTACCATAATTCCTAGCCCAACCGTTTGGTATTTATCCTATTATTTATTTCATGCCATGGCCCAACGAACTTTAACACTGCCCCATCAAAAGTCCAATTCATGAACTGTATTGATATATGCAAGGCAGCCATTCTTTTTTTCTTTTCTTTTATAATCTAGAACTCTCTCAAACCATGATCCAAACAGTGACCACTACCTGTATATCAAAATAAATTAATGCATTGAAATAATACTTCAGTTCTTTAAATCCAATTAATTTAGTCCACTTTATATACCTTCAATACGTACCCAACTTTCCGTTTCATCATGTAATTCCACAATCAATTTACATTAAACTACTAAATTAATTCAATTTTTATAACACATTTAATTGCATTCATGAAGTTTTCATATGATTTAATCTCTCTCTCATGTAGATATCTTAACCACGTTATTAACTCATTACACAAATCCTATAAAATATATAACTAACTTAAAAAGAATCTTATATACACTAATATTAATGCATTTTTATCATAGTTTATATTCTATAAAGTGTACATAAAATGCACCGTTAAAACGCTAAAATATATACAAAACGAGCATATTAACAAGATGCGTTCAACCGCGCATCATACGCGTAACATGACTCGTGTAGAACCGTCACAAGATTAGAAGCCACGTTCTAGTTCTCTCATTTATTTTATGCATTTTCCAAGTCAAACCGGTACTTCCACTAATTTAGCATGAATTGCTACATTTTAGTTAACCCATTAGTCCATGATCTCCATGATTTACGTTTTCCTTGATGTAATTGTATGCCTATTTAAAAGGCTATTATGGTATTAGTTGGCATGAATGAAAAATATAAAAATTAGTCTAATTTCTCTCTTGTTTCCTATGGTATTCTCATCTATTCTTCTAAAATCAAGTCTGGTACTTACACCGTCTGCCACACACAACATTAGAAGTATTAACAGTAGAAAGAGATGACATTTGTAAAGATATCACTGTCAAAACACAAAAGCCTGTTCCCAAAGCAAACATGAAAGTGAAGAATAAAAAAAGATGCAATTTCAGCATTTTCCAAATATTTAGAAAAACAAATGTAGAACAATATCACATGTTCTACAGAAAGAGAAGCATGAGAAGATACTCAAAGCGGTTCCAGACAAGATTTTACCATTTTATCAACAGTTAAGTGACAGAAAACTCTGCAGGGTGAAAAAGAAATGGATGAAAATGGCCAAAAAAGGTTTGTAGTATATGGACAAAAATGCCCCTGACTTAACTGGGTTTCATAAACGGAGTTAGGACAGCTGATGAAATTGACCAAAAATGGGAAACCTTAGGGATAAAAATGAGAAAAAAAAAATATTTGGACTAAAGTGTTATTTTTGACAAACTTTAGGGACTAAATTGGCAATTAACTAAAAGACAACAATTAACTATTATTTTAGAATTTCAAATATGTTAATTAATATTTTCATATTTATTTTTTCTAACTTTCCCCTCACAAATTAATGAGCATTTTATTATCATTCCAACGAGCACAATAGTGCTATATAAAAAACGAAAAAAAAACGACTAATTTTAGTCGTATTCATTTATGGTACACATATTTTGTCACTTCATATTGAATTTGTCTATCCCGAAAAGCACCCAGAGAATAATCTTGTAAAATATGTTAAAAAAAAACCCAAAATTTTCAGGCTAACCATAAATTGGGGCCTTGGGTCGTCACCCTCCTTGCCCATGACCAAAGACACCTCTGCATACATTTTGTACGACCCTGCATAATTTAATTTTAATTAACATTACAACTTTGATTAATATGCAACATGATATTCTTGGGAACTCTCATCTTCACATAGTTTATTTTAGTTGAATATTGAATATACACCTTGTCTGATGTATTCATGCTATCTCATGAGATGTGAGGATGTTTAATTCGGTAAAAAAGTGTTAAAATATTTTAATTATGAAACTATATATCCTGTTTTTTGCTAAAAAGCTAAACTTAAAATATTTCTCTACAGATTGATCAAGTCTATCTAGGGATGTCGATTTTCCATCAATGGTGTCATGTGGCCATGAAAGTTCAGTTTATGACTTCTTCACAAGTGATATGTGTTATTGGTGTTCATCTCTTAGCGTATGTTGTACTTTATGCATATATTCAACCATGAAATATAATAATCTGATTTTTTTTATGTTATATAGCTTTCATAAGGTAAACAATAGCTTGGTTAAGATGAAAATGTATAAGATTTCAACAACTGCGTCGGCAACTAATTCAAATTTGGTGGAAAAACTAAGTTTCATTTGACATTGAGTGTGAAGTAATTAGGAGTTGACAAATGAGCCTGAAACATGCACCCATATGTGTGTTTTATATTAAGCAATTTGCTTATCCTAATTAGTTTTCTTTATTAGGTGCTATGAGAAATTTTTAAAAACAAACAGTTAGATTTTAATGTAAAAGCCATCTAATAATAATTCCTGGTCTATATCTACCATTTATGTGCACACCATTGTGATGGCTTATGTAACTCATTGACAGAACAAAGGGAGGGTTCACGTCCCTTGACCTTCCAGCCGACCAAAATTTATCGTGATCAACAAAGGAAGGGTTCACATACCTAAGATCAACATTTTTTTTATTGCCACAACATGCGGAAAGAGTGCTCGATGGAGCTACATCGGGGTTAGTGGGTGAAGAAGAAGACGCAAAGAAGACAAATATCATTCCTAATTTATTTAGGCTAAACCCCACTGTTGTTGCCAAATACAACCTGACTATGCCCCCATATTGACTTTTAAGATTCAAAATCTTTACGTTGACTATTTTTACACGGACACACTTTGGTTGTCATGTGAATTACGATGACTAACTTTTTTTAGGCTCTCTCGCTATTTGGAGACCATTAAAATCTAATTCGACACCATAAGTATGCCTCGTATTGATCAATACGATGATTATTGAAGTCATAAGCTGCAAACTAACTTCCAAGGGAATGTCAGGCCTGAAATATCGGGCTGATATGCCTCGCGTTGGTCAATATGAGGTATATTAGGGTCTTTTATTATTATTATTATTATTATTATTATTATTATTTTGTATTTTCATTTTTATTGTTTTTGAATAACTAAAAATACTAAATTAACTATAAAAAAAGTCCAAAAATTAACAAAAAATTAGTTATATTCATTCCAATATTATTTAAAAAAATAACAACTTTTTGTTACCAATATTATTTTATAAAAATTATTTCTGTTGTTTGGTTTTGTTTTTGTTGTTTTTAGAAATGTTTGTTTTGTTTTGCTGAGTTTGAAGAAGCTATAAGGTTGGTTTGGAAAAATGTTTTTTTTTAAATCGATTAATCGTTGTATTTTAATACATTCGAAAAGAGCTTTTTTTTTTATCAAATCGATTGATCAATGTATTTCGATAGGGTTTTTTTTTTTTTGGCAAACTTTTTACTATTTATATATAAAGTTTATAAATTTTTTATTTTTTTAATGTAAAAATATTTTAAAACCTTATATGATAATATAGATCTTGAATCTTATTTTATCGTGTAGTATCGTATAGCACACTATACTATTATAGGCTACACGAAAATGTTTTGAAAAATAATAAAATATTTATAAAACTTTGTTAAAACAATTAAATGTTATATAAAAGGTACAAAGTTTGCAAAAAAAAAAAAAACATCAATATGCCTCATATAGTTCTATATGAGGCATATTAGACTCCATATCACTTCTCAGCATGATATCATACCCAATACATGGCTCTATTATGCCTCATATTGACCAATACGAGGCATATCAGAGCCATGTGTTGGTTCTGATACTAGGCTAAGAAGTGATATGGAGGCCCTAATATGTCTCGTATTGATCAACTAGTAGTGAACCCGCGTGATGCGACGACGGCAAGAATGTACAACACACTACTAATTTTTAGTTCATTTATCGATCATCTCGTGATGTATTGTATAGTACTTAAGTTACTTTTCTTATTCGCATAACATGTTATAATTTAATGGTTTGATCTTAACCAATGAAAAGAAGATGCTATTTGTTGCTAATAGATTACAATACAAAAGCATAATTTATCAGTTTAATGGATTTTAGTACTCTCAACTTTTACCTTTTAGCCAACAATACTCCCAACTAACGAATTATCCTTCACCACTCACAACTTTCAACTTATTTTCCCTCCACCACTATTAAACTAACTGAACTCTAACCCAATTAGTTTTCTTACTGAAATTAAAACTTTTTTAGTAATGTGGTATGCTTGTGTGTAATAAAACCTTATTTTTTTAAGAAAAAAAACTCCATTAATTTAATTTAAAATTTAATTAAAAAAATATTGTTATATAAAACCCACCTCTCTCTCTCTCTCTCTCTCTCTCTCTCTCTCTCTCTCTCTCTCTCTCTCTCTCTCTCTCTCTCTCTCTCTCTCTCTCTCTCTCAAACAAACCACCACAATCATACCTCCACCAATTGTCGCTATCACCACTAGAAATCACCATTCACCTTCGTCTCCGTCCCCTTCCACCGTCAGATGCAATATCACTAAAACGTCCACAATAAAACTAACTGAGTTATGGTTGGGTAAACTTAGGAGTGGTGAGGAAAAATAAGTTGAAAGTGGTAGAAGACAATTCATTATCTGAGAGTGTTATCAGTCAAATGATGAAAGTTTAGAGTATGTAAATGCATTAAACCTAATATACCAATCGACATTATATGTACAAGAAATACTTTAAATTATACCACACAAATACACAGTCAAATCATACAAGAGTCTTAGTCCTGAAAATAAAGTCCGCTAAGCATAAATTAAAATAAAACATTTTAATATTACTACTTAGAATTTAAAAGAAAAAATCAATGCTCCCCTAAACACACGGCGTAGCAATTATTTTATATAACACAATTGAAAAGAAAACAGTTTTGTGTACATGTCTGTAGCGTGACTATCGCATGAGTAACTTATTGATCCTCTAGGGATAATGTTACAAATGACTATGGTATGACTTTTAGGCAACTTCAAAGAACACTCCTTTGGATACTTTGTTCAACAACTGAAATAAACAAGGGACTCTTTAAATGTAGGTCACAAAACCGATTTACAATTCGTTTTGGAAATTAAAACAGTTATCACATGAATTAATGCTAGAAAAAAAAAACTTATTGTTGCACTTTGAAAGGGAAAATTTTTACAATCCTTTTTGCAATCTGCTGTGTGCTAGGGCAGAAAGACCAAATATACATTTTTAGAGGTGGGAGCAACCTGGCGTCTGCGGGTGAGCATGCCCTTTTTTTCTTTTTTGACCCATCACCCATTTTAGAAACTCATGCAGTTTGTAGAGTCTTTTGGATTCCTATGCGGCTGAAAAGAGTACAATACACAAAGATTAAAAGCCTGAAATGGGTTTGAATGAACTGGGTAAAGCAAAAAATTGGGGCAGAAAACCTCAAATACATCTAAAATTAAAAAAAAAATTGGGGCAGAAACCCTTAGATACATCTAAACATTTATCTTTAGCAGGTCACGAGTTGAATAAATATGAAATTGCTTGAAAATATATAAACATCAAATGCATACCTACTTGTAATACATAACTATAATCTTCTAATGTATATTTTTGACATTATTAGTAACCATTTATAACTCTAATTTTTTTTTATTAAATATAAATTTTCATTACCGGACAAAGAAAATTACATCAAGATAACGGGCAGGCGGGCAACAAGCTGCGCCGCCACCCCTTTCTGAAAGCAAACTTTAGTTATTTTTCTCATACAGTTGAACCATCTATATGTATTAATCATATTTAGCAAACTTCAAGTGTAATGTTGATGCTATTATGCAAATATAACCCAAAAGAAACAATCACTAAATTTTAGACTGATTTGATAACTAATAGAGAAGGATAACATAGCTAGATACGTGCAAATTAGCTAACAAAACCCATAAAAATGAATCATATTCCTGAAATACCTATTTAACAAACTAATAAAGCGTGGTTTGAATTATCAAACATGTCATATGATCAAATAAAACCCAGCTTATTGATAAAGGAAAATCCAAGTTACAATTATGCTTTGTGTCATGACCAACAACACTATTGTCATCATTGACCAAAATGCACCTGCATAAATACAAGGTTAAGAAACTATTTTTATAATATATTAAGCCATACACACATTTATCTGAACAACCCACCAAGAACCAAAACATAACCAAATCCTAACTGGAATGCAATTAATCTGCATATTTACAGAACAAAACAAAAAAGTATAACAACAAAGGATAGAAATTTAAAGATTTGTTAGGACAAAAAGGATTGTTGAAACCATTTTTGTAAACTTTAGTCTAATTCACTTCTAAAAAATTCTAAGTATAGAACTACTGAAGAAAGAAGACTAAAGTACTGAAGAAGGATTCAACAAGTACTGAAGAAGAAGTATCAGAAGTTCTGAAGTCTAACCAGACAGTTCACTGAAGAACTACTAAAGACAAACTACTCATCAGTAGTTTGTCATTCATCAGCTCTTGTAAAGAATCTTTCTCACCGACTTATGTTTCAGTAGTTTATTAGTTTAGTATTACTTTATCTTTTTGTACAAGTTCCAAGAATGCAACTTGTTTCTGACTTGCTTTTTGGCAAGGTTCATGCATATGTAAAGTCTATAAATAGATGGGTTCATCCCTCTGTTTTAGATATTGATTTTTATTAAAACAAGAATCCTTCAAAGCTTATTATTGTTCTGTCCATTTCATTTATTGAGAATCTGTTTGAGTATTTATTATCATTCACATTCAATACTTAGATTTTCATTAAATTTGTCATTAGATTTCAAACATCCAGGGGGAGTAATAACTCCTGTTGATAGTGTAGCTTTACTTAATCATTCCGCTGTGCAAATCTGATTAAACTTGCTAAACACATAAGTGTTCACTAGCAAGCAATACATCAAGAGCATTACTGATCCAACAATTAGTATCAGAGCTCTGGTTTATCTGATCACATATCAATCTAACACATTGAGAATCTGACACAGGCTCTTATTGATATTCAATAAAGGATTAAAAGTTCACTTTTATCAACATCCATCACTTTAAGAGATATTTGACAACTTAATACTCTTTAAAATGGATCCTCATAATACTGGTTCTGCCAATAAACCTGCTATGCTAGTAAGAAATGAATACAATATCTGGCAAAGGAGAATGGCACATACATTATCACAGACCAACACTGGTTGCTAGAAATCTGTGATATATGGTCCTCACAAACCAGTAAATATCAATCTTGAAACTAAAGAAGAAATAACAAAAGACCCAAAAGACTATACAGATGATGATTTCCTAAAACTTGAGCTTGATGCTAAAGCTTTCTCTATGTTGGCAATGGCACTCCCAAATGAAATCTACTCTGGCCTATTACATTGTGATAGTGACAAAGAGCTTTGGGACTGCCTCAAAGAACAGTTTGGAGGAACTGAAGAGGTGATTGCCAACACCAGAGAAATCCTGGCTCAACAATATGAAACTTTTGCTCACATAAATGGGGAAACTTTAACTCAACAATTTGAAAGATTCTCCTCATTAATATCTGAGCTAAAATTAAATGGTCAGACCTACACAACTGTATCTATGCTTCATAGATTTTTAAGGTCTTTACCTGAAAAATGGGAAACATACTCTATAGTCCTAAGATCCTCACCAGACTTTAGCTCCCTTACTCTTACAAAATTACATGGGAGGTTACTAACTTTTGAAAGAGAAATTGATCAAAAGAAAAAGTTGCAAAGTTCTGGTAAAACTGCTGATGACTATCTACCAGGTAGTACAACACTATTGGGACAAGATTCACCTACTTGTTCAAATAGTTTTGGATCTTTTGACCACATTGACATAACTGCTGGGATCTCATTAGAAAGATCATTCCCAGGTTATGACAATGAGGAATATAGTCAAACTGCTGATAAGTATCAAAACAAACAAATTTTACAAAAGGTCAGGAAGGAAATTTCCAGGACTAAACAGTTCTACAAAAATTGGTTTAGACAAATCTAAACTTAGATGTCACAAGTGTCAAAAGTTGGGACACTTTGCTAGAGAGTGTAAAAGCTCTAGCTACAACCAATCTCAGTCTGGAAATCAGTTTAACCCTAGTTATAATAGGAATAATGGAACACAAGGGAGTGCACATTTTGTACGGGCACAAGCTCCACAAATCCAATATGTGCCACAAGTACAATATGTACAGATGCCTGCTCAACAAATACAGAGCCAACAATTAATCCCTCCCATTCCAGCTGCTCAACAACCTCCACAGACTCAGCAACCCTCACAACAAAGCTTGTTCACCTCAAGGTATGTTGACTGGAGCAGTCTTCCTTTTGACACTACAAAGTGTAATCCTGATGCCGACAACTAAATGTTTGACATCAACTGGGGAGAACCTGACAATGGCAGAAAGAATTTTGCCTTAATGGCATTTGAGGGCTGCACCTCAAAATCTGCCCTGTCTCAGGTATCAAAAGAATCTTTAACAAAACTTTGTTCAACTTCATGTAAAGAATCTTTTGCTCTCATAAGAGAGACCAATGTGCACTTACAAGGTAAAGCAAATGACTCTGAGAGAAAATTCACTCAGATGAAATGTGATTTAGAAAGAAAACTTGCTGCAAAGGCAAAAGAAAATTCTAAATTAACTAACAATGCTATTGAAACCCAAGCACAACTTAAAATCATGATAGATGACCTAGGAAATGTCAGAAAAGAGCTTGCTGACACCAAGGTCACTTGTGAAAAATGGGTAGAATCTTGTAAGGGGTACCAACTGCTGCTAAACAAACAAAGTGCTTCAAATGTTAGGTTTGGCATAGGGTACAATCACACTGAAACACCAACAGATTTTTCCCCCAAAACTACTGAAGATGGGAGAAAAATTGTTTCAGGTGAAACTTCTGAAGAGAAAGAATGCACATCTTTCCATGAAAACTTTCTAAAAACTCACAAAGAAAGTTCTTCAGAAGTACTGATAAAATCTGACTTTAAGCCATCAGTAGTTTCATCTACATCAGGAGTTGAGAACCTGAAAACTACTGATGACCTAAAACCAATCAACACAGTCAGAAATTTGCCTTTAAATGAAAAAGAAAAGGCAAAAGAATGTGAAATCTGTGGTCTGTTTAACCACAAGACAGAATTTTGCAGATATAGAAAAGGAATTCAGTACAACAAGAAAATTTCACAACTGGTTGTGGGAAAACAAATCAAAAATGATTTTAAAGAAACTTTTTCTCCCAGGAAACAACAACCAGCAAACACCTTTTCTAAGAAAAAGATGAAATCTCAACAAAAGTCTTTTTCTCAAAATTCTCTTTCAGTAGTTAGACCTACATCATCAGCAGTTTCACAAACTGCTGAGATAAAAGATCTCATGAACATGATACAACTACTGATGACCAGGGTTGATGGTGGTCCTCAAAGGGATACCACCATTGCTCTTAATGAAAAATCCATTGCCAAAAAGACATGGATTCCTCAACCTGGTCAAGAACAAACTGTTAATGTTCTCAAGAGCAAACCCAAAGCCAAACTGGCTTGGGTTCCTAAATCTAACTAATTTGCTACTTTTTGCAGAGGGTTTCCAGAGGCTTAAATAATATTTGGTATGTAGACAGTGGAGGCTCAATGCACATGACAGGATGCAGATACCTGATAAACAATTTTATCAGTCAAAGAGAAGGATCTGTATCCTTTGGGAACAATGCTAAGGGATATGTGCTAGGACATGGCAATGTCTCCTCTGGAAAAATACAGTTTGACAAGGTCAATCTGGTTGAAAACCTTGAGTACAACTTGCTAAGTGTGTCTCAAATGTGTGATAAAGGATATTCTTCCTTTTTCACAAAGACAGCATGCAAGATCATATCACTAGAAGGCCAGAAGTTGATAGAGAAGATCATTGAAGATCATACTTTGTTGATAGCCAAAAGATGTGGCAATGTCTATGTAGTGGACATTGAAAAGGACAAAGTACTAAACAACACTGCCTGTTTCTTCTCAAAGGCATCAACTTCAGAGACTGATCTCTGGCACAGGAGACTTGGCCATGTGAACTTTAAAACCATAAATAAAGTCACAAAAATGGGTTTGGTCAAAGGTCTACCTTTGAAAGTATACCAGTGTCAAGAACACTGTGTATCCTGTTTAAAGGGAAAACAGCATAAGTCCTCCTATAAGTCTATTGAAGAATCAAAAACAACTGCATGTCTTCAACTACTCAATATGGACTTATTTGGGCCTGTAAAAATCATGAGCCTTGGTAAGAAGAAGTACTGCTTGGTCATCATTGATGACTATTCAAGATTCACATGGGTATTCTTCTTATTTTCCAAGGATGAGGCAGCTGAAATCATCAAGTTCTTCATTCTACAAGTAGAGAAACAATATTCTCTATCTGTCAAAGCCATTAGAAGTGATAATGGGACAGAGTTCAGGAACAAAACTCTGGATGAATTCTGTTTGTCTAAAGGGATTATTAGACAATTCAGTGTTCCCAGAACTCCTAAACAAAATGGTGTGGTAGAAAGGAAGAACAGAACATTAATTGAAGCAGCAAGAACTATGTTAGCTGATTCAGGCCTACCATTGTATTTCTGGGCTAAAGCAGTTAACACTGCATGTTATGTTCAAAATAGACTCCTTGTCAACAAGAGACACTCCAAGACTGCCTATGAAGTTGTTCATGTCATAAAGCTTCTTATCTCCTTTTTCAGGGCTTTTGGATGTCAATGTTTCATTCTAAACATTAAAGACTTTATTTCAAAGTTTGCTGCTAAAGTTGATTCAGGTTACTTTCTTGGTTATTCTTCCACTAGAAAAGCCTACAAGGTTTTTAATTCAAAAACCAAGATAGTAGAAGAAACACTGAATGTCAAGTTCAATGAGTCAAAACACACTCTTATTCCGGCACACCCTGCTGAACTCTTTGACCTTGACAGCTTCCACTTTGGACCTGAAAAGACTGTTACTTCATCTAAACCTACTTATTATGGTGATCAAAGGTTTGATGATGAGGATCCAGCACCATGGACTCCTCAAACAGTCATTAAGTCAACTCTCAAACCTTCAGAAGTTTCACAAACTTCTGATTCAACAACTGCTGATGTACAAACTCAAACATCTGCTTCAGCACCTACAACTACTGAAGATGTTCAAATAGCTGAACCAGACGTTATAAACCTCAGTGGTTTGTTTGATGAAGTACAAGAGCCACCTGCACATGTCAGTGGTTTACAACAACTGATTGAACACAGGGATCATCCATTGGAACAAATCATGGGTGATATTGCATTAGGTGTTCTCACAAGAAACTAGCTTTCCAACTTTTGCTTCTTCTCAGCAATAATTTCTCAGTTGGAACCTAAGAAGTACCAAGAAGCCCTCAAAGACAACAATTGGGTGGAAGCTATGCAAGATGAGCTGCTTCAATTCAAGAAGCAACAGGTTTGGGAAATCTGTCCCTTACCACCAAACAAGCTACCAATTGGCACAAGATGGGTTTTTAGGAACAAACAAGATGAAGCTGGTATGATCATTAAGAACAAGGCAAGACTGGTGGTACAAGGTTACTCTTGAGAAAAGGGAATTGATTATGATGAAACCTTTGCTCCAGTTGCAAGGCTTGAGGCCATCAGGTTATTTCTGGCCTATGCCATTTCCAACAAAATAAAATTTTTTCAAATGGATGTTATGAGTGCATTTTTGTATGGAAAGATCAAAGAGGAAGTGTATGTTTGTCAGCCACCTGGGTTTGAGGATCCTTCTCATCCTGAGTGGGTGTACAAACTTGACAAAGCTCTTTATGGGCTCAAACAGGCTCCAAGAGCCTGGTATGAAACACTTTCCAACTTTTTACTCAAAAATAGCTTTACAAGAGGCTCCATTGATAAAACTCTTTTCATTAAAAATGTTGGAAATCATGTCTTACTTGTTCAAATTTATGTTGATGATATCATATTTGGTTCAACAAACACAAAATTGTGTGATGAATTTAAGAAACTCATGCAATCAAAATTTGAGATGAGTACAATGGGAGAACTGCAGTACTTTTTAGGACTGCAGATTAAACAACAAACTAATGGAACTTTTATACATCAATCAAAATATGTTAAAGAATTATTGAACAAATTTTCTTTACAAGATTGTAAATCATGTTCCACTCCCATGACCCCTACCACACAAGTTGAACTAGATGATCAAGGAAAACAGGTTGAACAAACCATGTATAGATGTATGATAGGTTCCCTTTTGTATCTAACTGCTTCTAGACCAGATATTATGTTTTCAACATGTGTCTGTGCTAGATATCAATCAGCTCCTAGGGAATCACACCTCATTGCAGTCAAAAGAATCTTCAGATATCTGAAAGGAACTCCTACACTTGGAATTTGGTATCCTGCTTCTAGCAATACCAAGTTATCAGCTTTTTCAGATAGTGACTATGCAGGGTGTAAAATGTCAAGAAAATCAACATCTGGTGGTTGTCAATTCTTGGGAAACTGTCTAGTGTCCTGGCAATCAAAGAAGCAAACATCTGTTGCAACTTCAACTGCTGAAGCTGAATACATTGCAGCTGCAAGTTGTACATCACAGATACAATGGCTCCAATATCAACTTCTTGATTATGGAATCAAAGAGACCAAGACACCATTGCTTGTAGACAGCAAATCTACCATTAGCATCATTCAAAATCCTGTTCAGTTCTCAAAAACTAAACATATTGAAATAAGGTATCATTTCATCAGGGATTGCTATAAAAAGGCAAAATTGAAGTAAAGCATATCATAAAAGCTAATCAGATAGCTGACATATTCACAAAACCCCTTGACACATCAACATTTCAGAAGTTAGTATTCATGCTTGGGATGCTAAATTTGTAAGTGTTCTTTTACTTTTCCTGCACATATTTTATTTTTCACTTACATCTGTTTTTAGACAAAAAAAACTTCTGAAAAACAAAAAGAGAGAAACTACTGATGAACAAAAACACCAGTATGGGAATATTTTCTGAAAAATGATTAACTTCTGATAAAATAATCTTCAGAAATTATGAATAAAGTGTTTATAAAAATTCTCATCAGTTGTTAACAAACTACTGAAGAGAAAATGGGAACTACTGATGACAATTGTTCTTCATCAGCAGTTTTGTCATTAAGGGCAAATCAGACATTTCCCACTTCAGAAGTTTGACCTAGGGCGGTTACAAACTTCTGATAAACACCTTTTCTAACACTTATCCATTCAAAAAGCAAAACTTCCCCCCTTCTCTCTCAAAAAGCTCTCAAACCCTGAACCTGCAAAAACAGAAAGCTCTCAAATCAATCAATTTAACACCAAATTCAGTTGTTCAATGAAAAACAGAAAGTTTTGATCAAAATTGGGTCCAAATAAGCTGTAATATTATCAATTTGTGATTGTTTGATCCAAATGGCTCTGATACCACTTTGTATGCGCATAGGATCGGCTAATCAACAAAGATAATGATCAAACAAGTTCAATTCAGGTGCGGAATCCCTGAATTGATCACAAAATGATAATAAAACTAGCAAAACACAGAAATCATCATAAACATAATCATTTCATTCAATTAGATAATCAATTACACTTCAAAAAGTTGTTTATAATGATTAAACTCTGTTACAGACTCAATAATAACCCTAGAGAGAAACACACACTGGGAGGGAAAACAAATAACCAAAAGTTAACATTCAAAAATTGAGATTGCCTTATATAGACCTGCACATTCGCCTAAATAGCTTGGTCGAATGTGCAGGTTCGACCATTTAAGGTAGGTGAACCAAGACACATCTATATACAAAAACTACTTTCGACCTCCTAGTGTACCTTCGACCGTTCTTTTCTACCTTCGACCATCCTTTTCCACGTTCGACCATTCGACAAATAACAAAACAACTTGAAATTCGCAATTCAATAGCGTTAGTCGCAATATGTGCATCTACAGTTCCAATGCCGCTTGAATGAGTTCAATCGAAATCCGGTTGATATCATTCCTACGACTTTCTATTATTTTTTCACTGTGTATTTGATTGTAACCCTAACCCTATACAAGATTCTAGTATGTTTATAAATAATATTCAAGTTTAATTATTGAGAATGATATCTGAAAGAGTACTAAGCGACCATTCGACCTTTTTTTAAGGCCAAGAGAGGTGCTCAATGAATAATTTTTTCACTTAACTGATTTTAACCAATCATGCTTTGCCACATCACTTCACTGATTTATTTCACTGAAACATGTTTTTTAGGTAGCACTCCACTGATTCTTTTATTTATTTCTATTTAAATACCCAAACTTTTTATTTTTTACATTTTTATACGGTTTTTTACATTTATTTCTACTATTTCAACTGTCCAACCAAACGGTCAGGCAAATTTTAATTTTTATCTTGGAAACCGTCGACTAGTTTGAATTGACTCAACTAAACGGTCAGTGAATTAAATTTAACAGTGCCACCGTCGTGGTATATAAAGTGATCAAACCGTGGGGTTAAAAATCCACAACTTACCACGATTTAAAAAATCAAACACACAAAAAATGAATCCGTGGACCGAATAGGAAGAAATAGCCCTTGCGGTTTGCCACAAGGACGCCACAAACGACCCCGAAATTCAAGAACTACGGGGGGACGAAGGCGAAGACTACCCCCGGATGTGTTTTGGGCTCACGTGTTTAGCGACTTCATCCAACACGTGGGCACCAACACCATCAAGACCATCCGAGACCTCCAAGTCAAGTGGGAGGATCTCAATATCAAGTGTGCGAGGTGGACCACCCTCTACGAGCAAACGATGAGGGACGATGACGAGTTGGCTATCGGCTTCACAAGCTATGAGTATGAGGCTCTTTACGGCCAACAATTCGACAATGTTGAGGCATGGCGCTTGTTGCGCCAACCTTAAGTTTATTTTTCTTTGGTTTATGTAATTTTAATTTTTCGGTTTTAATGAAATGTCCTTTATTTATGTTTTTGATTTATTTAAATGGCAAACATATGAAACAAACGGTAAAATTAAATAACACTAAAACACACGGGGGTAAATTGAAAAATTTTGCATTTTATAAAAACCAACAAACCAACCGGTACCAGCACGGTAACCATAACCAGCAAAATGGTCCACGAACCACTACCAGCGTAGGTGGCGGTGGTATTACCATGCTGGTAGTTGGTACCCGTAGATAATTCGGTAGACACCCTGTCCCCCTAAGATTCGTGTAATCCATGATATTATGGATTTATATTTTACTCCGTGTTTTCAGTTGGCACATACCCTTTCAATATATATATTTTAATCCATGATATATGTATATTAAGATTCGTGTAATCCATGATATTATGGATTTATATTTTACGCTGTGTTTTCAGTTGTTAGGTGATTGGGCTTTTCTTTGGAGAGACCTGGGTACGATCTTTACGGGCGATATTTGAGGGATACTAGGTAATGAAGAGGAAAAATGTAAGTCATTAGTTGCGCAGGTTCGAATTTGAGCTGACTTGGTTTTCATCCGGCTGTTGCTCCACTGAGGAAATTCGTGTGGAGGCAGTATGTTTTCTTGGCGAACGCCATAATCTCCACAGTACCAGCGTGAACCCAGTTCAGACAACATAGTCTGGACGCGTGGGTGATTAAGGCCTTCCAAAAAGATGGTGTGATGATCTCTGCCACACAATTAATAAAGTCACCGTTAAAAAAAACATAACTAATAGGTAGGGTTGCAAACTAACCGAACGAACACGAACAAGGCTTTGTTCGTGTTCGTTTGTTATGGAAATTATGTGTTCACGAACAGTTTATGAACACTTACCGAACGAGATTTTTTGTTCATGTTCGTTTGTTAAGAAAACACGTGTGTTCGTGTTCGTTTCTTAAGTTTGTTCATGAACGCACACGAACATAAACGAACGTTAATGAACACAAACAAGTGTCCATGAACATAAAAAAATGTTCATTAGCGAAAACAAACACAAACACAAACGGACATATATTAATTTTCGAATAAGATCGAATTCACATATATTAACAAATTAAGTAGAATTGTACTTAGTACATTACATAATATTGGTAATTGGGAAAACATAATAAAGTAGTGCCTAAAAAAACTAAGCTCTCATCTTAAATTTGAAATCGTCATTTATTTAAACTTGAAGTCTTACATATTTAGTTCACATAAATTATTTATTTAACTTAGTAAAATAAATAAAAATTAAAGAATATAAAATAAAATTATAAAACTTAAAAATTCCATTAAACTATCGAACATAAACGAACACGTTACCGAACGTTTACGAACACAAACGAACGAACGCAGCCTCTGTTCATATTCGTTCGTTTAACTAAACGAAGGAATTTTTTTGTTCGTGTTCGTTCATTTACTAAATGAACAAACACAAACGAACTTCCCGCAGTTCGTTTGCAGCCCTACTAACAGGGAGTGTTATTACCACATTCAATTCTCAATTTCTAATTATGTAACTTTCACCCCTCAATTTATATTTAGTGATTTCTACCTTTGCATTATTTGCTCCGCCACTCTCTCGACTTTTATGTTTTGTGCTTTTCCCCTTTTCATTATTACTCAATTTTTGCACTTCCAACTTTTTAAAATTGCAATTTTAATCCGTAAACTTCAATTTTTGCTTTCCTTTAACGTTGAATCTTTATGTTTTTATCCGTTGTAATATTACTCCATTTTTAAATCCTCTCAACTTTTAAAAAATTGCAGTTTTAACCCATGGATTAATTACTACTACTCTTGCAATGTTAATACATTACATTGTGTTTTACGAATTTTATGTAACGTATAATACCTTAAGCATTGTGTTTTACAATTTTTTTATAATTTTCTTTACACATGACTTTTACGAATTGTGTATAGCACATTATGTCATACACACCTTGCTTTTCTTACTGTGCGTTAACCCGTCGAGTGCCACTGCAATGCACAGTGAGTCTAATACTAGTTTAATATATATTTTTATGTGTTCTTCGCGGTTGCCAACTTGACTATCAATTAGTGCTTACCAAGTATCATGATTATGATTGATGCAAGTATTTTCAACTCTTCCACTGTGCGTTTATTGTTTATTTACAACTTTTGTCAACTCTTCCATACTTATCATTATACCTATGCTTAGGGTTGGCTCAATGTTTTTTTAGGCCCAAAGCAAATTAAAACGTTAAAGGCATTTTTAAAAAGACAAAAACTATATAAAGTCACACATTTCTAAAACTTGAAACCGTCAATAATAAACTAAAAACTTTAGTGTTGACGAAGTTAAAAAAAATCAAAATTTATATCTTGTGTGTATAAATATGTCAAGATTAAATTTATTTTTGTTGGTTAATTCAATTTAAATGAGGGTCCTATTTTTAGGGGGCCCAAACCCTAGCTTAGGTTCGCAACATTGTCGAGTTGTCCCTGCCTATGCTTATTTAAAGGCAAGTCTTTCAGGATGGGTGACTATTGTTCTAGCACATTTTAACATGTGTGATTGAACCAAGCATAAGTCAACCAAAGACTTGTTTTGTTTAGACATTTTTGTTTGTTTAGAAGACAACTATTATGGGTTTTCCCGTTTCTAATTTGTGAAGATTTAAGGAAAATTAGAGATTTAGTAAAACCTGATGATCCTTAAATCAGGGTTAAGTTATTCTACACAGTGTAACAAAAAACACAAGGATACAAAAACACAATAGATTACAAAATATGACACAATGAGCCACAAAATATAACACCATGCCGAAAAATATAACACAATGCTGAAGAAAAAAGGCACAAGGAATTGCAAAAATGACACAATGATGAAAATAAGAAAAATGCACAATCATATAACGTATATTCTAAAAACTACAAGCTAAAAACCAAAAAAAGCGAAGTCCTAAAAATAAGCATCGTAGGGTTCGGTGAGACGGCTCCAATGTTGTTTGAATGAGTTCAATCAAAGTCCGTTTGATACCATTCCTACGACTTCCTATTTTTTTATTACATATTTGATCCTAACCCCCCTAAATTGTGACACCCGGCATGTTTAAGTCAACATTTTATAAACACATAAGTCTACCTTAGCGAAAAATGTTTATTAAACATACATGACGGGGTCAGTCGAGTCGGAACACAGTCCGTATTGTCCAGGGTTCAATGATTTGGAGGATCATTGGGTTAATCACACACACACACACACACGTTACGAGTCTCGTTGTTGGTGAATTACATAAACTAAATTAAGTGTTATGCGTAGATTGATTCTTATATGGTGGATTATATGCAAATACGTTTTTAAACGATGTCTAGATGATTATCCAAGCTTATATATGCTTAACATAGGTTAAGGTTGCACGTTCATGTGTTAGGATGTGTTTAAATGTGTTAAACACGACAAACTGGAAAGACTAGAACACATAGGTACAGGTTCGACCCATAGCGTGGGGGCGAACCTGGGAAATGATCTTGGTTCGACCCACAATGTAGGGGCCAACCTGGGATGGGAAAACCATATAAGTTCATTCGACCAGTAAAGGTACATTCGACCCTGATCAAGGGGCGAATGTGGGTACATTCGACCTTGAGGAAGGGGCAAATGTGGACTAGGTATAAATACCATACTTTGTCATTTTTCACCATTTCACAAACCCTAAACGCCTCTAAACACTCTCTAACAACTTTAATCATTGAGGAAGGAGTTTTTGCTCTTGTTTTCCATAATCTAACCTACAAACATCTTCTAAAGAAAGATCTAAGGTGTGTTCTTCATCCTAAATCCTTTTTAAAGCATTTTGATTCGTTTTCATTAAACCCCAAGAGTCCAGATCTGATTCAAACATGTTTTCATGGATAAAAACCTTCCTAACATCTTTCTAAACAAAACCTATTCATAAACAATTATGTTTTGCCACATTCGGGAGGTCGAAGGTGGAAAAGAACAGGGTCGGAGGTTGATAAAAAGGTCGACGGTAGAAGACAAGGTCGAAGGAAAGTTTTGTAGGTCATGTTTGTTGATTCGCCCAAATGATTGGTCGAACCTGCACATTCGCCCTTTCAAATGGTCGAATGTGCAGATCTATATAAAGGCTGAATCAGTTTTTAAGTTTAATAGTTATCATTTTGTTTCCCTCCTTCGAGTGTGTTTTCTCCCTAGGGTTTCTTTGAGTCTGAATTTACTTTATTTCATTGTAAACAACACTTTGTAAGATTAATCAATATGTTTATGAATGAAATGGAGACTTTGAAAGTGATTTGTGTGTTTTGCTGATATTATTATCATTTCGTAATCGATTCATGGATTCTGCACCTGAATTGATATACTTGTTTAATCAACGTCTTTGTTTTTGACAATTCGATCCTCATACAAACACACGTAGTCAAGATCTAGACAATCGGGGACTAGTTAGCCTTCGGGTTAGTAGTTATCACACTTATGTAACCTCATTGATAGGTTGTCATTAGTTGGAATTATCATACATATGTTGGATTTCTAATTATCAGAAGACACATTCTAAGGTGAGTTTCACGGCCCCACTCTTTTACTGGTTTTACATTTTCGGGGGAGAAAACATGTTGTGTTCTTTAAACGTGTGTCAATTGTGTTCGCAAGTTCATTACATTTGGGAGTTTTCATTTGGGTTCAAAGTATTCATTTATGTTCAGTATTATATGGCCCACGTTGTGGCAGTTCGTTAGCCGCGATACGGTAGTTCGTTAACCACTATGTGGTAGTTCGTTAGCTATGATATAGAAGTTCGTTGGCCATGGATTGGTAGTTCGTTAATCACGGTGGGCGATAGTTCGTTTGGGAGGTTCGTTATGGAGTTCAAACGTTTAACGAATGTTTTCATCGGTCGGTAGTATCATGATAGTCTTTCAAAAGTTCATGAAACGTTTTACATAAAAACCTGTGAACTCACCGGCATTATTTGCTGACGTTCTTTAGCATGTTTGTCTCAGGTCGCTAAGGTAACAGCTATCGATAGGCGCGCAGAGTCTCACGGCGTCTAGGATTCATTTGCATTTCATTTGAGTATTTCAGACTTTGAGTTTTACTTCTGAGTTGTAATAATACATTTTGCTTCCGTTGTGTTAGAACGGTTTTGAAACTCAATGGCAGTTTACGTTGTTTTCATATCATTTAGTTGTCGTTTATTGTGACTGTTGACTTGGATCCTGGTGTGTCACACGCCTCGCAGTAAAACCCCGCACGTGGAAATTTGAGGGTGACAGATTGGTATCAGAGCCAATGGTTATAGTGAACTAGGACTACATGTAGAGTCTAGTCTATAGCCGAGTATCACACACATTAGACGGTCACACATATTTAAGAGTCGTGTCATTTGGTAAACATACTAACCTTGTCGGGGTGTCGGTGTCCTCATCACACAGTATCACAATATCTATCTTTTGTTATTCCTACCTTGGTTCTATCTTCTTCTTCGTGTTTGAAGATGAAGGGGCTTATCGCTCATACTTGGCAGTAGTGTACATTGGGGTGGCTTCGGCACAGTTTTGAGATTTTTCCGGGATTTGGATATCTCCCCTCTATGCTCTAATGTATATACTTGCCTACACACACACTATCATGCACTAGTACTTGTCATAGTACACTCCTGAGTGACTGTTCACTTTGGGATCCTCGTATGATAACAGTTTCTTTTAGGCATGTGGTTATCGGGTGATTGGAAGTTCTAGCCAGGAGCACGCCTAGAGGACCATGTAGAGCGATTTGTTATTTCAGGTGCACACGAAATCATAAATCGAAATGCATGAAAATCTTGGTGGACTTCGTGTTCGGACTAATGGTCATGCTAGAACCGGGTTCTGAATTTGTTTGGTCACTTGTAGTTTGATCTGTTAGTGGTATTGAGTGTCTTGTCTTATGTTTGGCAGATTATGTCTGGTCGTACTGGTGGACGTGCTGGTGGCGGCGGGGGTTGCAATGGCGGTGGACGAGGTGGTGGGAACATCACCATGACGCAGGAGGAGTTGGAGCACTTGTTGCAGCAGCAGTTGAACGTTACGTTGGCTGCTTTCCAGGCTGCTCAGCAAACCATGGGAAATACTAACCAAGTGCAGTCTGGGTGCACGTACAAGAAGTTCATGGATTGTAAGCCCCATTACTTCAATGGGACTGAAGGGGTGGTGGGACTGCTCCGGTGGTTAGAGAAGATCGAATCGGTGTTTGCTATGTGCAACTGTCCCGACGCTGATCGCGTCAAGTATGCTTCTGCTACTCTGGAGGGACATGCTTTGACTTGGTGGAACTCCACCACTGCGAACCTTGGCTTGGGTGAGGCCCATGCTATGCCGTGGTCTGAGTTTATTCAGATGTTGAGGGCAGAGTATTGCCCAAGGGACGAGATTATGAAGTTGGAACACGAGTTTTGGAATCTGAAGATGGTTGGGTCCGAGATCGAAGAGTTTACTGCTAGGCACAATGAGTTGGCCATGATGTGCCACGGGTTGTGATATACGTTAAAATACACATATAAAAGTCCCCGTTTAACTCCCATTTTCATACGTTTTTGACCTTATACATGAGGAATTGATACTTATTTGGGTATCTTTACGATTTCAGGTTTTAAACGATGTCCCGGAAGCAAACCCGAAGAAAACAAAGATTTCGGCCCTTTATCAGGAGAACATACTACTGCAACTTTTGCGCAGCAGCTGTTCGGATCACTTTTACCCCTTCTAAAACCCAAAATCCGACTTCGACTTTCAAATAAGAATTGTTCTACGCTCCGAGAGCTTTCCAGGCATATAAATAACACCTCCTAACGATTTTTCTACGATTTTATATGTAATTTTAAAGATCGTGCTGTCGGGCTGTTCCCTGTGAGCGGCCGCTCACTCTCTGTGAGCAGCCGCTCGCTCTTCCAGATATTTTTGGCAACCTTCTGGAACCTCTACGTCATGCACGGACCACTTGCTCACCTTTTTGTAAAGTGAGCGGCCGCTCACAGGGCCTGTTCAGCTATAAAACTCCCATTCAGCCTCTGTTCGAAGTATTGGGTTTTGGGGAGGCGATTTTAGGCGATTTCTGCACCAAAGGAGCTGCTGGAAGGCCGTTTAACAAGCTCGGGAATCCATCCGATCCATCCTTCATCATCCAATCCATCTCTTTAGCAATCTTATGGTTTGATCCTTTGAGCTTTCTTAGATCCAAATCTGATTTTGTTTGCTACATTGATGTTATTTTAGTTAATCATACGCCTACGGGCAAGAACATTAGTATTAGTTAGTAGTTAAAACAATCGTTTGCGTGAAATCAAGTTTTGTATAAATTTGGCGTTTTTCATGTTTGAATCTTGATGATCATAATGCAACCTTGTTTCATTGTTGATAGATTTGTAGTTGTGTTCGGATGACTTTGATGATTATCGAATGTGTTAGGCGGATTACTTGTTGAGAAAACCGTCCGTTTAATCGTCCGGTAGTAAACTAGTTAACTTATTAATAAAGTTTACACCATGAAACTGTAACCGGGTATTGGTTTGGTTAAAGTCACTCGGATAATGATTATAAATGTTTACCGGCACGTAAAAGAGTTTAAAAAGCTTAATGGTGTTGTTACTAATCTTTGACACGGTTAATGATCTTTGCTAGTTATTTTGGTTGAAATAGCAATCTTAGTAGATTTGTGTTCAAAGTTAGTAAAATGGAATAGGTTGTGAAATGCTCTACTTTATGCTAGTCTCGGTGGTCGTATTGTGTATTCGATATTGCTTTCCTTTGCTAGTGCGGTTGAGGACTCCCGAAAGGTGATACTAACCCTTCTTTAAAGATTCACATGAGATCATATCAGCTGCACGCTAATGAACGACTTGAGGTGGCTAACGTGTGTATTCGTGTTAGCTTTCCATATAGTTGTCATGTTAGGATGCCCGAAAGGGACACTAACTGTCGAAAAATGGGAATGTTGATCACGCCTTTATTTCTTATATAGATGACATGCTAGGATTGGCGTATTATAGCTTATATAGTTATATTTTCTATTTGGAGTCGTAGTTAAGTTATTTACCTGCTTTAGAATTAATTTAGTCTTAAACAAAACTCAAACTTATCTTTTACTTACTGGTGAATCGGGGATAGAGTTTTAGTACCATTGCTCCGCGCGCGTCCATGGATCGATACTTGGTTCTTATCTGTACTTACTACATATATGACAGGGTACACTTGCCCTAGTGTGTGTGTTTTAATATGAAGGTCGAAACCATTTTTATAAATATTAAAGCAAAAACGTGTGTTAAAATCCATTGCAAAATATGTATAGTTACGCACACGTCAAGTTTTTGGCACCGCTGCCGGGGACGCGACGAGCTTTAAGAACGATCCGAGTCAACTTTTTACCAGTGTACATGCTTGTGAATACTTGTTTATACTTTGTTGATTCTTTATTTCATTCATTTATTTGCATATATGATTATTTGGTTGTTTATTTGATTTATCTGTCTGTTAATAGATTGAATTGATTTTAGATTGGTTCATAGGTTTGCACATATATTCCTTCATTTATCTGCTTATAGGATTGTTTGATTGATTATTCGTTCATTAGGGTGTTGATAGATTTAATTGATTGATTATTGGATTTATTGGTTTATCTATGACTTTGATTTATTCTTTATTTGATTGATTAGATTTATTTGTTCGTATTTGAACTAATTATTAATTTCATGCTTTAGATAGTTTTATGCTTTGTCTGTTTGTTTCTGTTCATTTTATTGATTCTATTGGTTTTTATTTGATTTTTATGTATATATAGTTTTAATTTTACTTAAATATATAATGGAAGTCTGGGTATGTTACGTTTAAATTTGATGGTTCGTATGCTTTTATAAAAGGTTTGGGTTAAGAAAAATTGGGAAATTTATTTAATATAGAAGTGGTTTTAATAAAAATAATTTTCTGTGAAAAATGCTTCCTTGCGATTCGCAAGGAAGCTGGGCTTATGGTTCCGCTTTAAGCGAGTTCCTAATTACCCCGGATTTTATCTTTTATTGTTCGCGATACGCGAACAGGATCACCAGAGTCCTTCGTGTGACGTGAATAACCGCTATCTTCCGTTTTTAACTCAATACATCGGCATCCATCATCGTTTCTATTCATCAACTTCCGTTATATTATTTTTTGGTGAAAAAGGTTGTTTTCGCGCAAGCAAAAAGACGGTCTTTATCTTGTTGCAACGCGCGAGCACCTTGAGTCATTGTGCTCACTTGCGCCACGCGAGAAGCGGTCTATACTTCTTCGCGATGCGCGAGCGACTCATATTTTCGCTAAATTTTTTTTGTATATTTTCGTATTTATATATTATTATAATTTAAGTTAGTGTATAGTTTTTAGTATATTTATCTATCTATATTTCTTCCGGTTTTCTTAGATCGAGTCTGTAATTATTTCTTCTATTATTTCGTACATTGCGTCAGTTTAAGTGTGGGGATGGCCGATGTCTGTTCATTGCTCGATCGATCTTCTCGCCCGTACCTAATCTCCATTCAGGCGAAAGCGATCTTAAAGAAAATCTTTTATGAAAACGGCCATTCCAAGAAGTTTAAAGTCCATATGGACGAGTCCATAAATCAAAATGGACTAAGTTTGAAAGTCAACGGTCATCGCTTAAAAGCTTACATTGATGGACCGGTTGACCAATCCGTAGAGGTAATCGACCTCTACGCCCCATATGCTTAATAAGTGTGGGGAAGTGAGTCTAGCTAGCGACTCGTTAATAAACATAGCACGGCGTGTATGGGCGCGCCAAATTGTACAAATGTTCATAACTTAGTTTAGTTTTTAGTTAAGTTGTTAGTTTTAACTTGTTTTGTAGTTTGTTTCTAATCTTTTTGCAGGTTTGATTCGCGCCTTGTGATTGTGTGGATAGTCGCTTCAAAACCATGGTATTATGATAGGAAGCGTCTCAAAACAGGTATGTAGTTGTTTGTGTTGAAACAGAGCGAGTGCAGGCAATTTTGGAGGCGAAACTGCAGCAAAAATTCACGTCAGCTGCAATGAGCGGCCGCTCACTGGCACCGAGCGGCTGCTCCAAACGCCCAGTACTTAAAAAAAAATCTGGCAAGCGGCCGCGCGAAGGCGCTGTTCGAAATTTTTGGCAGAGGCAGATTGGGTATTTCACTTAAAAACTGAACCAAATCAACCCTAATAAACAAAAACTCGGCCGCTCACTTTTATTTTACCCGATTTCTTGCACTTGCTCTCAACGAAACACCCAAAAACCTATCAATTCCACATCCAAATCTTCAAGTCCAAGGTATGAATCTCTTGTATTCTTGCAATTTTTCTTGTTCTAGTGTAATGTAATCTAGTTTTATGTAATCTTTTTTGAATTTTTGGGTCTCTTCATAAATGTTTAACAAACCCTAAAGTTTTTAGATGGATTGTTTGCTTTGCTAGTATAGATTAGGGTATGTTATTGTCCAAATCTTTGAGTTTTTGGGTTTTCTTCATAATGTCCAAATCAAATCCGAAAATTTTAAAGATTTGTTTGAATTTTTAGCATAATATTTAGTGTAATTTAGCATAATAATAGATTAATCTCATGTTATGCTTATAGTATAGTGTTTATCTTAGTGTAAATTAGGTTTTTTCATGAATTTTGGGGATTCTTCATAATTGTTCAAAAGTCCCCAAATTCCATATGTTCTAGTGTGTAGATTGTTGTTAATTATCTTAAGTTTTGGGGTTTCTTCATAATGGTTTAACAAAACCCAAAATTTTAAGATTGTTAGTGTTTTTTATCTTAGTTTAGATAAGTACTGTTCATGAAACTTTGGGGCTTTCTTCATAATCGGACAAACGAGCCCCAAGTTTCTTTGATACTTCATAAACATTTGTATTTTATTTCAGTATTGTTTATTTGGTTTGAATAATGAGATGATGAATGGATTTGATATATTTTGTTTTGACAAGAATGTTGGAAGTGCAGGGAACTGGCGAGCACCGGTATGGATGCTCAATGCAGTTACCATGCTTTTTGGGATATCACCAATAGGGGAGTACTATTCTCCTTTTTCACATGATAGTTAGCTATTTCATAAACGCTTTCTATTTTCACATTGGGGACAATGTGACGTTTAAGTGTGGGGAGGGTAACTATGTTGACTTTACTCAGCTTACACTATAGTCTAGCTCTTCATAATGCTTTACTATTTTTTGAGTCACATTGAGGACAATGTGATATTCAAGTGTGGGGAGGGTTGTTAACAATATTAGTTTTGCTTGTCCCAAGTTGTGAAAAAAAACCTCCCGGTTTTTAATTTTTGTGGCATAACACTTGAGCAAAAAGCCGCAAATTTTTCATAATTTTTGTAAATTAGTACGGTTGGTTGTGTTTTAGGAAGCATTAGATTTGATAAAAGCGGACAAGGCAAATGAAAAACAATAGTGTTTGATAAACGTGGTAAACAAAAGAGTGTCTGGCATGTTAATTTTTACACTTGTACCCATTCCTTCCGTTACGTGAGCATTCTTTTTGAGCCTTTTATTGCTTTTTCGATACTTGCTCGCTATATGCGAAATATGAGTGCGCCGAATGGCTTATGTGATTTAGAACTTGTTATTAGCATACTTTTCGAGATCATATATGTGTAGAATTGCATGAAAGTGATTGAGGCATTTAGGATACCCTTTTGATTTAAACCTTTTCTTTTCGTTTTATCTGTTTCCCGCACCCAAATGTTATCCATTAGTTAACCATGTTGAGCCTATATTCCGTGTTTTTCTTACTTAACCTACCATTTCACCACTTAACCAAATTTAGCCTTTTTACTTTAAACCCTTTGTGTTGAAACTCGGTTTAGGTTATCGTTTGACTCGTTTTTTGTTGTATATAGTTCATGTTCGGGCATTTAGACCCCGCGTTTTGTGTATATTCATGTTATAGTTATCAGTTGTATTCAGTATTGTAAGTTAAAAAAAAAGAGAAAGAAAAAAAAAGAAAGAAAGAAAAGAAAGAAAAAAATATGCAGAAAAAAATAGTATACTATAAAATAGGGTGATTTAGAAGAGTTTGAGCAGTTTTCAGTGCTTTAAAGATAGAATTCTGTGGTTAGCTCAAGGTAAATAAAAATCACCTATATTCGCGTGTGGTTTGTATAGTTTACGTTTGTATCTATTAGTTAGACATAACCGCCGAGTTTTAGCCGTTTTGTCACTTTAAATATCCATTCCATACCCGTTACCTTTGCCTATCATTACAACCCACAAGTCCTCTTGATTTATGCATTTCTATATGTGAATTGGAAGAGATTAGATCTTTTAACAAGCATATGATATCGCACAAGTCATTGTCTAGGCATTGAGAGTTTACACAAACACATTTCATATGTATGATCCACAAACAAGCCGAGTGTGTGTGAACATTGTGAGTGGTGTACAGATATGCATGCTTAGTCGATTTGATGTTAACCATTGCTTTTGATTTCTATATTTTCAAGTGCTTGTCGGTTTGAAATCTTTGATGATGTCTTTTGACAAACCAGCTAGCCATCTGATTTATTAACTTTCTGGTTTACTACTCGTGTTGCCATTGGGAGTGTTGTTGTTCTATTGCTTAGGGACAAGCAATGTTTATGTGTGGGGATGTTTGATATACGTTAAAATACACATATAAAAGTCCCCGTTTAACTCCCATTTTCATACGTTTTTGACCTTATACACGAGGAATTGATACTTATTTGGGTATCTTTACGATTTCAGGTTTTAAACGATGTCCCGGAAGCAAACCCGAAGAAAACAAAGATTTCGGCCCTTTATCAGGAGAACATACTACTGCAACTTTTGCGCAGCAGCTGTTCGGATCACTTTTACCCCTTCTAAAACCCAAAATCCGACTTCGACTTTCAAATAAGAATTGTTCTACGCTCCGAGAGCTTTCCAGGCATATAAAGAACACCTCCTAACGATTTTTCTACAATTTTATATGTAATTTTAAAGATCGTGCTGTCGGGCTGTTCCCTGTGAGCGGCCGCTCACTCTCTGTGAGCAGCCGCTCGCTCTTCCAGATACATTTGGCAACCTTCTGGAACCTCTACGTCATGCACGGACCACTTTCTCACCTTTTTGTAAAGTGAGCGGCCGCTCACAGCCTCCGAGCGGCCGCTCACAAGGCCTGTTCAGCTATAAAACTCCCATTCAGCCTCTGTTCGAAGTATTGGGTTTTGGGGAGGCGATTTTAGGCGATTTCTGGACCAAAGGAGTTGTTGGAAGGCCGTTTAACAAGCTCGGGAATCCATCCGATCCATCCTTCATCATCCAATCCATCTCTTTAGCAATCTTATGGTTTGATCCTTTGAGCTTTCTTAGATCCAAATCTGATTTTGTTTGCTACATTGATGTTATTTTAGTTAATCGTACGCCTACGGGCAAGAACATTAGTATTAGTTAGTAGTTAAAACAATCGTTTGCGTGAAATCAAGTTTTGTATAAATTTGGCGTTTTTCATGTTTGAATCTTGATGATCATAATGCAACCTTGTTTCATTGTTGATAGATTTGTAGTTGTGTTCGGATGACTTTGATGATTATAGAATGTGTTAGGCGGATTACTTGTTGAGAAAACCGTCCGTTTAATCGTCCGGTAGTAAACTAGTTAACTTGTTAATAAAGTTTACACCATGAAACTGTAACCGGGTATTGGTTTGGTTAAAGTCACTCGGATAATGATTATAAATGTTTACCGGCACGTAAAAGAGTTTAAAAAGCTTAATGGTGTTGTTACTAATCTTTGACACGGTTAATGATCTTTGCTAGTTATTTTGGTTGAAATAGCAATCTTAGTAGATTTGTGTTCAAAGTTAGTAAAATGGAATAGGTTGTGAAATGCTCTACTTTATGCTAGTCTCGGTGGTCGTATTGTGTATTCGATATTGCTTTCCTTTGCTAGTGCGGTTGAGGACTCCCGAAAGGTGATACTAACCCTTCTTTAAAGATTCACATGAGATCATATCAGCTGCACGCTAATGAACGACTTGAGGTGGCTAACGTGTGTATTCGTGTTAGCTTTCCATATAGTTGTCATGTTAGGATGCCCGAAAGGGACACTAACTGTCGAAAAATGGGAATGTTGATCACGCCTTTATTTCTTATATAGATGACATGCTAGGATTGGCGTATTATAGCTTATATAGTTATATTTTCTATTTGGAGTCGTAGTTAAGTTATTTACCTGCTTTAGAATTAATTTAGTCTTAAACAAAACTCAAACTTATCTTTTACTTACTGGTGAATCGGGGATAGAGTTTTAGTACCATTGCTCCGCGCGCGTCCATGGATCGATACTTGGTTCTTATCTGTACTTACTACATATATGACAGGGTACACTTGCCCTAGTGTGTGTGTTTTAATATGAAGGTCGAAACCATTTTTATAAATATTAAAGCAAAAACGTGTGTTAAAATCCATTGCAAAATATGTATAGTTACGCACACGTCAGGTTGGCTACACTAGAGTACTGGAGGATTGATCACTACGTTGCTGGGTTGGTGCCGGAGATTGCTGGGCTTGTTGTCGCCGCTGATCACACTACTATGTTGGCCACTGTTCGGGCAGCTCACAAACTGACCAACATGAAGGTTGCTGAGGGCGTTCTATCTCCAAGGGGTGCTGCTATAAGAGCCCCTGCGGATAACAAGAGGAAGTGGGAGACTGCTGGGAAGAACGTTGGGTCGTCCCAGCCGCAGGCGAAGAAACAAGTTGTTGGAGTATCATCTGAGCAGAAGTCTGGAGGGTATAATGGGAAGCTCCCGAAGTGTGGTGAATGTGGATTTCATCATTATGGCGGTTGTGAGAAGTTTCGTTGCAACCGTTGTCAGCGTATGGGCCATGTTGCTAGAGACTGCAGAGTCAATCTCCAGACAGTTCCAGGTCAAGCGGTTGTCCCTCCTCCTGTTCATCAGAGAAATCGAGAGTGTTATACATGTGGGGAGCTAGGGCATCTCAAGCATAATTGCCCGAAATTGAATCAGGTCGAGGCAAGGGCTGCGCGCGACGGTGGAAACAACGAAGGTGACGGTCGGGCTACTACCGCTCATGTTTACGTCATTGGTGCAAGGGAGAACGGGGAGGATCCTGATACTGTTACTGGTGAGTATTCTTTTCTTGACTCTCGTTATGCTCGTATTCATTTCCATTTACATTGTTTGGCGTTTCGGATTCATCATGTGCATTCAGTCTGGTACTTGGTCATCGTTTTGCATTCATGGGTCTGGTGTGGGTCCTTTGGAGTTGCTACTTGGACGGTACCGGTGTGTTATTTATACCAATCACAGTAGTCTCAAGTAGGCCTTCGACCAGGAGGATTCATTGTTCTGTATTCACTTTGGGGAGGGCGGTTCCCCAGCATAGGGTATCTGTTGTTATCATTCTCTGCACTGATTATCATTTCGGTTGCATTCTGAGAGACGTTACTTGGGTTAGGTCGGCACTCATCACTGTTTAAGATTGAATCTCGGGGCGAGATTCCTTTCAACAAGGGGATGATGTGACGACCGGGAAAATTTTTCTTTTTATCGCTTTGTTTTCTTTGACTTCGGGAAATTTTCGGGACGAAAATTCTTTCAACAGGGGGATGTTGTGACACCCGACATGTTTAGGTCAACATTTTATAAACACATAAGTCTACCTTAGCGAAAAACGTTTATTAAAAATACTTGACGGGGTCAGTCAAGTCAGAACACAATCCGTATTGTCCAGGGTTCAATGATTTGGAGGATCATTGGGTTAATCACACACACACGTTACGAGTCCCGTTGTTGGTGAATTACATAAACTAAATTAAGTGTTATGCGTAGATTGATTCTTATATGGTGGATTATATGCAAAAACGTGTTTAAACGATGTCTAGATGATTATCCATGCTTATATATGCTTAACATAGGTTAAGGTTGCATGTTCATGTGTTAGGATGTGTTTAAATACGTTAAACACGACAAACTGGAAAGACTAGAAAACATAGGTCCAGGTTCGACCCATAGCGTGGGGCCGAACCTGGGAAATGATCTTGGTTCGACCCACAATGTAGGGGCCAACCTGGGATGGGAAAACCATATAAGTTCATTCGACCAGTAAAGGTACATTCGACCCTAATCAAGTGGCGAATGTGGGTACATTCGACCTTGAGGAAGGGGCGAATGTGGACTAGGTATAAATACCACACTTTGTCATTTTCCACCATTTCACAAACCCTAAATGCCTCTAAACACTCTCTAGCAACTTTAATCATTGAGGAAGGAGTTTTTGCTCTTGTTTTCCACAATCTAACCTACTAACATCTTCTAAACAAAGATCTAAGGTGTGTTCTTCATTCTAAATCCTTTTTAAAGCATTTTGATTCGTTTTCATTAAACCCCAAGAGTCCAGATCTGATTCAAACATGTTTTCATGGATAAAAACCTTCCTAACATCTTTTCTAAACAAAACCTATTCATAAACAATGAGTTTTCATACATATTAACATTTGTTAATGGTGTTTTATGTGGTGTTATGTATTGTTTGATGATTAATTGTTGTATAGATGTTATAACAATGATCTAGGAATGTTGTTGATGATGATTTATGATTGAGATAGGTTACAATTGATTATTGATGATGTTTTGCTCATTTTGGGTTAGATCTAGGGCTTGTTCATGATGATATTGATAAGGACATGATTGGGGGTTTCTTGTTCATGATAATCTGAGTATATTAAGTTGATTATTGATTGATTTCAGAAAGTTTCCTAATTGGGTAAAGATTGCATGCGTTTGATGTGACATCTCCATAATTTGCCATTTCGGGTAACTTGTAAAACGGACGGATTTCGGGATAAAATTGGTAGGGTTTTGTAGGAATATGTTAATGATAGTTGACTGCTGTGATTTGTGATGTTTCATGATGTTTTCGGACCGTTTAGATGCGTTTTGGTGCGTTTTATGAAGTTTTGCAGCAAAGGGTCGAACGTGGAACTCATTCCACCCTTCATGGGGTCGAATGTGTCTCAAATGGGTCGAATATGGCTCAAATGGGTCGAACGTGGCATCTAGGGGTCGAACGTGGCTTCTAGGGGGTCGAACGTGGCTCCTAGGGGTCGAATGTAGCACCATAGTGTCGAATGGGGGTGCCTGGGGTCGAATCTGGGTGTCCGGGGGCGAATTAACATGTGTTAGGGTTGAATTAACATACGTTAAGGTCGAATAAACATATGTTAGGGTCAAATAAACATGTGTTAGGTCAAATGAACTTGTGAATGGGTTGAATGAACATCATGAGGGTCGAACCAAGGGTCCATGGGTCTAACCAGAAGCCCTTGGGAGCGAACCAAACACAGGAAACTCCCGATTTGACCTTACGACTTCGTATATGCGATTTTTGTTGCAAACTAAGTGCGTTATGCTTGAAACTTATGTGTTAACCTTATGTGCATGACTAACTTATGTTATGGGTCACCAACGGGATGTCTGGTCTGTCTGGTATGTCAGGTTAACGTTTAAACGCACTTTTTAACACACGTAGTCAATATCTGGACAATCGGGGACTAGATAGCCTTAGGGTTAGTAGTCATCACACTTATGTAAACTCATTGATAGGTTGTCATTAGTTGGGATTATCATACACGTGTTGGATTTCTAATTATCAGAAGACGCGCTCTAAGGTGAGTTTCACGGCCCCACTTTTTTACTGGTTTTACATTTTCGGGGGAGAAAACATGTCGTGTTCATTAAACGTGTGTCAATTGTGTTCGCAAGTTCATTACGTTTGGGATTGTTCATTTGGGTTCAAAGTATTCATATATGTTCAGTATTATATGGCCCACGTTGTGGCAGTTCGTTAGCCGCGATGCGGTAGTTCGTTAACCACTATGTGGTAGTTCGTTAGCTATGATATAGCAGTTCGTTGGCCATGGATTGGTAGTTCGTTAATCGCGGTGGGCGATAGTTTGTTTGTGAGGTTCGTTATGGAGTTCAAACGTTTAACGAATGTTTTCATCGGTCGCTAGTATCATGATAGTCTTTCAAAAGTTCATGAAACGTTTTACATAAAAACCTGTGAACTCACCGACATTATTTGCTGACGTTCTTTAGCATGTTTGTCTCAGGTCGCTAAGGTAACAGCTATCGATAGGCGCACGGAGTCTCACGGCGTCTAGGATTCATTTACATTTCATTTGAGTATTTCAGACTTTGAGTTTTGCTTCTGAGTTGTAATAATACATTTTGCTTCCGCTGTGTTAGAACGGTTTTGAAACTCAATGGCAGTTTACGTTGTTTTCATATCATTTAGTTGTCGTTTATTGTGACCGTTGACTTGGATCCTGGTGTGTCACACGCCTCGCGGTAAAACCCCGCACGTGGAAATTTGAGGGTGTGACATAAATCAATAGTTGATTAAGGATGTACATATACCACATAGATATCACATAACACTTAATGAATCACTTAGTACAAGGAATACTAAATGCAAAAATCAAATAATACAATGTTAAGGTTCAAGTCTACAAAATTCAAGTATGAGAAATAAACTACAGCATACAAAATGTAGATAATTCCATGATTACATCAGTTTTCCCCTCAATCGTGTGTAAATATTTCCATAAAGGCTATATCTAAGGCACTTGATATTATAGGTATGGATATATATATCTAGATATGAGTCTACAACATTCCTACATAGATTTTTTCTATATTAAACTAGTAGTAGTGCCCGCGCGTTGCCGCGGGTGTTTATGTTTTTTTTTCCGCATGTTGCGCTACGATTTTTACGAATTTTATACATAATCGTTTTTGGGTTGATAACGCCTACGCGTTTTCTTTGATTACAGTCAAAGAAAAAAGGAATGTGATATATTTTTTCTTCTTGAGTTGGTGAAATAACTTAGCTTTAGGACTTTGTTTTGAAAAGCATGACACCATATGGTGTGTAGCCAAAGAGTGAGGCGCAAAGCGCACCACATCACGTACTCGAGGTGCAAAGTATTTATATATCTCACAAGTTTCTAGCATCATGTACTATATATGATTTAATATATACATAACCTATATGTACAACGTAAAAGGCTATATACGCAACATCCTCAGGCACACATCTTCCTATGTACATCAGGCGTGCCTCAAGTCGTTTTCACCTGCGCCTCATATACAGAAGTCGCCTCAAGCAGTCAGAAGTGCTAGCCTGTTTGGTGTTTTCGCACTTATGCCTTGTTAGGATCTGAGTTTGATTGTTTTGATTGTTTAAGTAAAGATGTGATGAACGAAGTGTATTATAAATGGAAAGTGCAGCGGAATGATAAACTATAAATCAAAACAAGAGAATAAATGTTTTTCAATCGAAAGCTTTCATTAATTGAAAGATTACAATCAATAGTACAAGTACTCCTCCTCAGCCTGATCACTCTGTGATTGTTTGTCTGAGAGAATGTTTCGAGTGATAAATAGAACAGTACAAGCACTGTTCTATTTATAGACAAATCTAAACCACTGATGATCTAAGCTGACGTTACCTAAGACAACGACCTCTAACAGAATAACAAACATAAAACATCTGTTGTATACAAACTACTGTTACATTGTAAACTCTGAAAGGTAAACTGCTGTTCGGAAAACTCTGATGGTCTTGTATCATCTATTGGAACCTAAGTGCTGTTGGCTTCAATAGACCTTTAGTCTTTAGCACTTTGATCAGCAGTTGTTCTTCAACAGACCTTTAGGCAGCAGTTGTTCTCTAGCAGTTGTTATCCAACAGTCCTTTGCAGCAGCAGTTGTTCCAACAGTTGTTAAGGTACAGCAGATGTTAGGGTCAACAGCCTTTTGGGAGAAGTATCTTGTAAATGTTGTTTATTTCTAAGGATCAATTGAGTAGTATATTTTGGCTTTCCAATCATCTGTTCTTCTCTAGGTCAGCAGACCCAACAATCTCCCCCTAGAACAGATGATGCCAAAACTAAGCTTTATTCTTGATCTTTATTTCCTCATCAGACTTTCTCTGATTTGACCTTTGAATTGTAACACAAAGTTCAATGAGAAGAGATCTTCTACATCTCTTTCAAGCTCAAGGTTCAACAGTTTTTGGAGGTCATCTGCACACAGGCTATATGCATCATCCATACTTAACTTTTGAGCTTCTCCATCTGATCTGAGTAGAGTCAATTCATGGGTGTCTTTGTTGACTTTCCATTTTAGAATTTTTGAATCAGAGGATTTGCTGAGATGCGTTTTTATTCTGGATGAGTTTGGTGATGGAGGTCTCCCAATGAGTCTTCTGAGTTCTTCAGTAGTGGGATCAGAGAAATAGTGTATTTGATTGTAGAGGCCCTCCTTTATAAAAGTATCAGCAAACTTCTTCTGGTCTTCTTCAGACATTTCTTTCTGCTTTTGAACTGTCTTCTTGCAGTAGTAGATAGATCAGAAGTGTCAAGTAGGTTGTCTAATGTGAAAGCCTGTTGAGGTCTCTTCATCATTGGTTCATCAGAGTAGACAGGTTTTCTGGGCAATGTAGGGTCTTTCTTCCTGTTTTCTTCCAACTTCTTGTAAGTTTCAACCAGCCTTAGCTCTGACCATCTTGCAACAGACTTCATCTCCCCATACTTTGCAGCCACAATCTTCTGTCTCATTCTTTTGAACTTCAAGGCTCTGGCTGGATCTCTGCCTTTACTAAAATATTGGGCAAAGACCTTAGTTGGGGGATTCTTGGCCATGTCCTCAATGCTTATGAGTTCTTCTCTGAGAGCATGAGTGGTCCAGCCTGCAAACTGTTTCTTGTTTGCTTGTAGGGCATGGTTGCCAAGATTTGTTCAAGAAGTGATTCCCTAACCACCCTTTCCATGTCATTGCTGAGAGGCATGGTAGACATGGAGTTGCTCAGGGTCTTAGCAAAATCTTCAATCCTTCCCAATTTGCTAAGCTTTGCTGAATGAATGCCCTGAGCAGTCCTGTCATCTTTCCCTTTACATCTCTCTTTGATGATTGCATCTGTCTGTTCAGTTTTGTATTTAAGATATGTGTCTAAGTTCAAGGGAACAGGAAAATTTGGGAGAGATGGGAAAGATCTTTTAGATGGATGTTCAGTATTATAGAAGGATTGCATTTCCCCTTTAGTAAATCAAGCTCAAGAGGATACTGAACAACCAATGGTGTGATGGATGGTGGTGGTCTATGAGATGTGAATTGTGAAGTGTGTGGTGAGAATGATGAAAGTGGAATGGCTGATATGGGTGTAGGTTGGGTGGTTGAAGTGTGAGGTGGTGATGTTTGTATGTTTTCATCCTGTACCACAAAGGTATATTTTCTCTTCCTTTTGTACAAGATTTTTGGTGATGGTGGTGTTGCAGCAGTGGTTGTGTTAACATCTGTTGGCACTTTTGTAGAACCAGCTGATGTTTGAACAT